>OZ023214.1:29736118-30181118 GCA_963995525.1 Escarpia spicata
GGGTACGGTCATGGATCTTTGCACATTTAACTAACGAATGACAGGCTATTCCTATATACAGGCCAACTGTGCTTCGTTCACAAACAATGTCATGGTTCAATACCTCAGAGACAATGCATTGGTTTAATTACCGGTGAACATTTTAGGAATCACGTTCGAGCCCAACAATGGTACCTTCTTAATCACGCGCCAAGAGGATTTAATTTGACTTTGAATTTAATACGACTACCTCTGTCGAGTTCTACCTGACAGTTGTTGTGCACGTGTGACTGAGAAGCGTAAACAACCATTACGAATACAGTGGTTGAAATATAGGTGACACGACGGGTTTCAGTGCAACACCGACTTTACTGGTGGATGGTTGACTTGCGTGGGTCCAGTTCACATGCTATGCATGTAACAAACTATATTCGCTTGAAGCTCGATATGGTGCTTCGTGTAACAGGTGATTTCAACTTTGCAACGCACTATAGGACATGAAAATAATTGCCGGAAAGGACAGCGTGAAGGGGTAGCCATTGCAAGATGGCTGCAACAGCGCTAGCAGAAGGAAGGTAGGCACTTTGGATGTTTAGAACAGCAAGTAGTTGTAGTCTGTTCTATATATGCCTTTGGGTACAACAAGAACATTCTTTATTGTTGACTAGTCTATTCACGGCGGCAGGCACGCGCAAGAAGAGAACATTGGTATTGTCTTTAAACGTTACTTTTGTATTGAATCGTAATGTCGACACACCTATACGCATTGGCGTCATGTGTTATTAGGACATCTTGCCAATCACAATGTAAATACACATACGCTTGTGCTTGGCCAATTATAGTTAGATTATTTGGTAGTAATCAAAGTACTTGAAACAAATGTATCGTAATTTAAAAGCACACAAAATAAATTCACTAGTTGAAACATTTATTAATGCCACATAAACAAAATTTCTCACATCATCTCTCCTCGTTTTAAAGTTACCATTAATACCGCACTGTGTACTGTACTTGAACCGTTGTTGGTATAATACATAGACAATATGTGTTGCAGAGGCTCCCAGTTTGGGTATTTTCGAAAGGGAGCTTACCCAGATTTCCTTCTGATTTATCTGGGTTTTTTCTTGTCCGAAGTAGGGTAAATGAGTGACTAGGGCTGTGTCGGCCAGGGTTTATCTCCGGGAACCGCTACGGTTGCCGAATTGGCCTAGATCTGATACCTGAAAAAGACAACGACAATTTTATGTATTTTTTCTCTCCTCTCTCTCATACCTTTGGTCTTTTGTATATTTTCTTTTTCTTCTACTTGTTTGCTTCCTCCAACCATAAACCAACCGTTGTTTAATGATCAAGATTGATCGGTCAACGTAATATACAGATCCAGAATAACTATGATCCGAGTTTTGGAAGTTTCCCCACTGTGTGCGCCATCTTGGATTCGCCCCCTATCGTATTCAGCCATAACTATCCATGAACTTGCATACATCATATACATATAATAGATTAGTAAAATTATTTACGCCGCCTATACATACATTTACTGCAATATATCATGTAACATCACATATGAGCAAAGTTTTAATACCACTCTGACGAATAAATAACTTCACTAGGTGAAGATATCCAAGATTAATTAAAGTTGAAAAGTTCACACCACAATTTCGCCTGTCTGTGTCTGGCAGGTTATAAAAGCAGGTAAATTTCCTATGTTAATTGCAGCTTGACGTGCTCAATATATAGGGTTATATCACGTGGCATGGATGACCACACCGGTTATGGGAACGCCGGGAAGGCTTGGGGGCCGATATATCCCTCCCCTGCAGGGTACTTCCACACGGTGTGGGTCAGCTGTGAGAGATCAGGCTGTGACACTACTGTCCACAGTAGGGTTGTAAGGAGCTCCCGATGAGATGTCCCGAGCCAATCATTGGTGCAGTTAGCTCTGTATCATAGGCAGTACTGGCTCCAGTGTCTCCCACTTCCTGATTCTCTCTTTTTGTCTTGCAAAAATGAACTTCAATGTTGCTGGGACATTTTTAAGAGCTGAAAATTAAAGTGAATCTTACATGTCCCCTTCTGGCTTGACTAGACATTACTGCCTCTGCCTCTTACTTGCCAGTTCTCGCTTTTGACATCTTCTTGGACTGTGCGGATGCGTCTGGCACAATCCAAGATAGCAGTGGTGCAGTGTATTCAGTTTTCAGAAGGTGCTTATCTATTTTTGCAACAAAACGACTGCACCAGTGAAGCGTCAACCACAGACTGTGGGACATTTTGTCATACGTATGTGCTTCAGTATATAAGTGAGTTATTTATAATATTTAAACGATATCTCTCTTTAAATATTTTAGGTGGTGCCCTCTTGTACATGCTTCGTTAGACCTGAATGTAACAACATTGAATGAGACTGCTGGATCATATTTCCCTGTTAGTATCTTATACATTTCAAACATATCTCCTCTGGGGCGACGTTATGATGGAGTTGGAAATTTCAGTCTCTGTAAACGTTCTTTGTATTTATTTGAAACCAGGAATTAATTTGGTTGCTCTGTACTGAAAATGTTCAAGAGCTGTCATGTTTGATTAAGAAACGACTCCTTTCTGATCGGCGTATACAATGTGTGAATGTTTCAGCCATGTGATCGAAAATACGTCGGATTATCCCCATCATCGAATTGGCTTTATTATTTTTTTCTTACATATATGCCTCAAAATTACGTGATGAATAGAAAGTGACTCCAATATCTATCACTTTGTCCACATAATCGTATTATGTGTTGTCTGGTTGTTTCGCAGTGAATAGCGTTTATTCTTTGTATATGGTGATCACATTTTCATATTGCTATAATTATCTGGATGGAATTACAAAAGTGGTGTATCTGTCCAGCGTTCGGCAGAAATAATATCTTGTTGCAGTTTTGTGCAGTCCTCTTCGGTATAAATAAGATTGCAGAGCTTCATATGATCCACAAACAAGAAAATATAAGAGCTCTTTATAATATCAGGTAAATCATTTGTGAATATAAAAAAGAAGGGGGACAATCACTGATCCTCGTGGTGTATTCCACTGATTACCTACTGCCAATTTGAAAATGTGTTTTTACTATTACTTGTTGTCTTCCGTGGGCCAGCAGAGCTATGGCGCAGTTAAAAATGTTCCCTTTTTGCCATAACTGTGGAGTTTCCCAATGAGTCGAATATGTGGAACCTTGTCGAAAGTTTTCAAAAAATCACAATATACTACTGTCTACGCATCCTCCATTATCCAGTGTTTCATTCCATGAATCGAGTACTTTCAATAGTTGAAATACTGTAGAACGGCCCATGATGAATCCAAATTGCTTATCGGTCAGCAGGTCACTTTCTTTCATATATTCAGTGATGGAGTCTCTGATTTTCCTTTCCAATATTTTCCCTACTGCTTTCGTTAAACTGACTGGTCGGTAGTTCTGTGCTTGAATTTTACTTCCTTTCTTATGAATCGCAGATATGTTAGCTTGTTTTCAGCCTGTGGATAGTTTTGTTGTTGTGAGTGATGTGTTAAATATGACTGACAATGGAGTGCTGATGCTCGTTGCTAATTCGTTTAAGACACGAGGATGGAGGCAATCAGGTCTTGATGATTTAAATGTCTTTATTTTTTTAAAGTTTTGATGCCACTATCGGTGCGTTGATATTGCAAAGTTCTATTGTGATATAACATCTTGTAGGTTCCCCCGGAATGTCTCTTTCTGGTTCTCTCGTAAATACCGAGGAAAAGTAATTGGCCAATACCTATGCTTTTTGCAAGTCCCCGTTTAAAAATGTTGATGTCATCTTTGTCTTCGTTTTCTATCAAGTTGGGTATTCCCGTTTTTGTCTTCACTTTTGCCTTGGCGTATTGCCAGAATTTCTTAGGATTATGTTTCATTTGATTAATGATATCCTTTTCAACAGTTTCTCTGCCTTTCTTGTCATCGACAAAATTCTTGATAAGTTTTGACATCTTTGGTTAGAAGATATTTCTTCCACAATCTGTTTTTCCTTTTGATTTTAGCTCGGGCTTTCACGTCTAGTGGTACTGGGTATTTTCTGGCTCTTTCCGATATCACCTTCTTTGGTATACATTGCTCTTCTGCATCTGTAATTTTCGAAGTAAAGATATCCCACTGGTGATTAGAAAATTCTGCCTCCAAACCAATGTTTAACATGTCATCCATTTGGAAATAATCCTCTTTATCATATTTAGAAATAGTTTTGATGATCTGTTCAGATACTGGTGTGCAGTTGAGAACCACTCTGATAACAGAACGGTCGCTTCTTACTAATGCTGAGGCTGTCTCGATTGTTGAGATCTTGGTATATTCACTAGAGAGTACAATATCAAGGATCGATGGCTCGTTTGTACCTCTACCTTTAGTGAGCTCTGTAATATGTTGCACAAAGCAACATTCTCGATTTTTTTCAATACATTTAAATCATTCAATTGTAATCAGTACTTGCTGCTGTAGTTGAGATTAGTTCCTAATCAATCTTTAGGTAGTTGAAATCTCCAAGTAGCAGAACATATGAACAATATTTCTCACTTATTTTATCTAATAGTTTGTTAAGGTTGTCATTGTACTCAATGGTGCTGTTAGGGCTTCTATAAAAAGAGCCTACGAAAAGGGTCTCCTTCCCTTTCAGTTTCAAAATGCAAAACAGTTCTTCAGTAAACTCAACATCAAACTATTGAATTTCAATTGCCAAAGAATTGTGAATAAACAAAACATCGCTCTCCCTTTGCCTTCAGTCATGTTCACAGTTTCCCTATAATACCCTTCCAGGTTGTATTCCTGTGAGGTAAGGTGTCTTTTAAAATGTGTAGGCTTTACTTCTGAAATTGCTACAACATGTGGTGGAGTTGAGTGTTTTTTATTCCACACTTTAGTTCAGTTAAGTTTTTTTGTTAGTACATCAGCATTTGTATACCATACAATTATTTCTTCTGTACTGGCACTTACAGTGCTCGGGTTGGTTATTTTGCCCTTTATACCTTGATTATTTCCTCCTTCTGCAATAGTCATATTAGTGGAACCAATTTCCTATACTTAAACAATATTATATGGCACTAATTTGGACCTGTCCTATGGTGACCTTAATTGCAATGTGGCTGTATTAATGAGGTAACAGTAAACCGAGGTTCAACTGTAGCTATATGACATGTGTGGATGTACATACTAATTCGTTTTAGGCTATATTTTACAATTGTATCTACCGATCACTAACATTGTGTACACCGTTTCAAAAGATGTGTATGTCGAAATCCGGAGTGTCTGTTTAAATAATAATGTACTTCCAACCTAACTGAAATCCTAAGATGTTGTCCTGTTAGGCAAACTATTATTGCATGAATATCCCCTCTCTAGACATTACCCAAGTTAGTTATCCAGCAGTATGCTTAGAATGACTTCTTCCTTATTTGTTGTCTAAATTTACTCCCAATGATTTCATTGTGTTGCTCAGGGGGATTACTGGGGTCCAAACACCAATACCGTTTCTGAAATGGGGGATTGCTATGAATGTCCACATCATGCCCGTCAATTAAGCTATTTCAATTCAACATAATCCATGTACTGGATTGTGCATAAGAGTTCGCATAATGTGTTGCTGTGCTTCTAAATGTTGATATCATAGTCGAGGTGGTTTTCTGTTGGACTGCTCTTGAAATATATCTGTGGTTTTAATATTTCTAGTGTACGTAGCTGATTTTTAATTGAAATGCTTTTGGAATAAACGTGTGAAATATTACGATTCGTTATGTAAGACTGGTGCAGAGACCTCCACACTATTTTAGCGCTTCGTCACACTTGCCCACAGACCTCCCTCTGTACTCTATAGATAGCCCCTTACATAATGTATACGTATCTAAATGTGATTTTCAGAAGAGCATCCAAATGTAATTTTCTTTCACAAGTTCGTTGTATGGAATATGTTTGAATTAGTTATTATTTTAACCATGCATGTCAGTTGAAAATAAAATTTGCATTCTTCCAATATGTAACGCAAATTTGGTTTTCTGTTACAGGAGTGGGCTAGCAGCTTAATATAACAAGCGAGGATATAAACTGTTGGGAGCTTAACACTAAAAGAGTGGGTTTGTGTGCTTGTTCAGATAGTTTCATAAGTATAGATTGTATAAACAATCTTTTGTGAAACATTAACACTTGTATGTCAAATTTCAGATATGTGTATGTACCATATGACTTTTCCAACAATGTAATCAGTACAATTTGTGAATGAATGCTGTTAGAGTATTGTGTTGTAAATGCAGGTATGCTATGTCATTTGTTTGTTTAAAAACTGTTGAACTGTGTTGTTTATGACAATAGTGTTTCAGTGTTGTGTGTGGCAGGTTCGATCCTTGCTGGTGTACAGTATCCATACACTACTGGTTGTGCACACACACTTATTCAATAACTTCAGCCGTTTACAGTAACTCCACCTAAATTAAGTTAATTTCACTTAAACAACTATTGGAAATAGCACATCAAAATTTTAGCATGCCACATATAACATGGCAATGGCAGCTAGGTAGGAAGAAACTTCAGAAGGCTAAACAATGACTCAGTCGTGTAAACAAGGGTGGAAGACAAATAACCAAGTGGGATGAAAATGTAGGAATTTGTATATAAAAAACCCATCAAAAGGGAGTATTTCAACCTGAAGAGGGCAAGAATACAACATTTCATCTCCCAACATCACCCATTTGTATATATCATAGCATCCCAACATATGATAGAAATGTTGCCTATGTGCTATGCAATAAAAAGATGGCTGGAGGAAAGGAGCCAACTTGCATGGTTTCTACACAGACGTCGGTAGCCGACCACATGCTAATGTTCGACAACTACAACTGTACTCTAGTATGAGAGGCTATACTGCTATAATATGTCTTCTGGGGTGTTTGCCAAGAATGGGTGCAGAATCCGG
Source organism: Escarpia spicata (assembly GCA_963995525.1). NCBI lineage: Eukaryota > Metazoa > Annelida > Polychaeta > Sabellida > Siboglinidae > Escarpia > Escarpia spicata. Next base: position 29,743,049 of record OZ023214.1, read on the forward strand.
ATGTGTACTGCTGTAATGCAATAGCCAATTTTGCAAGGTTTAAATGTAGTTGTTTGCAAAACTTTGGATAATAATACCGAAATGTTTTTACCAGGTATTTTTGTTGGTTGTGCAATTTGAACTGACATGCTTAATCACTAACTTATTTGTTTGGATTCTAAAAGAAACTAACCATGTATATTGCAAGGAATATTATGTCCTCATGTTATGGATCTAGATTACCAGGGTTTCACTCTATCATATGAAAACTTGCTATAACAAGATACAACTTTTGTAACACATTTATTACACATCTATGACCATGTACACACATGCTGAATAATGCTAGGCATTGGTAATTGGTAAGACAACAATATTTTCAAACAAACATGGCAATTCTCTTTTACTTTATCCCATGATCAGAAGTAGTGAGCGACTAGTCTTTTTGTTTTCACTTCTCTAGATTTAAGAACGAATCGGCTTGCTCTTTGCTTAATTAACATAATGCCAGTTATTGATGTGTTTATTATAAAGGTGTATCTGCTGGAGACAATTAAAGAATATTGTTATAACTATTAGTGAGACTACTAATAGGTCGGTGAATTGTAGATATTTTGTAGCAATACAATTGGGGCCAACCTGCTTGTTGTGAATATGTGATTTCACAGAATGCTAAAACAATCTTCATTGCAACAGTGCTGACACCTAGTGAATACTACATCAACAAGTAATGGAGAAAGGCTAACAAAGAACTTTATTGGAATGTTGTCACATGTAAACAAACTGATCAACACAATTCACATGAGAAGCATCCAACTAGCTGGGCATTCCTATCACCACAAAGAAGAACCAGTGTTAAGATTCATCTTATGGATACCCACTCGTAGCTAGAAAAAAGAGGAAACAAATAAAATATGCACTAAGCTGATCTGTGAATACCTTGATGTTAAAGAGACAGGGCTCCCATCCCTAATGTACAATGGATCCATTTGTAAACACCTCATCCAAGCTATCAATTTTGTTTGCTGGCAATTGTATTAAACTACTGCAAACAGTGTGGAAACCAGAGCAATATCCAATTCATTGTGCCATAAGTATTGTGTTGGTTTTCATCTTCTGGTTGACTGATACACTGGGCCATCCGATGATCACTCCATCAATATAAATATTCTGTTTTATACAAATCTAAAGTTTTGCCAAATAGATCCATATTTTCTAACTGCAGATGATCAGTGGCAGGGATAATCAATGTGACAGTAGCTGGCTGATTATATGAGAAAACGGCAATCCTTCACTAGCATAAAATGACAACATTATTTCTAGCAGCATCCACCTCTGAGTCTGGGTTGAGCCAGTAACATGGCCATACGCCCATAGGCATAGTCATGGGCACGAAACCTAGGCTTAGCCTAGGCTTAGCCTTAGGCTTTAGCCTTAGCCTCTTAGGCAATAACTTAGTCTTAAGTAGTTAAGGAATAGGATTAATTTACGGTTAGTAGGACAACTAATTTGGGTTAAGTAAACAGAAAATTTGGAAAACATGCCCAGATAACCGACAACATGCACATTCACAATGTGACTCACTCACAGACTTGAGAGTGACAGCAATCACGTTGCCGGTGGGCGATAATAGGGCGTTTATATACACATACTGATGGAAACAGTTTAATTTGGTTATTTGATAACACTTACAACTGTGCTGCTGTTAATTATACCAACCCAGCATAAATACTGATAAATAACAATATAGGACAAACTCACAGTTGATTTCTTAAACGCTTAATAACTAAGTATACATCTCAGGCTAAGACACGCCTGTCTCCCACCTCCGGCAATGGTGGTGCCAACTGTGTTCAGTTTTACAACTTGAAAAAGTTATCTGTTTTATCCACCAGGGTTTATTAAATTGAATGTTGAGTTCGCTGCGTTGAGTTCCCGTTATTTTTCCTAATAGTAAATATCCCTGGATAGTCTGGTTGGCAATGCGTACACACGCACACACACATGCACACACACGCACACACACGTACACCACACACCATGCACACACCACACACACCACACACACCACACACACACACCAACCACACACACCACACACACACACACACACACACACACACACACACACACACACACACACACACACACACACACACACACACACACACACACACACACACACACACACACACACACACACACACACACACACACACACACACACACACACCACTACCACCACCCACGCACACACAAACAAACACAAATACACACGTACGTTAGACTTTGTTTTATCCTCTCACAGAATGAATTAGTTGACAATGTCAAGATATGTGAGCCACTGCATGGAGGGTAGTAATCACATCAAGATACATTCTACCATCAAAGTAAAATCAGAAAAGAATAATAAAAAGCAGTACAGGAGAAGTTGTCACAAAGGAAGATAAAAGGACAAGAGGAAATATTTAGCAAAGATAGACTGGAATAACACACTGAAAAATAAGACAGAAACAGCTAGAATGCTGGAATATCTTAGAGTGAAATTGAGTGCATCGTCGATCAATTTGTTTCGTTCAAAAAAGAGAAACGATCCAGAAAGAAGTCATTAGAAAAATTAATTACCAACAAATGATATGGAAATCATGTGGAAATGTTGAAGACTACAACATTTATAAAGAAGCACTTAACCAAGCTACAACTGAAATTCAAAATTCAAAGAGAAGCTATAAAAATTAGCTTATAATATAAAATATTACGACAAGAGTTTTATGCATATGTTCGGAGCAAACAGTCAGTTCAGGATAAGGTCAGGGTTCTGGGAGGTATAGTGCTGGAAATATAATATCAGCTAGAGGGATTCTTAACGGCAGCTTAAATATTCTTTATCTATTCTTTTACGCCGCACGCATACACGCCGCACGCACACACACACACGCACACATTACATAGCGTGTCTCCTACGAGCACATTTCGTTAGCAGGTTGCTTTGGATGTAGTGTTAACTAAACATTGCTGTAAGTAGGATAGGAAATGGCGGGAAACACCGATGCGCAATCCACTTAGTGCAATGCTTCTCAGTCGGTGTGCTGTTATATTGTCGTTGGTAGAAATAACGACGACATTACCGTGTGTTTAATCCAAGCCACCGTCAGTGGGGCAGCTGCGATGACTGGACACGCCACGTGGATTGTAGCAAATGTGCCACACAACAAGCAAGCGTTCAAACCATACACTGTTTCTTTGGTTGCGAACATGTAATTGCAGTCTTTCGATGTCATATCTCGCGGCATCGAAGTGCGACTCAGTAGTTAATTAGTCTTCTTGACCATGTTGCATAACTGAAGTGAGTGAATTTGTATTCAATGTACACTCTTCTAGTGACCTTTTCACCCAAGTGTTCAATGTGGGCCACAAAGGCGGGACACCTTCCACACAATCCCGAGCAGAAGTAGGACCGTTAGTGGCTATATATGACATTATGATTATTGTTTCAAGCGGTTAAAAGGATAGGTCTGTAAGGTGGTTTGAAAGTCTGGAAAATCTATGTAATATACACCTAATTACATGTTGGTGTCAAGGCGTTTGCAAGAATAAACTGTTGGTCTTGCTGTATGTTAGCTAATTGCATTGTATATTTCTGTTGTTAGCATGACAATAATATGTACAAGGGGTTTTGGGGCGCTGTGACGCTTTCCCCTTGGTTTCAACTATTAAGGTTATAATCCGTAAACAGGTCTGGTTATAATATGTAGGGTGGGTTCAGCCACCTGCGTGTGGTTGGTTCCCCCCACCTTTGCTGTTGAGGTTGTATTATGGATTATAATTATATAGGCTAATTTACATCATTTACACATTGTATATATATATGTATTGTATGAATTAGCTAAAAATGTGTTGGCTTAATGTGGTGCGTATTTTGCATCTGGAGGCAGGTTTCCTCAATCCCTTTCACAACTGCTGGCATGCAGACATGCTTTTAAAGGGCGTAAAGAGGGCTTTAGGTGCTTCAGTTAAGCAGAAATTACCCATTACTCCAGTTATACTTCGCAGGATGTTTACACCTGTGGATGTAACCTTTTGGGCTGCTTGTCTTGTTGCTTTTTTCTCCTTTTTCAGGAAATCGAACCTTTTAGTTAGAAGTCTGGATTCCTTTGATACTATGCTACATCTATGTCGTAAGGATGCAAGTTTTTCTCATGATGGGGTAACTCTGGCTGTACGCTGGTCAAAGACTATTCAATACCGGCAGCGTACGTTGTGTGTGCCACTTCCACGTATCCTTGACTGCCCTCTGTGTCCTACTCACACTCTTATTCTGTGTTTACGGCTTTGTACCTCGCCCCCTGATGCCCCCTTGTTCACCTACTCTACACCCCAGGGTTGGCTTCCTCTGACAGTAAATGTTTTCCAGGAAAAACTTCTGGTTTTTCTGACTACGCTGAATTTGAACCCTTCGGACTATTCAGGTCATAGTTTTCGGCGGGGAGGGGCTTCTTTTGCATTAGAATGCGGGCTTCCCACCGAGGTAGTTAAGGCACAGGGGGACTGGTTGAGTAGTGCGTATGAGGGTTATATTCACCCTTCATGGGACATGCGCAAACGACTGGCTGCCACTTTGGGCAGTTGTATCAAATAAGGGTGTCGTCCTAGTGTAGCATGACTGCTAGACAATACAGTACTCATTACTTCTACCAGGGTTGGGGTGTGCTTGGGAGATCGCATTTATGTATAGCTGCATAATGTTTGCTATGGGTAATTATGTGACATGTGGTCACATAATAATAAAATGCTTGGCGATCTTTGTTTTCACCCACAACCCTGTGTCCATGTTATTATTGTATTACTATATATGTTTGATATGTGCTGGAAACAGACTTAGTCTTGGTTTCCCCTATTCACCAGTATGATTAATGTATGGATTAAATCATGTTTAATATATTATTAATCAGGTGGTGGACTTGCTCGGTAATTCCATGTCACGTGTTCTGCTGCGCCTATCGCAGACAGCCTGTTGTCGCAGCAGTTAAATTGGCGCGAATGTCGCACTTTGTATCGCGCAGCGGCACGAGCAAGTCGCGTTTCTTTCACACAAGTTTTCAAAACTCCCACCCACCATCCCTGCTAGTTTGTCATGTGTATGTGATATATATGTATTTAGTTAGCGTTGTAGTTAGCTTAGTATTAGTTTAGGAGATCGCATTTATGTATAGCTGCATAATGTTTGCTATGGGTAATTATGTGACATGTGGTCACATAATAATAAAATGCTTGGCGATCTTTGTTTTCACCCACAACCCTGTGTTCATGTTATTATTGTATTACTATATATGTTTGATATGTGCTGGAAACAGACTTAGTCTTGGTTTCCCCTATTCACCAGTATGATTAATTTGTTTGCTCAACTAGCGCATATATAGCGGTTAAAAGGCCCGTAGCCAGGGGGTCACGTGAAACCCTCCTTTCTCCAAAATGTGAACCCCCCTCAAATTTGCATCTTTAAAATGTGAACCAGTAATTGTATTCCATGTTTCTCAAAAGCGTTACCCCCTCCTAAAAGCTGATGGATGTTGTTCAAGCATTACAAGGAATGCCAAGAAAGCCTGATTTGTATAGACATTAAAGGGAGAACCCTTATTTATTAAGTGATTATCATTGAATGTATGGCAGTATGGTTGAGGGGTCTGTCCCCAATGCCATGTGTGAAAAGGGCAGTCACTAGAGGAATGTGTGTTAAAGGACTTCACACTATCCCAGGGTCTCCGCATGGGGTACAAATTCACAATAAGCCAGTTTTACATCAAAGGTAAAATTATATGAGTCCTAATTGTAGAACTCAGAGGTGACAGATGCAGACAAAATACTGGTGAATGAACGGGTGACGATTATTATCAATTATGAACATATCAATTAAGCCATATAAAATAATTCACGATTTCTCATTAGAAATCTGTTGAAAGTAAGATAGGTGCGGCTTTTTATGTTTTGTCTGCTTATTAAGGTAACTATCGACAGTTAAAGTGGCTATTCTCAACAATCAACAAGTTAAGATGTGTAGCGAGTGTATTTCTTACAAGCTGCAAACCCGGTAGACAAATTCGTCTGGCTTAACACAAATCACAATTTTTTATTATTGCGCTGGAACACGAATTTCGATGAATAATTGATTTATCCAATACACAATCAAATTTAGCTTCACCTATTTAAAAATGCGTGTGCTGATGAGAAATTGTGTGGTTGTATTGTTTCCGAAATACTGTGAATGCTAATTGCATGTTTGTAGATCTCAGAAAGGGGAGCCTCTATTATTATGTCCATTATGTGTTCCGTACAGTTATAAAATACAGTTAGTGTTTCCTGGAGTCAGTGTTGTGTAGAGGATATCGTACTTTACTGTTTTATACACCTAGAATTTAATTCAAATTCCACAAAAGGCAAATCATGTTTCTAATCATCTCTTTACAGGGCATGATTTATAAAGGTGTGTTAATTTACTAACTTAATTATGTTTGTAATACATTTTGGAACTTTTGCATATCAGATCAGATAAATATAATGTATTAATTGAATGAAAACCAGATTGTAAATGTCACACTTTAACTGTATATTCTGAAAAATAACTTGGACACTCGCACACTCCTCGGTGCCTCGTTTATTATATTGCACACACGCAAAGGATTTCGAGCAAATAATTCAGTCATATTCAGTAATACATTACCGTGTGTTGGCTTTGATAAATACAATTGGGTGTAAATTAGGCTTAATTAGACAAACAAAATGGGACAAATCTCCACGGACCACATACGAGTCCCACTTTGCCTGAATACGCATGTTCAAAACACCTCGGTATGGACCTGCTGGTGATGCTAATGTGGTGTTTGTATGTAAGAGATGAAAGAATTTAAAACAAAACCACATGGTCTACCAATCTCACACCCACATTGTTCTTCAAGTTAGAAATGTAAATTTCTGCATTATGAGCCCCCACCTGAACGTGTAGGGCCCCTCTGCATTGTGAAAAAACAACCACACGTGAACTTGTGGCGCCCCTGAAATCTGATTTGATAAAATGTTAAACCCCCTTGTGAAAAGCTGGCTACGGGCCTGGGTTAAGTTAGGTAGTATGGATTCCACCAAAAATCTTGTTTTCAACACAGATCAACCATATTTAGTATGCAGATACATACCAACATAGTTAAGGTTTTTTCATGTTTCGCATAAATTATGCAAATTAGGTATCCAATATGGCCGCCATAATAGGGAAACTTAGGTCTTTTTTGCCGCGCTCTAACCAAAAACGTATTCAAGTTACAAGCTTGTAATTTAGCACAGTTATGTTATGCATATCTACTGCATGAATATCACAGAAATCAGATGTTGTTTACGTGAAAAAAACTATTTTGTGTAATTTGTTCACATAATTAACGCCTATAATTCAGAAACCATTAAATATATTATTTCTTTTAATTCATGCAGTAGATGTACTCATTAGGCACTGTGGTGCAAAATATTTTGCAGTTATACCCAGTATTTATTCTACTAGAGCGCAGCAACAGTACTCACAGCAAAAATGGTATTCCGAGAAAACGAAGATAAGGTAATTTTTATAACCAAATTCTGCCAAAAGCCATCCAAAGAAACCTCAATATTGCCACTTTTTCAGCTAATATACTAACTGCATATTGAGGTAAGGATATGAAAGTACATAAATAGCAATCTTTAAAAAAAAAAGAGTCAAAATTCACTTTTTGAATCCATACTACCTACCTTAATGTAGCAATAAACTGCGACATGCATGAGGGGTTGCTAGCGAGCCAAGTAGTCAACAGCGTGGCAACGGGTTCACTATAATAGTTATATTTCGGCCACCTCAACAATTAATTAATTTTAAGCACTGTTGCCAAGATTCTACCCATAATTGTTCAGTGTATTACATAAATTACAAATAACAATGTAATTGGTACTTGTCTTTATTTTCATTTGGAAATATAATATATGCCAACAATGTTGCATGCGTACGAGACAATTACAACTTCGTAACTCACTGGTTTTGTGTCGTTGCAAAGTGCAAAATGTAATCCATTCCATATTTCGACAACACATGGTCAACGTCGTGTAAAATATTTATACAATTCTTGTAATACAAAACGTCAATCATGCTTCTGTTTTTTTGTTCAGGTTATGGAGTATTTTTTGTCCTGTTATCTTTATAATAGTGTTTTGTAGGAGATAATTTCTGGAAGCGTTTGTGTGCAATTTACGACATATTTTACCATTTACCGCATACACACAAATCACTCTGGATCTCACTAAAATCACTAACAATCATTTCTAACGCACATTAGTAATTTCATTCGACATACAATCACTTGCCCAGTCAACCAGCTTCTCATACACACATACACAGTGACACAATCACACATTTCGGCAAGACACCACTCGCTGTAAAAGCATCTCAATAGACATGTATATGTTAGAAAATATAACGACGTCGTCTTTCTCCAGACTAAATAGCGCTTTCTAATATGTACAATGACACATGAAATGTTCAGGCATTGAAATAAAATATATTTACACGATGTTTGTAGTACACAGTGACGGCCGAACTTGACGTCAGCCGATCACTAAACATTTCCTTACAATCACAAACTGTCAGTGGGTGAACGGGTGAAATAAATGTACAAGATATTGCTCGTCCCTTCCTTCCCGAAAAGACGCTAGGCCAACTTTAATGCTGGACGTTGCACACACGAAAATCAAGCATCTCGTGTCTACTTTCACGCAAAAACTATTACTTGCATAAAATAAAAGTACAACATGCGCTAGTCTTTAGTGATCTAGGCAAACCAAAACAGCCACTCGTTTTGCCAATTAGAACAAACGTATGGATCCAGAATACATGAATCAGACCTAAGCGGATATCCGAGTATTCAAGATATGGCACCAACTGAATTTCCATAATACTGCAGTGATGTGGCTGGGCACAGATTTTAGGTCTGCAATTGTCTTACGACATTATCTAGTCTTGTTTAACAGACTCTTGCCCAACATTGTGACTAGGAATGTCTGGCGACATACCTGTTTGATTGTTACATTCAGATAGCATCATGTCATTTTGGCGATTGAACCTGTATTTGCACGTACAATTAAAATATAGTTATTGCAATATTGCACCTGTTTTAGATAATGCAATTATGTTTCCAAGAGTTTTACAGAAAATAAAAAGTACCCAAGAGTAAGTGTTCGGAAAGGTTTACTATTATGTGATTTGAATCTGCGACCTAAACATTACTGTTTCCAATTCAGTTTAATTTTATTGTGCGACTTGCATCTATATATTTGGAGTTCAGCATTGGTTCGTATCCTTGGTATAAAAATGTGCTCTTATTTTATTACTTAGCCCTACTTCTATTTAATTTATTACCCTGATTCAGGGGGTAACCAATTGTTTTTGTCACAGTGTCGCCAGTCTATCAAACATAAAATCTCGACCACAAAAATACGTTCAAAAATGTCACCGTGATATTTAAAATGGAGGTGCAAATTAAATCATAAAAAATTCTCAGATAATTAAGAACAGTACTCAGTCACATACAGGATTACACTTTAAATACTGCCCCCAACTCGGGCTTGTTCCATAAGTATTCTTCAATGAATAAGATGTCCTAATAGAAGTCTTCAAAGGGAGTGAATGATGCTCACGTGGGGCAAAACAGCTTTTCCTGAATATGCACCCAAACCATCAAAATTACATCTCTTAAAACGTCTTTGGTAACAAATTAAATAAGGTCTTGTGCGCTGATAAACTTAGTCAAAATTATTGACATTCAAAGCAGTGTATCGCTAAAACAACAGTGTGTCCACAGATGGAAAACATACCACCCTTCAGGGGTACATTCTTAAAGGACGCAGCGTCATAAAACTTTTCATTTCGCGATCGAGCTACACATAGATGTCTACAGAGGTTCAGGAATTTGATAGTTTGATACTGTCAGGCCTGTAACTGTTTGAACGTAACACCAACGACAGACAACTAACATCTTACTTTGGCGAATGCTGCCATGAACTTGCAATTAGTTGTGTTTGTATTAAAACAAAAGACCTTGCAAACATTTGCGAGTTCATCCACAGAAGACAGGTAATATAAAACGTCGAGTGAAACCCCACATATATCAGTGATGTAGTACATAATACCTACACGTATGCGAACTGAACCTCTTTCATAATTTCATCCCGTCTCAAAGATGGTGCAGTTCATTTCAGAATCACACCCACCTTCCGACTTTTGGAGATCACTCAGACATGCACACCCACATACATACATAAAACCATGTACAAGGTGACCCTTGCTGACCATGCAAACACACACACAAATGTACAATGTAGCCACTCGTTCATGCACGAAGCACCGACGTCCGAACCGACTCGCTGTTCATCAACAGTCATGACCACACGGGGTGCTGTGTGCGCTAGCGGGCACCGTTCGCTGCCTGGCGGTCACAAAGCACCTCCTCTAGTCTCTTGTGGACAGCCGGACTGGCCTTTGGACAGAATCGCTTGACCGGGCTCTCCTGAATCCCCTCGTCCGCCAATGCAAGTCGTTTGCCGCTGATGTATGTGCGGTCGTTCATGCGCAGCATATTATTTATTGCTCGAAGATCCTGAAATGGAAACAGTCACTCAAGCTATGACACCAATCTATTAATCGGAAGATTAAACACCCATAAAATTATTAATTAATGAAACATTTTATTTATTAAAATTCACATAATAGGGCATCACATAGTGAATGGGACCATGTCATAACTTGATTGTAGCAAAGGATTCATTGCACAAATATGGGATCTGAGAAACCGGAAGGCTGACACTGTACAAGGGTTCAGTGTCGTATCAGGCTTGGATTTTAGAGCTCACATTCATATTAATGTAATTCCCAAATTGGCTGCACGATAAGCAGTCAATAAATAAATGTCATTCATTTGACCAATTTCGATTCTCTGCTACATTGGACTTGTGTTGTTTATTGCATAAATTGGCCTAAGCACACACCAGAGTGCCAAACTTACTTGATGTTATCGTGTAATGAACTGTGGAGAGAGGGGAGGGGGCGAGAGTGAAAGGGGAGAAGAGAGAGAAACAAAGATGAGAGTGAGAAACAGAGAAAGAGCAAGAGAAAGCTAGAGCCAGAACTTGTGATGGTTGTTTTCAGAACAATGAATTTAAATACTTTTTCTATTTATGAAACAAGCGCATCAGAACAGTTTTTTACTGACTACATAAACAATGAGTTATTACTGTCAAACACCGTACCTTGGCTGGACTTCGGTTGAAGCAATAGAGCATCTTGGTCTGTGGGGTGATGACCTGGGACATGCTCTTATGAGGAGACACATACACAGAGTGCTTGCTCGATACTCGCCGGGGGGACTGTTGGTGGGGCTGCATGACGGGCAGAGGGGACAGGATGGGCACCCCAGACTGCAATAAAAATGGGTCAATCAGTCAACTGCATCAATAGCATCTAAGTCAATCCTGAATTCTGTTATATTCATTATAAAATGGTGGCAACAAATCCTGTTACTGCAGCATGGCTGAAGGCTTCCCAGTAAAATTTGATTGAACAGGTCTGCCAGGGCGTGATGTTTGAAGCACTATGAGCAGTCCTAAGAACTGAATACAATGCTAGCTAAGAACTTACCCTTACTGTACTTCGATTCTAGCTCGTCAAATAAATCAGGAATTGAGCCAGCTATTGAAAAGTTAAAAATACAAAAATTGGTGTAGATACCTTTCAGAATCGTGATACTAGCTTGACGGACCTCATGGTCCTTTCGTCAGCATCATCATGTGCTGCCCTGTATAGTTATGTGATAACCACCAACATCAGCACATGAGAATAGAAGGCAGCTTACAGCAATGCTGACAAAAGGACCATGGACGACCCGTCGAGCTAGAATTATTATTCTGAAAGGGATCTGTTTTTTATATTTAACTTTTTTCAATAACTGGCTCAATTACTGGTCTATTCGACATTTCCTTTTAATGTTTTTAGCACTAATACATATCTAACGTACATAAGTTTTAATCTCCAATCTCTCTGCTTATTCCATTGTAGTCATCAAAATGTAATTTGTTTTTTATGCATGATATTTATTTGTATTGTAGACATGTTTTGAGTTATAAATCATAAATTGATTTATGTACACTGTGTACATGTAACATAGGAAATAAATGTATATCTATGCCATACTTCTTCACTTCACTTCACTTTCCCATAACACATAAGGATTGTTGGGGCACCACTGATGACTTCTGAACCAGCTCTCTCCACGTTTCCCAGTTCTCCACAGCCCTCTGGCATTCGGCAAACTCCAATCCTGTCCACTCTTTGATGTTGTCTTCCCACCTCTTTACGCTTCTTGACGAGGAGGTCTTCGTAAGGTCCGATGGCTTGTTTGATCTTGTTGCGAATGTCTTCGTTAGTAACATGGTCTTTCTATGATATGTACAAGATCTTCCGAAAGCACCTCATTTCCATGGCTTGTATCTTCTTCTCTAGAAAGATGGACATGACAAGGGAGCGCAGCAGCCTTATTTTTGAACCGACATTGATGTTACTGTCATTCCATATGGGTTTCAACCTTGTAAGTGCTGTTGTTGTCTGTGCAATCCTGGCAAGTATCTCAGGTTTGGAACCCTCGTCTGTGATGATTGATCCAAGTAGTTGAAGCTCGTTTGAAGTCTCTGTCCATTAACTTTGACCTCTGTGTTGATGTTTTGTGTATTGTTTATCATCAGTTTGGTCTTTTCGGCACTGATCTCCATGGCATATGCTGTAGAGGTTTTGTCAAGGCACTCCACCACGTTGACTAATTCTTGTTCTTCTCCTGCTAGTCCACCGATGTCATCAGCGAAGTGAAGGTTGATGATTGTCCTGCCTCCAATGTTGTTAGTGCCTTGATGGTTTTCCAAGGCATCATTCATGATCCTTTCCAGAAAGATGTTGAAGAGGGTGGGTGACAGTAGGCATCCTTATCGAACTCCCACTGTTGTTCGAAACCAGTCTCCTGTGCTGCCATTGAAGATGACTGCACTGCATGGTGGCCTTGTCATAGGTGTTCAATGGTTCGGACAAGATTGGAGTCAATGTTATACTTCCTCATGGTCTCCCATAGGGCTGCATGCCATACCCTATCAAAGGCTTTCTTAAAGTCTATGAAGATATGGTACAGGCTTTGCTGGTGTTTAAGGGTAGCCACCACTCGAAAACGCCCATATAACCAATATGCCGTATCTCTGTTAATATTGAACATATCATAACCAGATTTGGAGCACTGATTAGAAAAATGAATGGTATATGATGTGTGAAATATGGGCACGTTTGGTTGTGTATTACCATGGCAATGAACTTTTCAAGTGAGATGAATTTTCACATCCATGAAAATTATTCTGAGCTAACAACTGTATGTGTGATCATGCAACTGTCAAGAATCATTAGCTAGAATACTCCTTTGTGCAATAAGGTGGTTTTGGGCAAGGATATCTGACTTCAGTGACTGTTGTTCAGGTTTGAGCATTTTTCAAGGCGTCATGAAAAAAGCTCAAACCTAAAGTCCCATCTCACAAGTCATTGCAGTCAAACTTCCTTGCCCCAAACCACCTTATTGCACAAAGGAGTATTCTAGCTAATGATTCTTGACAACTGCATGATCACACATACAGTTGTTAGCTCAGAATAATTTTCAAGGATGCATGCCCCTCTGTCACACTAGAAATGTTGATTGTCATGGCACTGCACAAGCAAATGAGCCCACATTCCACATATCATGTACTATTCATTTAACTAATTAGTACTCAAAATTTGGCCAAGATATGTTCAGTACTAACGGTCTATGGCCGTTTTCGAGTAGTGGCTACCCTTAAGGTGTCTCTCGCAAAGGATTCTAAGGTTGAAGATCTGTTCACTGGTGCTCCGTCCTGTTCGAAAACCCGCCTGTTCTTCTGCGATGATCTCTTCTGTCTGGGGTTTGAGTCTGTTGAGTAGGATGCCATACTAGAGTTTGTAATTTGCACGTTTACACAAATTGTTATTACGTTAAAAAAATATTTGTTACATTTAAGAATAAATAACTCACCCCGTTTTGTGTAAACTTCAACGCAAAATTTTTGATCCTCTTCACGTATACCTACAAGAGATCATATCCACCATGAAATACTCTTTGCAACTGAAAGAAGCGACACAGGCAGACAGGCACTACGGAAATCAGACATGTCAATTCTTATGATTTAACAGAACTTTATGGATTCGGTCTTGTGCATTTTGAAGAAGGTATGGGATATGGCCCACGTTTGTCCAATGGCATGTGTGTGTATAACAGATCGACAGTTCAAAATACATATGAACAGCGACTTACAGATATTTTACGTATGTGCAGGTGGACAAACATAATCATACGGGTTCATTTGAGAGGGAGAGAGACATGATTTGAGAGGGAAAGAGAGACATGATTTGAGAGGAAAAGGGAGACGTGATTTGAGAGGGAAAGGGAGACGTGATTTGACTGAGAAAGAGACACGATTTGTCAGGGAAAGGAAGACATGATTTGAGAGGGAAAAGGAGACGTGATTTGAGGGGAAAGAGAGACGTGATTTGATAGGGAAAGGGAGACGTGATTTGAGAGGGAAAGGGAGACGTGATTTGAGAGGGAAAGGAAGACGTGATTTGAGAGGAAAAGGGAGACGTGATTTGAGAGGGAAAGGGAGACGTGATTTGAAAGGGAAAGAGAGACGTGATTTGAAAGGGAAAGAGAGACGTGATTTGAAAGTGAAAGAGGGACATGATTTGAGAGGGAAAGAGAGACGTGAAATTAGAGGGTTAGGAAGACGTGATTTGAGGGAAAGGGAGACGTGATCTGAGAGGGAAAAAAAGACGTGATCCGACAGGGAGAGCGTTGTGATTTGAGAGGGAAAGGGAGGTGATTTGAGAGGGAAAGGGAGGTGATTTGACAAGGAAAGAGAGATGTGATTTGACAGGGAATGGGAGACATGATTTGAGAGTGAAAGAGATGTGATTTGACAGGGAAAGAGAGACGTGATTTGAGAGGGAAAAAGAGACATAGTTTGACAGGGAAATAGAGATGAGATTTCAACTAACCGCATTGTAGAACTTGATGAGATCGCCTCGGTCCTCCCCACGATCCTCAAACTCGAACGAGGACCCAGTCCCTGCCAGTCGGGTAGGTGTGGGCGGTTGACTGTCGGGTTCGGGCACAGGAAGGGCACTCGACGACCGGATGAGACTCAGTCGATCCATTCGCCCTACAACCCGGGATGATGGGGATAGAATAAGGCAAAAACGTGGTCGAGCCATAAAAAAATGGATACTGAACACGTGGTGGGTTTGTGCATTCCGTCATATATTTGTTGAAATTCTAGCCAGAAGTGTTAAAGAATGACAGAAACGTGGCAGTTTTTAAATTGACAACTGTATGCGGGAATGCTTCATCCAATTTACATATATAACCATTAACAACATTGTTAGCAAAGGCAAACGTTGACGGAGGTCACACGCTTCATTTTGATTGACGCTGGCAAACCCCAACGTACAAGATACCATCAACTGACGCTGATCACTAGATCGGGCAACTGATGTGTGAACACAGTAGTGAATACCAGACAGACTCGATTTAATTAATTCTAAATCGAGATGCACAAGAAACGGAACTGCAGAAGTAGATTTAACGACCCCACAACAACTTTCATCACTCACTTTTGTCACGTTCATCTCGGTCCTTTTCTGCCACCACAACAGGAGAGCTCGACCCGCTTGCTCCGTTTTTGCTGCTCTCGCTGCTCCCCGATGACCGACGGTGTCGACTGCTTAGCAACACGCTGCGGTAGACCTGCAGGCACAACTGGCGTGTTAGAGATCACTTTAACGCCAGGTAAACCGTTCAGTTAAAAGCACACCATCAAAGAGTATAGCTAAGATAAAACTACCATGTTAAAGGGACTTAGTCTGTTCGTCCACCTGGAATTAGTGGGCGTTACAATTTGTAACAGGGAGTCTGCTGTGTTGAACATGGGTAAGTTGAACACCAAAGGGTGTAGTAGTTAACTCAGCCCAACTTGGCCATATTGCCAAGCTTGTTCTGAAACTGAATGTTTTGTTTACTACTTGACCATGTTACTGTGGACGTACCTTCAAATTGCGACCGTTGTTCTGGGCTAACTAAACAACATTTAACATATATATGTATACAGTTTACCTTCAACATAGTTAGTAGTCTTCAAAAACATTACATTTATTAATAAATGAAAACCAGGAACAGATTGCCTCCATTTAATGTTCATCAACATGTAACAACTGCCATTTCACTTTAACGTTTTCAGTTGTTATTCAAAGTACTGCTGACTAGGCTGGCATAATAGCGATATTTGATCAGGAAATCTACAATGTTTAATAAAGAACTTTCATTGAAGTTCTTAACTCTCATTAATCTACACACACCTTTAACCTACAAGATGAACAATAGAACAAAACAACAGTTGTCTGTCTATAAAGAATATATTTCCTACATACACTGGAGTTGGCGCAACACACAGTGATCTAACTGTCAGGGTAGTTGCCGACAATTTCAGAAAAAAAATCATCAGAGTGAAGGATGTGATGTGCAGGCCATAATGACAGTGGCAAAAACGAGCCAGTGTCTCGATCAGAAAACTGGGTACTGAAACGTGGAGTAAAAATCTTGGGAAAGTTTTACTCACACCAAAGGTACCACAAAGCGTAATATATGCCTGGATGAAATATAGACGGCAATGCATAATTATTAAGAGAATCGCTTGATTCAAGGAATTCGTTCAATGTCCTACCGAGTGTATACCTGTGAGCTGGGGTTCTCCACTCATGTGACTCTGGGCGTGGGTTTACAACTCACGTAACTCTGGACCTGGGGTAACAACACTCACGACATTGGGCCTGTGTTTACAACACTTGCATGACTCTGGGCCTGTGCTTACAAAATCCACATGACTCTGGGCCTGGGATTACAACATTCACGTAACTCTGGGCCTGAGTTTACAACACTCACATGACTTTGGGCCTGGGGCTGCATTCGGTAGCACTTCATGATATCCTGGAATGACTGGTCCTTGTCAGTCACCTGCAAAGTGCACACAATTGTCACAACTCCATGTACATCACCCATGTGTCTCATCCAACAGAATGTAGTCTATACTTTGCTCATGTTCAATCCATTATCAGGATATTATAGTATCAGCTGTCATACACAGAAATATATACGTATTAGAAAGAACGACTAAATTCAACAAGCTCATACTACACAAGACAATAAACCGACAAAAATCATAAAACTTCACAACATAGTTGATAAATGTTTGCATAATACTGCAGCAACTGTGATTGGCTACATTTGTCTCATTGGACATAGCACAGACACGCATGAAATATGGTAACCGGTGTGTCTCAATTAACCCCAAGATTGACCAAAAATTAACTAATTCTATCTTCTAAAAGGGTTGCTAGTTGACCCTACTAAATGCTCAGTTTCACCCTTATGGCTTTTTCTTGCACTGATTTCCCATCTGTTGCATTATTTATCTCGTCAAACTTCAACCAAGATTTTCTCAGTTACACACCAATAGGACTTCTGTATATCGATATGCTAAATTTGGAGCATTGTAAGTCTATCTCCTTTCAGACGCCGAGGTCCACTCACTCGCCTCTTTCTATAGTCAGTTGCGTCCTTCGACCATTCATATACCAACTGACAATGTACTGGAAGAACACAGAGACGTTTACGAGTGCATGCTCTACCCACCTTCGCAATGACGTAGATGGCACACATAATGAGTTGGTCGAGATGTCGATCCTGCATCAGGTTCACGTGGTGGACCATGCAGTGCTCGAAACACGTCCACATCTTGCTCCGTAGCTCGCTGTCGATGTCCAGTCGCTCGCACAAGTCTCGCAGACGCACGCTCGCCAGGTGGTAAACCTGCAGAAGTATGCATGTTGATTCAACGGCATCTGTGCCACACGGACATCACTATTCACTGTGTACATTGACCTGTTTGGAATGTTAACCCTGCAAGCAGCCAGGGCCGATTCACCGGCCGAAGGTACCTTCCTTTGTAGTAACATTTTTAGTTTCCATGCTAGGTAACCGACACATCAACATTTGGTATCGTTGGATAGCCGACAGATTTTTCAAGATCGGTGTATATTTATTCGTGAGCAGATTGACTGACAGCTAGTGACTGCCTAGCCGAATGCATCTTTACCAAGGATACGTTGCAGAGCCAAAATTAACCACTCTCTGAACAGGTTAATGAGTGTAAGCTGAAGTGTATGGCAAAGGGTACGTGTGGAAACGATTCAATAATATTTATGGAAGCAACACTCCAATACAGAGATGAAAAAGACTAAAATGATATTTGTTTATTATTGGGTTACTGTGCAAGCTTCGATTGATGAGCTTTGCTTAAAAAAGAACTAATCACCTTGTCTAAAAAATTGTAGAGCCCTCATTTCAACATACACAGTAGTTTTCCTTGAACCGATAAAACAAATAATTCATTACTACTGTAATCACTGTTGATATTGCAATGCACAACATTCAACCAAACAGACTATGCACGGCGTTTTACCCTTTCCCTGAATAGAATACAACACTACATGCTACTGAAAAACTACAAAGACAGCGCCATTTTATCAGCGGTCACATAAACATGAGCCCACCCCAACGGCAACGAGTCACACACCTTTCTGAAAAACAAAGCCAAAGAACCGGTCTTCTTTGGCTTCACCGGTTGGCCGGACACTGCCGAAGTGGTCACTGATGCTACCTTATTGGACGGTGCCGTTACTATGGAAACGTTGCTGGTTGCCGTGGCAGCAGACATCATCTGGACGGGGATAAGAACCTGCAATGCACAGAATAATTTTACAATGACATAGAAAACCATTAAATTCTGCTGTTGCCATTTCAGGTAGTCTGTTGAAATGTCGGGCCCGTAAGGAGTGAAATAAAAAACTAAAATCTACAAACCAACTTAATGGGCCTACTAGCATGCCTACATAGTACTACATACATGCAAAACTCATGGAGCTAAGTTTAGACAGATGAGTAAACAGATATATTGTATATCTGGAAGTAACTTAGTGACTGGCAGGAAAAACCTGATATGAACTGAGCTGGCTTGCCCAAGACCATTCTGGCTGGAGGAAATTCACCAACGTCTTATGTTCCAGTGAGAGTGGACAGGATAGGTAAGGTAACTTAGTGACTGGCGTCTGAAAGAACACATACTTGCTGGCCGTTTTCCATCACTGCGGCCTGTAAAGTGACCAGTGAAGTCGTTCGGTTCTCACTGGACGCGACTGACGGTCCATTGCCGAAGAGCTTCCTCTTGGCACTGCCCACCATGGGCGAACTGAAGCGCTCCACCAGCGACGGACCAGCGGGTGATTGCAGCAGCTCTACGACGAAAGAACAAATCAGAATGTATCCTCCGTCAAGCTTTGCCTTTGCCAACAATGTTGTTAACGGTTACATACGTGAATTACATTACAATTGCTGCATGACATATCATAAATCAAACAACCTCGCATACAGTTGATACTTTGAAAACTTGTCCTTATGCTTCTGTCATAAAGAAACATTTGTAGCTATAATTTCAACAAAATATACAGAGTTTGTATACGATGGAATGCAAGAACGCACATGTTCGCCACCCATTATTTGATGGCTTGATAAGAGTTTTTGTTAGGCAACAGGTCACATGACGGACAGGTCAATTCATTGTCCACAGGAACGCAAGGGATCATCTCAGAACGTCGGTGTTTGATATCAGACGAAATTACTTTCGTTTGGAGGAGGTGAGAGGGAGGGAGAGAAAGTAAGAGGGAGGTAAAAGGAAGACAAACATGACAGGAAAACAAATGTCAATACAGATCTTGAAAGGGCAGGTACGAACAGCTGAGAGTGGAAGAATGCTGCAGATCGAGAGCCTGGAGGTCTGCTCAAAGCACTTTACTCCTGGCAGGCCTGTTCAATCGAACACTATCTCGACTTCTCTGGGCAGCATTCAGTCACGCTGCAGTTAATGCGCAAAAACTGTTCATACATAAACATCCACACCACTGTCTATAGCCAGGTATTCATTCATACAACCGAGTGAACTGGAGCAACGCAGAGTGAATGAACTTTCCCAAGGGTCGACACGCCAGAACAGGATTCAAACTCGGGTTCTCTCATCCAACTGCGCAACTGCACTCCACGAGAGAGGCCAGACCGGACCTGGTAGCGTGCCCTTACTCTACAATACAAGGGATCACGGAAGAATAAGACAATGCCCCCTCTGTAAACCCCACCCTGTCTCACCCTTCGTGCCGCCAGCTATCCGCCTCACCGCCGGGTGCATGGGTGGTGATGTCACCTGAAGTGGAGGACCTGCGCCTTCCTTCTCGATCTGATTCGGCAGTGACACCTGGAGGCAAACAAATTCTATTTTAATCCAAATTATGCAAATGTAAAAAAAATCCTACAAAAACTTGACCTACAATAGCATTTATTCAAACAAAATACATGTACAAATTAAAGCCAGTTAAGAAAATATATAGTTTAATGATAAAGTCATCCTCACATACTTGTGTGTACTGCTGATTACTCTGTACTCCCTGGCAGCTTGCCAAAACTCGGTCTATAAGTTCCGGTAGTCTTCTGGGTGGCCTTCATGGAATGTTTCGGAAGTAGACATAATTATTTGAATACACAAGTGGCAGCTCGTGAGAATGGTCGAACGGGTAATTATATTGGGATTCATGGAACTAGAGCACGGGTCGGACAGTTGCCTACACTGTTCTCACGGATGGTGCGCCGAAGTCAAATGTGAGTGATTCAGTTAACTTCCATACAACGCCTAGATCTGCCAGGGGTAGGGTACGTAGTCATAACACTGGCTTGCAAGGATGGAAAAAGTAGTTGAGTGACATACCTCCTCCACAGAAGGAATCACGCTGTTCTGTTGCTTCATACAGTCCCACAATGCCGAGTCCGACTTCCACGCGTAACTCTCCAGGATTGTCTCCTCGATCTAAATGATGTCAATAAAATACTCATCACAAATATTGTCTGACTACTGTTTTTTTATTCAGGCCATTATGTTTTAAATGTAAAATTGTATTTTGTGTTATGTCTTAAATGTGATATTGCATTTCGGAGTAGTCATGCATATTACCTTTAGGATAATATAAGGATATAAGCAAATATTCAAAACTTTTAAGTGCATAAGTAAATAAATAATTAAGATCACGAGTAAAAAGTTAAAAATTTTAATTAGTACAAAAACAGATCACGGCAATAAATAATAAGATAACTAGTAGCCGTTGGTGAGGATAACCAACAGGGGAACCGTTGCGTCAACCTACATGGTTGAGATGTTTGACGACGTCTCTAGAGAGAGAATCTTCAGCTCGGATGAGAATCTCAATAACCTTGTAGAAGTAGAACGGACTTATTTCAAATACGTCAATGATCCACGGGAACATTCTGAAATAAAACACACATATTCAGGGTACAACATTGCATCGATCTGGTGACCCGAGATTGGTAATTTTTGTCTTGGGCCACCATCTTTTTAAAGTGTCACCCTTTCAGATGTGTAGTTTTACTTTCAAGCCATGTTTTTTATATGAATGCAGAAACCGAAGTCACTTATCATTACGTGCATTACATCCATCAAGCTTTATCTAGCCAACAATGTTTACGTGTGCTACCAGGACGGCATTTCTGTCACACAAATCTTTCCTGACTAGTTCTTGCTTAACAATTGTCCTATCTTTTTGTCGGGCCACAGTTTCAATATGATATATGCTGGAATGTCCGACAAAATCACATGTGCAGCAGCCAGTTTGTAAGCTAGGTAATAAGGCATGTGACGAATCCGTAAATTAACATTTCTGTCAGCGACTAGACTATGGTGAGACTGAAATGAACGTAAGCCTCACGGTTCAGTTGCAACTCACCGCTGAGAATTATAAGAGAAGATAACAATCTCAAGACAGCAGCTGAAGAGAGACCGGTGGAAGATATCTTGCTCCAACAGGTTCTGAAACCAACAAGAAAACACTCGATTTAAAAACTATTTTTCTTCACTTTCCAACATAGAAACATACTTCTGACGAAAGAACCACAAAATAGAAGCTGTAATATAAAGAAGCTAAATAACCAGAACCACACGCGTTGGTATTTGCACAAAACAATCGCAGGATAATGCTTTTAGAAACTGTAATAACAATATCAGGAATTTGTGTAGAGTACGAATCCACTTAAAATAAAACGCTCACGGGGACTTCAAACCAAGATTTCAGAGGGAATGTAAATCCCACCCATCCCTGCAGTCACCGGTATCCTACTTCACGAGAAACCCAATCCACTTACCCACCAGTTCCAACCACAGTTGCCTCTAAACTGCCTTACCTCCTTGGATCCAAATGACTAACTGTTTGCATAGTTAGTATACATGTGTAATATATGAGCATGTATACATTTACCTTGCAGTGATGATGCACTAATTGTATTAGGATGTTTGTCTTATATATAAGTTAACTAATCGCCAAAATAAATTCACAGGGTGGCGCCAACAAGAGAGACTATAATTAGTCTTATTAGGAGTCTCCCATCCCTAGTATGACGTAATCCTCTATTTTCTTACCATACATTATATAATATATTATATACTTATTATTTTGATTTTTCTTTCTTTTATATCAACTTGTTTGCAACATACTGTATGGTTTTTGTCATGTGACTCACCGACAGGTCAGGTAGTTTGCCGTCCCGCGGCCTCAGTCTTCGCTTTTCGCGCTGCAGAATATTTTCAAGCACCTTGTACAGAAGACACTCTGCCAACTGAAGTCTCTTCCTCGCGAAGTCTGCCAGTGATGCTGACCGATCGTCACTTTGCTAGAATACAGTCAACAACTTTATGTATATATATTGTATTCATTCATTTAAGCGTGCAGTACGCCTTCCAGTAAGCTGGGGTGTACATCTATTTTCTGGGGTTTCCGAGTACAGCCATCTCGGCAGATCTGACTGGCAAGCGATTTATGCACCTCACATATGAGCAGCAGCATAATAGAACATTGTGAAGTCTGAACATTTAGGTGTGCCTTTTTGATATTTTTTTCATCACTGAGTTTTGAATCTAGTGTGACATTGTTAGAAATAAAATTCCAATGATGGATTCAACAGTCAAGGTTAGCTTTGGGGATCGCTGTAATGGTGTCAGATGCTGCTAAAAAGGGGTGTACGCTAATAGAACGAATACAGTAGTTTAAGGGGAGGTATAGCAGCTAGATAGGACACTTTTTAAAATGCATAATTAATATAATTTTTTTGCATCCAAGCTGTAGAAAAGCTATTACTGAGTAAAAAATGTATGACATTTTTTTCTGCCAGACCCCCCCGTTTCCATGGTAATAAACAAAATGGCCGCCAAATGGTGGTATTCATAGCACATCTAGAAAATTGCAACACTCTGGAAGTAAAAATGATATGGTAATCTAACTTAGCCTGTTGTATTCTCCTGGATATTCTCCACAATCCGTATAAAAGACATTTCAATTTTTTTAAATATTTATATTTTATTTTGAATTTTCAAAACCGATTGATTGAAAATGCAACTTTTTTTTTAGATAACTACAAAGATAAAACACAAATCCAAAATGTTTTTTATACAGATTGTGCAGAATACTCAGGAGAACACAACAATCAAAACCAGATTATCATATCATTTTTACTTCCAGAGTGTTGCAAGTTTATATGGCCAAAAACGTGATTTTCTGTAAACGGCCGTCAAAGTTTACACAGTGATAATATGAATAATATTATTGTAAACAAGTAAAACATTCAATAAGTTGTGTTTGTTTATCTCCCAGACATTAATTATGCACAATAAATAATATCTGAGATGAAATACACCCACAGAATTTATACAATTTCGCTTTTTTTTATAAATATAAAGGGCATTTGCATCATCTGATTTTCTGTAAACGTCCATCTGACACTGAAATGTCAAGATGTGAATAGTAATGGCTGTAAACAGCCAAAACAATTCAATTAAAGGTGTTTGTTTTCTCACAACATTAATTATGCATAACAAGCAATGTTTATGATGAAATATATTCACATGATAATAATACAATTTTATTTATATGCCAACAAATGAAATATATCCACATGATAATAATACAATTTTATTTATATGCCAACAAATCTGGGGCAACAGCAAGTTACAGGTTTTACTGAAAAGAACAAACGCCCATATATAAGTTGCACAGTTCTGTAAATATAAGTTAACAAAGCAATAACTTAGTCTTATATACCAAACAGTTAACATGTCAAGGGCAAGGCCTGTTAACAGGCCTGCTGTCATCACACATCAGTACTAGCTTTGTCCGGCTACAGGACGCACTGTCGTACCGTCACTGGTGCCGATAGTAACATTAGCACAAGCCCCAAACTCAGCCATGGCAACGGGCAGCGAAGTCGAAGTGACAGCTCCGACTGGCATTGCCGCGTCTTCGCCAGCGTTTCTGACACGCGACGAAATTAACTTGCGTTTTCCCCACGCAGAAGCCGCCAATAACTGCTGCCTTTTCTTCACAAATGACATTCAGCCACAACGTCCTTTTCCGCAACTTTTCTCTATGCTAACTAACTCTAAACTATCTCTTATCAACATCGTCAGAGACAAAACTCACATCGCTCGAGAAAACCGCCATATTTTATAAACAATGGGAAGTAGCAACAAGTGGCATGCTGGGAGAGTTTTGCGCTCGCGCAACTTCGTAAACCAATCAGAGTGTTCGTAGACACAAGGCGCGTCACGGAACTTAGCGGATGACGACACGACGGTTACCGAATGCCAAATAAGGTCATTCTCGGCCAAATATAGCTTGCATAAATAACGATGTTGGCCGAATGCTTTCACAAGGGCGGGATTACCGACTACGGTGATTGACAGACGACGTTTTGGCGGTTCCAAAAATATCAAACAAGATGGCGTAAGTCGAAGGAAGGACCGCGTTGTCATGGCGTAAACATTGACAACTTTCAGCGCATTTCGCGTCTTCCCAATACAAATGGATATATCAGTGTGATAAGGGTGGACTTTATACACGAATAAAAGTCGTTTAGAGGTATGTTGTTGGTCTAAAAGTGAAGTTTATTTATAGTAAACATACAAATCTACTATCTGGCGCTGGAAAATTAAATTGACATATTTTTTCAAAAAAGCGTAAATTAGCCCCCGGTACCAGGCCTTAATTCAGTACACATGTCATTGTCACAGTGAACCGGATTATTAAGTCACAGGTCTATTCTGCACACGAATCGAGATAGTTGTCTAGGTCAAGTCCAATCTCTTTGACATTGCATAGAAAAGACAGCAGGGAACACATCAGTCAAAATAGCTGTCCAGGTCATGTCCGATCTCTTCGACATGGCATAGAGAAGATAGCAAGGAAGACATCAGTCAAAATAGCTGTCCAGGTCATGTCCGATCTCTTCGACATGGCATAGAGAAGATAGCAGGGAACACATCAGTCAAAATAGCTGTCCAGGTCATGACCAATCTCTTCGACATGGCATAGAGAAGATAGCAAGGAACACATCAGTCAAAATAGCTGTCCAGGTCATGACCAATCTCTTCGACATGGCATAGAGAAGATAGCAAGGTACATATCAGTCAAAATAGCTGTCCAGGTCATGTCCAATCTCTTCGACATGGCATAGAGAAGATAGCAAGGAACACATCAGTCAAAATAGCTGTCCAGGTCATGACCAATCTCTTCGACATGGCATAGAGAAGATAGCAAGGTACATATCAGTCAAAATAGCTGTCCAGGTCATGTCCGATCTCTTCGACATGGCATAGAGAAGATAGCAAGGAACACATCAGTCAAAATAGCTGTCCAGGTCATGACCAATGTCTTCGACATGGCATAGAGAAGATAGCAAGGAACACATCAGTCAAAATAGCTGTCCAGGTCATGACCGATCTCTTCGACATGGCATAGTGAAGATAGCAAGGAACACATCAGTCAAAATAGCTGTCCAGGTCATGTCCAATCTCTTCGACATGGCATAGAGAAGATAGCAAGGAACACATCAGTCAAAATAGCTGTCCAGGTCATGACCGATCTCTTCGACATGGCATAGTGAAGATAGCAAGGAACACATCAGTCAAAATAGCTGTCCAGGTCATGTCCGATCTCTTCGACATGGCATAGAGAAGATAGCAAGGAACACATCAGTCAAAATAGCTGTCCAGGTCATGTCCAATCTCTTCGACATGGCATAGAGAAGATAGCAAGGAACACATCAGTCAAAATAGCTGTCCAGGTCATGTCCAATCTCTTCGACATGGCATAGAGAAGATAGCAAGGAACACATCAGTCAAAATAGCTGTCCAGGTCATGTCCAATCTCTTCGACATGGCATAGAGAAGATAGCAAGGAACACATCAGTCAAAATAGCTGTCCAGGTCATGTCCAATCTCTTCGACATGGCATAGAGAAGACAGTCAAAAATACAACAGAACCACATTTTGAGTATTTTTATCAAAGTGTAATTTTAGCTGCAGTGTCTAACCTTAACCGACCGACATGACACATAGCTTGAAATTTAAATATCTTGGGAACTCAAGGCAACTTTCTACTGAGGAATTTGATACTACTATTCCAATGTAGCCTGACAATTTGATAGCTAACCAAGCATACACCTCTATTACGTTGACGACATTCTTGATGGCGGTATCGACTCTTCACAATGTAACGTCTGTAGAAGAATGAACAACTTACCGTTACATACTTTCTACAGAACACCTCTCCCATGTCCTTCACCCTTTTCAGGATTTCGTCTTTTGGATTACGTGAACATTCACTGCAACAAATGCATCACCCATGACACTACCAGCTCAATGACACAACTTTCAACACCGCGTGCTTCTGCCCAGCTTTACTGTCAATGCAAAGTTCTAAATTTGCTCTACTGCATATTCTGAATCTACAGAACATGAGACGTACGAAAAGTATGAATTTACTCAGAAAACCTCCTCTGAATTTATTCGTGTTTGTTCGTGTACCAATGCGACATATTCACTGCAATAAATTTGCTTTGTGCAATTTAAATACCGTACGTGAGTACATGAAAGTGATGGCAATCGTAACAAATGTTAACGCTTACTTAAACATTTCTAGCAGGATTTCGCTCGGACATGTTTTGCGTCCGGACAAGAGTGAGTGAAGCCGACTGACGCTCTGCGTTGCCGTGGATACGGGCGTAATTGGTGCCTCCCTGTCCTTGAGGTAATGTCGCCCAGTCAGCGGAGTTGACGGGGCCAGACTTCGTGTCTGAAGAAGAAACATAGCCACTCTTTATTAGTGTCTGGACATCATCAGGACTGCACAATGTGTTCCAAGTACCGCTTTGGACACATAGTGGACAATACGACCATGGGACTTTCTCAACTGTTCAGTTCAACAGACAGGTTGTTGCTATGGACAGGAGTCCACTAAGTAGTCGATGTCGCAATGCAATACTATCGATAGTATCGGCGATAGCACAGTGAACTATTGATAGTAATAATAGTTGGCCAAACACGTCAGCAGGTTTACTTGTGTTGGTGTAATGCTATTCAGACTTTTCAACTTTATTACACAAAGTTTATGTATTTACCAAGTCCACCCCTAAATCAACTATTGTCGATCAAATCAGCATCACTCATGGAATGTCACCGTGAAGCAACCGACTCCAACTCTAAGCGATGATGTCATCCGTCAATTTTGGCTGGGACCATGCGATAAGTAGCTTAACTCACATCAAATAAAACTGGAACACAAATATATTAAATTTCCATGATACTATCGCAATAGTAACTACAGCTATCGGAATAGTAAAATTATTCCCAATAGTCACCCCAACTGCTAAGGCAGGTTTTACCATACACACCTCATCGTACGACTGCCAGAGATTCTTCGACACCTGCATCTTCTCAGTGAGATCGCCAGCGACCGCGTGGCACATTTTGGCTGGGGTGCCGATCTCCGCACTTGCGTCCTCTCCCAGGAAGATACGCTCGTCAAAGTCACCGACGTTGAGTACGTACTCCTCATATTCATGACTTACAGTCTTACTGTGGGACACGCACAATAAGGGATCATCTCAGAACGTTGATGTTCACTATCAGACAAAATTACTTTCATCTGGCTACCGTCCCCCACCCCTCCACCCAGACAAAAATTAGTAAATATTAACATGATATCAATGTTGTATCAGTCCGTAGTGTAAAATATTGATGTCCAATGCCAGACAAAACTGCCTCTGAACTGTGTTGTCAACAGGCATGGAGAATGAGCTCATGTGTTCCTCCTTTAATGGAGATTGGATTAATGTCAACAAGTGCATAAAATGTATTTTCTATTAAGGAAACCGCTTACAACATCCTGTTTAATTTTCAGTCTTTGAAACACTTACCTGTTCGCTTCAAAGTTGCCAATATCTAACACCCCTGTAAGGTTTTCCGCTTTACCTTTCAAAATCTGCAAAAACGAACGGGCAAAGTTCTTATTGATATTTGACAGATGAAATACTTTCCAAGTCAGAATTATTAAAACTCAACTGACCCTTTACGAAGCATTATAATTTATATTTGACATGCCAGCCTCACCCATGACGGCAGGGAATCAGGAAAACTAGACTACGCCATAATATGAATTTACTGAAGCGACTAATGAGAGTTTTTGATGTCATAATTGTTTTTTCTAACTAGACTTATTTAACTTTTACCAGTTTTCCAAAATCCTGGAAAAACTATATATATATATACTTGATGCATTTATTGAAAAACACAGCCTACTAAGACAGTCAGTGTGGTTTTAGATCGAGTATGTCCACATCATCAGCACTACTTGAACTCACAGAAGAGATTACAACAGCACGGGATAATAAGAAGTGCTCTATTGGTGTTTTTATAGACTTAAAAAAGGCTTTTGATACAGTAGATCATGAATTGCTATTATCACAATTAAATCAGTGTGGAATAAGAGGTATTGCGAATGACTGGCTAAACAGCTATCTACAAAACCTACTACAATATGTTAATTTGATAACTGTGATTCTGACTTACTAAAAGTAATCTGTGGAGTACCACAAGGCTCGATCTTAGGGCCTAAATTATTTATACTGTATATCAATGATATTTGCAATATTTCAACATTATTTAAATTTATCCTTTTTGCAGATGACACAAATATTTTCTGTTCAGGAAGTGATCCTGTTCAACTAAGCAAACACATAAGTAGTGAACTGGATAAATTAAACACACAGTTTGCAGTTAATAAACTATCCCTAAATCTTTCCAAAACTAATTTTATGTTGCTAGCAATTGCCAAAAAATTTAATGTAGAAATAAGCATTAATAAAACTAAGATTGACATGGTGTATAAAACTAAGTTTCTATGTGTATTAATAGATAACAAGCTCAACTGGAAAGACCATAATGCCAAGATAAAAGCCAAGTTATCTAAAAGTATTGGAATTATGTACAAAGCAAGACATGTGCTAGACAGAACATCCTGCATAATATTGTACAACTCACTGTTTCTTCCATATATGACATACTGTTGTGTGTCGGGTAACACATATAAGACTAACATAAGAAGGCAGTAAAAATGTGTGCAATGTGAATTACCTACATCATTCAAATGTGTTATTTCTGGAACTGCATGTTTTAACCTTACAGGTGACCACTGGGTCGAATTCGGCCCGTGCAAAACTGCTCCCGGCCAATTTTCAGCCCAATTCAGTATCACTCTTTAAAAAACAATAAAAAACGCGACGTATCATTGGAAAGCTGAATTATTCTTCTTCCTGTGGCATTTTTATCAATGAGTTGTATCGCATGCGTCATGTTTCAGTAATAGCAAATCACAACCAAGCTTTAAAATGTTGTAGTAGTAGATGCCCAAATATGGCCGATTTTACTACGCTCTGCATCAGGATTTTACATTCCCATTCATATGGTCTAAACAGGGAAATGGAGGTACCGATGGAAAGCCCAACGATTGGTCTATCCAAATAAATTTACGTCAACGGTCAACCAATCAGCGCATGGCTCTAAAACGTTGTTGACGCTGGTTTCATTCCATCACGACGAAAGTCTGCCATGTTTTTTGTCTCGCTTCGATTATATAAGTTGAATTATTTCAAATGTCCGCGGCAATATATCAGCAAAATACATGACAGTATTTGTGGATCAAGTTATTATACTAGTTCAGACAGTTACACAGACTTTGGGGGCTGTTTTGAAGTGGATATTATGCAAGTTGGTGGCGAGACGGACATTGCTATCTTGCACCCAGACTTGGGCCGATTCGACCGGCCTACTCGGTCCGCCAGCGAAGGATACGATGCATTCAGAATTCAAAATGTCCTATAACCTGATGACATATATATGTGTGTAATTAGGAACTGTAGGTATTACTTACTTTATTGATATGTAAGGAAATTGATAATAGATACGTCATGTTATCGGACAGGTGCGCAACGGTAGTCCTACGAGGCCTATTGCCATATTGGTTGTATTTGAACGTTCTACGAATAATACAATAAAATGAAAAGTTCTGAATATATTTAAGTCTAGTTTTCAATATCACGCAGCTGAAACGTACAGCTACATTTGTCATACTGCATGCATGAACATACAACCGCACAATAATTATTGTCACTGGGCAAACTTGGGTTTCTACTTTACCCTCGTTCTGACGTTGATGGAGAATAGTCTAAATTTTATGTGGGTCTACCTAAAAAAACTTATGAGTGTATTTGATTAATTTTTTCTGTACTCATTAGCTTATATAGATGGATTCCCTAATTGGACAATGACACGTACAACCACTCGGAAATTAGCTATTAGGCGAAAAAAAATTGTTTTTGTCATTTATTTTATATAAACAGTTGTATCTTCATGATTATTTGATGTTATGCAAATATCATCACTGCATAATAATAAAGGGTCTTTTTGCCAACAAAATGATAGCTCAATCATATTTTTGCGATACGTATTAGCGAAGTTGTGATTTTTTAAAAGCACCCCTACAAAATTGTGTACACCGTGGAAGTTCACCATTCGTCACCTGCAGGGTTAAAGGTATTTGATTTGATTGAACTGAAAACAGCTATGATAATGTATAAGGCTCACAAGAGGTGTTTACTTATAAATCTACAAAATATGTTCAAGATAAGCTTGGGCTCAGCCTATACCACTCACCAAAGTAAAAATATAAGGCAAGTTTTTGCAATGTTAGATGATAAAATAAAGACCTCTAACAGTATTACCACCTTTAAGAAGTTATATAGAAATAAAATCTATGAAAAGTACACATTATTACGGTAATGTTGTAATTATATCATGACATTTGTGTATTTCTTAAGTGTGTATTAATTACCGACACAAATATAGTGAAATTGTTAAATCTACTAACAGTTTTGTACAAATATCGTTATTCTTCCTATGTTTTTATGTTGTTATAACATGGTAATTATTAATGTATCGCATGTTATAAAAGGGATGGGGGACAGTGTTTAATAAGTATAACACTTCAAATGTCTCCATTTCCACAATTGTAAACCAAATGGTTATCGTAAGCACAGAAAATGTACCTCTCGTCTGAAGAGTTTGCGTATGTACGGTTTCCACCAATGTTCCTTGATACCCTTTGCCTCAATCACGAGACCTTCATACTTGTCACACAGCAACTGGACGACACATGGCACTTCAGCTGGTGACTTGTAGTCCCGCTCGTTGAACTTAGGGGGCAAACCTGCAACAACCACAAGTCAGCATAAACAAACACATATTTGTGCCTACTGAAAATAAATATTAGTTTTAAAAAATGCAGTGTATTGTTAAATAGTTTAGTGGGGTCAATTTATTTAGATACAACTTGGATATTTCCACTCTTTTAATACATATAGCTGGTAAACAATATTTGTAAAGAACGGTTCTATTACGTATAGGCATGGCATACCAGACTATAAAGTATATTACAATATCACTCGAGTGTTTCAGCGTGCCTGTCGGAATTATTCACAATCTATTCCAAGTGGCATCCAGGTATTAGAATTCACTAGTATTACAGTATCAGAATCAAAAACAACCAACACACAATGTTTCCCAGAGAAATTATGGTGAATGAACTTGCCCAAAGTTTCACACGGCAGTACGGGATTTGAACCCGGGTTCTCTCGGTCCAGAGTCCGAAGCTCTAGCCACTGCAGTCCACGCAGTACAGTTATGTGACAAATTGCAATCTACCCGTGTGTATGACTATGGATGTGTCTATCAAACTGATACAGTTGATAAACCCTAGCCTGACTGTCTGAATGTGCCCCACCTGAAAACTCTGGGTTGAGCAGGTCTCGCCTGTTACTCATCAATGCGTTTGCGTAGAACCAGTCGATGCAACAGAGCAGGAGATGGTAGGAGTTGACGAGGTCGTCACTGAGAGCAGGGAAGTTTCCTGCCAAACAGACATCAACAGTAAAGAGGCTTATCAGACTTGATGGTTCAATGGGTAATGCTTTATTTAAGTAAATTTACCATTTTTCCTGTGATGTTTTTGGATTGTGATGCCGTATAGTACCCACCTTTTACCATCACAAACATTGTCCAAGAGAACTTGAACACTTCCTCAGCAGTACATGGCAAACGCCTGTAAAACAGAAACAGGAATCAAACTCCTCGTGCTGTCAGACCACATTACACGTTTTCAACCATTTTTCAACTTTCAAATTGTACGACAATCACACACATACTCTTACAAGTTAAGGACAACTTAGTATCACACGTTTTAGAATTTTAAAACAGGGATCATTCCCTATTTGTTCAAGGCGTTACTACAACTGAGAGCACGATAATGTAGTGCCTGGCATGATAATGCTCCGAGTTCAAAACCCAGACTGGCAGGCATGATATTAGGTATAAAAACCTGACGCTCAACATTGGAGACTGTGTATCCCTCGTGACTTGGAGATTACGTTAATGTTGGTCCTGTCTCAATTTGGGACGTACAAGAACCCTGGCAATGACCACCCTCAGTACCAGCATAAAAAGGTCGGTTTAACGACAATGTTCTGAAAAAGGCCGACTAGTTGAACGAGACCTCACAACACCACAACATTGTAAGTTTTGAAACCACCAGGGATGGATCTGGAAAGACATGCATCTGCCTGACATATTTCTGGGTACATAATACATAACCATCAATATCAACATGCTCAGAAATATTTTGTTCTTCCAAAATCTGTAAGGTTACAAAACTAGATACATTCTGGGTAGGTGTGGTCTATTTTTGTGGACTGGTCATGCTACTGCTGTCTACTGCTCCAAGGATAAGGAGATTATGAGAAATACAATGCAGCAGTTTTTGACATTGAGTGACAACAATTCACACACGAGAGCCCCAATTAAAAATTTTCAAAAATTATGTTGATTAAGGCCTGGTACGGGTGCTAATTTACGCTTTTTTGAAAAAATATGTCAATTTAATTTTCCAGCGCCAGATAGTAGATTTGTATGTTTACTATAAATAAACTTCACTTTTAGACTAACAACATACCTCTAAACGACTTTTATTCGTGTATAAAGTCCACCCTTATCACACTGATATATCCATTTTTATTGGGAAGACGTTAAATGCGCTGAAAGTTGTCAATGTTTACGCCATGACAACGCGGTCCTTCCTTCGACTTACGCCATCTTGTTTGATATTTTTGGAACCACCAAAACGTCGTCTGTCAATCACCGTAGTCGGTAATCCCGCCCTTGTGAAAGCATTCGGCCAACATCGTTATTTATGCAAGCTATATTTGGCCGAGAATGACCTCATTTGGCATTCGGTAACCGTCGTGTCGTCATCCGCTAAGTTCCGTGACGCGCCTCGTGTCTACGAACACTCTGATTGGTTTACGAAGTTGCGCGAGCGCAAAACTCTCCCAGCATGCCACTTGTTGCTACTTCCCATTGTTTATAAAATATGGCGGTTTTCTCGAGCGATGTGAGTTTTGTCTCTGACGATGTTGATAAGAGATAGTTTAGAGTTAGTTAGCATAGAGAAAAGTTGCGGAAAAGGACGTTGTGGCTGAATGTCATTTGTGAAGAAAAGGCAGCAGTTATTGGCGGCTTCTGCGTGGGGAAAACGCAAGTTAATTTCGTCGCGTGTCAGAAACGCTGGCGAAGACGCGGCAATGCCAGTCGGAGCTGTCACTTCGACTTCGCTGCCCGTTGCCATGGCCGAGTGTGGGGCTTGTGCTAATGTTACTATCGGCACCAGTGACGGTACGATAGTTAAAGAGACTGCAGCTTTGCCAAATAGTGCGTCCTGTAGCCGGACAAAGCTAGTACTGATGCATGATGACAGCAGGCCTGTTAACAGGCCTTGCCCTTGGGCTTGACATGTTAACTGTTTGGTATATAAGACTAAGTTATTGCTTTGTTAACTTATATTTTCAGAACTGTGCAACTTATATATGGGCGTCTGTTCTTTTCAGTAAAACCTGTAACTTGCTGTTGCCCCAGATTTGTTGGCATATAAATAAAATTGTATTATTATCATGTGGATATATTTCATTTGTTGGCATATAAATAAAATTTTAATATCGTGGATATATTTCATCATAAACATTGCTTGTTATGCATAATTAATGTTGTGAGAAAACAAACACTTTTAATTGAATTGTTTTGGCTGTTTACAGCCATTACTATTCACATCTTGACATTTCAGTGTCAGATGGACATTTACAGAAAATCAGATGATGCAAATGCCCTTTATATTTATAAAAAAAGCTAAATTGTATAAATTCTGTGGGTGTATTTCATCTCAGATTTATTGTGCATAATTAATGTCTGGGAGATAAACAAACACAATTTATTGAATGTTTTACTTGTTTACAATAATATTATTCATATTATCACTGTGTAAACTTTGACGGCCGTTTACAGAAAATCACGTTTTTTGGCCATATAAACTTGCAACACTCTGGAAGTAAAAATGATATGATAATCTGGTTTTGATTGTTGTGTTCTCCTGAGTATTCTGCACAATCTATATAAAAACATTTTGGATTTGTGTTTTATCTTTGTAGTTATCTATAAAAAGTTGCATTTTCAATAAATCGGTTTTGAAAATTCAAAATAAAATATATTAAAAAAATTGAAATGTTTTTTATATTGTATATACTCAGTAATAGCTTTTCTACAGCTTGGATGCAATTTAAAAAAAATTAATTATGCATTTTAAAAAGTGTCCTATCTAGCTGCCATACCACCCCTTAAACTTATTTACACGCCGATAACCAGATGTATATATACTTACTAATTTTTTGTTCACCGATAACCAGAAGTACATATACTTACTACATAGGTTTTTACTCATGTTGATTCGACTGCAATGTATTTTACTTTTATATAACGATTATTTTATTGTATTATGTATTTGTGACAAATAAACATTTCCTGTTCCTGTACGGAATAGCCTCGCAGTCAGACTGCATCGGTGCAGTCTTTTGAGAGGAAATTAAAGTATAAGTTGTGAGAAAATAACCCAATTAAATTATACTATACAGTAAGACTAGAACATAGCATTGTCTTTTTTGAAAGTTTATGACCATGGGTGACGGGGCATTTGTAATAAATGTACTATTTGTGAGCCTTGGTGATGGAGGCATGATTTATAAACAAGCTTTTAAAAATGTTTATTTTTTGTTTACAATGTACTCCAATTGTAATATTTAGTGAACATACATGAATTTAAAAAGTGCATATAATGTAGATGTATGGATGGATATTATCTGTACAGATATGAACGGATTGCACTTTGTTCAGCAAGACTTTGAAAGTTGACAATGAGCGATAATATTGTGTAAGGCAGCAACTAATGCTGTTCACTGGACTTGTCTAAAGCTTATAAACAATGTCAAGGACAGACAAGGGGTAGGCAAGGCACAAGCAGCGATAGAAATAAGCCAGAATATTTACTTGTCCGCCGGAAAAGTAAGTTTTGAAATCTACTTGTCCGCCAACATTGTAACTTGTCCGAGTGGTTGTCAAGGGGAATCTAAGCTTCGGAAAAAAAGTAAAAGTCTGTCTTATTTTTATGACAACAACACAATGTTCCTGCTGTTTCGTTGCATGAACATCTGAGTGACTTGTGATCAAAGACACAATTTGATTTCATCTGCAAATTTTGAAATTGCAAAATTATATTTGCAACTATTTTCCGGTCCATTACAGGTCTTGACATTAAGGTTTTGAATCCACTGGCCCAGGGGGCCAGTAGATTTGAAAAGTTAGTGGCTCGCCTGTGAAAGTTACTGGCCCGGATATTATGTTACCGTCAAAAATACGCTGATACATACTGAGGTGCAAAATATTAATAGATTTTTTTAAATAATTTTACCAACAAAGTTACTATACACATACTGATTGTTCAAAGTGAGATGTCCAAAACTAACAATATTGTTCATTTGTGTACTCAGATGCATATATACAGTATTTGAGTTGACACTGCTTTCATGTCATTCAAGGCATTATACTATTTCACGGTTCATTCGCTAGGTGGCACCACCCAAAATAGGCTTTGCACGCCGTCGTCCGCATGATAAGTGTTGGAGTTTGGACTCATTATTGATCAAAATTAATGTCTACGTTTACAATGTCCTATAACCTAGTCGGGTCTAAGAATTCTGGCGAACTGCATCTGATAACCTATGC
This sequence comes from Escarpia spicata, assembly GCA_963995525.1. Classification (NCBI taxonomy): domain Eukaryota; kingdom Metazoa; phylum Annelida; class Polychaeta; order Sabellida; family Siboglinidae; genus Escarpia; species Escarpia spicata. The sequence goes on from OZ023214.1 coordinate 29,779,892, forward strand.
GGTCGTGCCGTGACCGCTGCTTCGTCTCGGCGACGTTCGAGAACCGGAAATCAATGCCAACAGCAGTGGCCCGTCGGGCCAGTAAAATATAAGAACTGGTGGCCCGAACTGGCCCGACAGCTTCAAAAAGGCGCCGGGCCATCGGGCCAGAGTTAATGTCGAGGCCTGCATTATTAGTCACGAATATTAAAAGAAGACACATTACATGATGTATACCAATATTTTTGTGATGCTTATATGAACACTTTTATTAATAACAAATAATTTGTATGATGATAGGAATAAGACAATTGTTTTTCTTGCAAAAACTGTTTATGTTTAATATGATATATATATATATACATAACATATAACACTGCTGTAAAATGTTGGCATCAGTTTGTCATTGAAGATGCCACTCAACCATTAGGAACACGACCAATGCAAAGCCAGGAAATGTTATCACAAAAATTATAATAAACTATATAATCTGATATCATTTTGTTCAACCTCTATGAACTTCAATATTAACAAATTTCTGTTTTTTACAAATGAAGATAATATTCAATTGAACATCAGCAAACGAACGCATATTTGTCAATGATGATAAAACAGTTTTAACGGTGCCCGAATTACATTTACTAGGCGGAATAAAAATTTTAGATTTAGTTACGTCGTAACGTTGCTGCCACGTGCGGACCGCCGTAGATGACGGAAGCCGACATGTCAACGACGGTTGGCACTCCGTCCCCGGTCGCGCATTTTGCATAATTCGGCTTCGAAAACTAGCAATTTATGGTTAAAATAAATGTTACATAGATACAACACTTCTGAAATTTCATTAATATTCCGTTTATCAACCACCACCATAGATTTACCGAACAGCCAGTTACAAGTTTTGAAAATTGTCACTGATCTGGATCGGACGTTCGATGACTTGGAAGAGTGCCGAGTCCGCGTGGGTTAGGCATAATAGTGGTTAAAACTATATAATTATTCAAATAACAGGCAGCGATACAAAGTGTACTATTTCCAAATTTCATCAAATATGATCCGTTAGTGGAAGCAAGCAAACTGAACGATTTTGTGAAATACAGCCTCGATCAACGGTGGCTGATGCGGAGTCTGTCCTACGTGTATGACAGAGCTAGGTCGGTGCACTCAGCAGATGACCCTGTTAACGCAGGCACTAAACACTGTCGAACACCGACGTACAACACACTGGCGGCGGAACGACAAGACGCCGACACGCTAACAAAATTGCAATGCGCGAGATCGCTAGCGAACTTCATTTACGTTTGAATATCCTCAAATAAAAAGTTTGCAATGTTGCACGCATCACTATTTACTGTAAATGTTCACTTGTCCACCGGATAACCAAGTCATTTTACTTGTCCGGGTCAAAAATCACTTGTCCCGGACAAACGGACAAGTGCTATTTCGAACGCTGACAAGGGTATTCATTAGACTGCTCTCAGTGTCCAGTCATTAATGTAAGATGTGATTTAAATAACTCCATTCAAGCAATTGTTCAGTTTGTTGTCTACACGGCCACTGTCTGTGTTCAGGGCACACACTGGAGCAAAAAACAGAGCAGTATTTGGGCCTCAAAATGCATGATACAGAATGATTTAATTATCGCATCGATGTGTCAAATTTAGGCAAAACTATAGTTGATTAATGGCAATATTGAGGTGGGCCTGGATTCTACACAAGTGCCCCTCAATTTTCTCAAATATATGTTTTTGTGTCTTTTGGGCACATGCGACAGAAAGTATGTGGCATTCCAGCATACAAGGGAATCCCTGAACCACAATATATACAGGCTGGTCAGTTAATAGAACGTTGCCGAGTGCTGGAAACAACTAGAACTAAACGTCATGACAGTGGAATTCAACATTGGACACAAATAACACCTCTGGCCATGAATATGTGCATTTTTCTAAATTAAACCACGAACCTCTGTTTGCGTCCTCTGGGTGGTCGGACGGGGCACTCTGCTGGGTTGCGGAAAATATCCATGAATATGGGACTGTACTTCTTGAATATCACAGTCGACACCGCAAAGTTCCGCTCGAGTCTGTCTATCCTGTCGCGGAACTCCTGGGGTAAGTTCGCCATGTCTGCCCATTTCTTGATCTTCTTGAAAAACTCAATTAGGCTGAAAATGCAAACGTAGGTACTCAGAACTTAGTTTCAAAGTAGAAGATTCTAATCAAATCTCCAGTATATTGCTCTTGACACATAATATAACTAACAAATAATAACATACATAAATGTAAAAAAATACACTGACATTCTTATAACTATCAAAATTTACAAAAAACTGTTGTTACTCGATGAGCGTCACCAAAACTGTGCAAGGTGGCAACATTTGATTCCCTCTTTTCCTTTGGTCACTGTGCCTGTTTATCACACATAAAATAATTCCTTTAAAGGCATATCCTGTGATAAAATGTGCTGTGTTCCATAATAACAAATGATGTATGCACTTTCAGATAATGCCACTGAAAATATGTTGATGAAATTAGACTGTGTGACATTTGGACAAGATATGCCCTTTAAGGTTACAAAGCATGCAGGGTTGTAAAATCATGCTACAGGGCATAAACTATTGCCACTAGCAATGGACCAAAACCATTACATTAGACTGGGTCAAAACCATTAGTTACGCTGTCATCAACACCACCTATAGCTACACTCTAGCCTGCTCAACTCTACTATGATCAATGATAGGTGGGGGGGGGGGGGGCTCTAGTAACTGTATGATAGGCTGTAAATGATACACTAAACTCCTCAATAAATACACTAACTTAGTCTTAGTACAGTCAGTTGGCCTAACACTACAAGTACAACACTCACTACATTTTTGCATTACACATTTCTTTTGGCTTGGCAGTGGCGTCGTTTCGCTGTCAGCCATCATTTCGTGCCGCGTTACTTCGTTTTGTTTGATCGCGGAAATGCGAATTTGTCATAACGCTGTTTCCTATTGGTTACATTACGACCACACTCAGCGAATGAAAAACCATGTCACAACATGCTGCATACATATGCTGCCACCTGTTGAATATAGTGCAACCTAAATTTGAGTTATTTCCGAACACGGTCACAGTCCGTAATATTTTCATCCCTCACTGTAATTTGAGGTGACTTTCCGGAATGGTAGGCAGGTCTGCTACTCCTCTAGCCTAAATTGTGGAGATTTGCAAGTGGAGCCAGCTTTGTGCCTCAAAGGATGTTTTACGTTATATAAACCAGTTAACAGGCGCATGACATCAACCAGTTAAAAAACTTATTGGCCATCTTTTACTTTCTGACCTAACCATGAAAACGACCACCTACAGCCGCCAAACTTTCCTCACATATCTGACATACATATACACACACTACGTTACAATAATAATTATTTTTTATTCCTACGATAAAATTTTGCAAAACAAACTCAGGTAAAACTTGACTTCTACGGCGGCGACTATCCGTTGCTCCGCGGTTAGCGTAAAATTGATATTGTGTCGACGTTCATAGAAATTCTGTACAGTGGCACCGTCATTACTGTTCGCGCGCGATATAAATATAATATATTGTTATATATTCACAATATAGTATTATATTACAACATTATTACAGGTGTGTGCGTCTGGTAGTTATAATATTGGCAGTTTCTATTAAAAAGTAGCTCGATTAATTAAGGCACAATTATTATCATCAGTATGGTTTACAGGTAATGAAAGGTTTCTACTAAATGTAAAACTTAATATAAAGTCTTACGAATAGCCAATAACTGTGTTCCCGTGGGTCAATTCTTTTTCAGTTGATGACCAACGCACGAGTCTGTGCTCCAACGAATTACACAATTTGGGGGGGGGCGGCATTCAGACTTAGAGATTGTGCACTTTGCTAAGCTTGGAAAGTCATTTCCGTAATTAGTTAATGTGGCAAACTGAACTAAGAAGACGCAAATCCTCATTTCGAGCTAGTTTTTGTGTCACCATTAAAAGTGCAGGTTTGGGACAAATTATGCACAATTTGTAAGACTGTTTTGTGAAATCTGATCGTTGTAGGAATGTAAAATAATGTTTTTGTAACGTAGTGTATATATATATGTATCATTTTTTTGTATGTAAGATATGCGAGAAGTTTGACGGCTGTAGACGTTTTCATGGTTAGGTCAGAAAGTAAAAGATCGCCAACTTATTCAAGTGTGTATTGTGGACCTCATGTACGTACCTGAGTTTACCCGATCGCAGCAGCCGGGTGAGAGAAACATAGTTGCCGGGCGCAACCCTCCCATCAACAGTCGGGACGTTTCTCCGCCCCGAAACGTACAGAGCGCAGACGCGCCAGTGTAGGGGATTTCCCTGTAACGTAACGACGCGTTTTCAACAAATACAACATTTTATATGTGCTGCAAAGAACATACAAGCCCTGACCGCTCACCGGGCTGCTACAATTACACCAACCAACAAAAAAATTACTTGCAACAATTTCCGTCAAATGACAGAAATTTCAAAACAAACATGGCTGACTGGCAAATTAAACCGATCGGATTTTTACCTCTAACGTGTAATTTCGTCGCATTCTCTCGAATGCTTGTGCCGCTTCGTCCTTTGCATTCTTGTCCATGTTCAAATCCAAGCATAGTTCCTCAAATCTCTGCTCATCGGAATCATCCGAGAGCCCCATTTTTAAATGCCGCCGGTTCCGACAGCTAGGAGTTTTCGACAACAATGGCCGTTCGACTCTACTCACCTTCTTACTCATCAATGTGGCGGGAACTCTCTACCAATCAGCTCACTGCTGATATCACGCGCGCTTTCGCGCCGTGGGCATGTTTTCCTACGACCCGCCAAAATACTTATAACGTAACTAAGCGTAAGCATGAAGCATATATGTATCTTGTTGCGTTACAAAAACAAAAAAGAAAGGTTGGAGAGAATCCAGTGCAGAAATGTAGGATAATGACCGTATAATTAACACATTAAAAGTAACGCAGCTTGAAATCGGCGATCAAGAAATTGGCACGTAGCCAGTGAACAGACGACGATGTATTGGTTTTGTGATCCCTAGATGGGGTAAGCACGCGTTTCAGTTCTAAAAATAAACATAAATTCAATGTTAGTAACTATTACTGCGTCTGATCGCAATGTTGTATCGAGATACAGGTATTAATACAATTAGATGCATGACAATTTATACTTCTGTGAGACTTGAGCATAACAAAATTAATGCAATTATAATAAAAGTTTAAAACATTTATAATTAGAAGTTTTATGTTGTACGCAGCCATGAAATGATTGATGACAAGGCAGTATGTGCACATACAATGATACATCATAATGCCATGACATCAGGTACGGATCTGATATTTATTTTTTGTAAGATATGGTATCTGATTGATAACTATAATGGTCTAGGAGCAAACAATTAATGTACTTCTTCTTCATTTCAGCATATCTCTGCGAGACGTAGCTGCCCAGATGGTCCCACGATACGCTGCTCTGTCTGCCGTTTGTCTCCCTGACCCTGCTCTCACGATGTCGTCTTTCAGCCAGTTGCTGATGTCCTGCTCCCATCTTCTCCTTGGTCTTCCCCTTTCCCTCCACTTTGTCTTCTAGGACAGTTTTCTCTAAGGAATTATGTCTTTTTATGTGGCAAAAATAACCCAGTTTTAGTCCTTTTATTCTGTTCACTAGTTGGCAGTTCTTTGTCAAATTTTTTAAGGATCTCTGCATTGGTTGTTCTTGTTATCCATGGCACTCTTAGGACTTTTCTGTAGCATTTCATCTCAAACGCTTGTATTCTTCTCATGTCTTCTTTGTTCAGTGTCCACGTTTAGCTCCCATATAGAGCTGTTGGGAAAAACGCAGGTTTTTTTAATTCTTATCTTTGTTGGTATGTTTTGTCCTTTCCATAAATTTTTCAGATTATTTAGTTTCTGCGTTGCTATGGCTATTCTTCTTCTGATCTCTGATGATGTCTTGCCGTCTCCTTGTAGTCTTGCTCCAAGGTATCCTTTCAACTTGCTCCCCGTTGATTGCAATTTTTGTTTTTTCAATGCATTTGTCAGTGTCCATGATCTTTGTTTTCTTCACTTTAAGTAACAAGCCCTTTTTCTCACTGTGTTCTTTTACAGACATGATTATGTTTGTTAGGCCGATTGTTGTAGTGGACAGGAGTGCGGTATCGTCTGCGTATCGTAGGTCTCTGATTCTATGTCCATGAATATTCACTTCATCGTATCTTGTACTTCTGTCATCTAATTCTACATCTCTCATTATGTCTTGTGTGTAGAGGTTGAATAGGTATGGAGATAAAATACATCCTTTTCCCACGGTAAAAGTTTCTGTAGTTGTGTTTTCCAGCCTGACTACTGCTTGTTGGTTGCTATAAAGTGATTTTAAGAGGGCGATTATCTTTGGGTGGAAGTTCATGTCGCTGAGCGTTTTCCACATCATCTGATGATTCACACAGTCGAAAGCCTTGGAATAGTCGATGAAGCATATTCTTAGATCATTATTTATCTCTCTGAATTTCTGTATCAACATTCTCAGATTGAATATGTTGTCCCTTGTGCCTGTTTTTTTTCTGAAGCCTGCCTGTGTACTGCTCACTTCCATTTTATCTTGCATTCTTTTCATTATGATTTTCAGCAATATTTTACTGGCTAATGATATGGTTCTGTAGTTGGAGCATAGCTGTAGGTCTCCTTTCTTTGGTAATGGGATGTATATTGATTTCTTCCAGTCGTCTGGCCATTTTCCACTCTTCCATATTTTCTTACACATTGCATGGTATATGTCTATTCCTTCTTCTTCCACCGCTTTTATCATTTCTGCCTGTATGTTGTCGCACACGTGTAGATTCTTCTAGGGTGATTTGAGAAATTGGTATTTACGATTGTTAATGTACTATTAATTATTAAGTTACACTTCTGATCCAACACATGCAATAGTATAAGGCCTATAATTATTGTTTATTTATTCCTCTACATTGAAAGAAGTTGCAAATGTTGTTATATTTTACACCAGTTAAATTTGTTTGAAATAATGTACTGATTATGTATTCATTTGCAGTTTTGCACATAAAATCCATTTATAAATGGCTTCAGTGAAATTTCATATTTCTTTAATTATAAACAAATCAATTTTTTATTTCTAATTTTGCATGATGACGAAAAGGCATAAGGTCAATTATGTATAATTTATGAAATACCACTAATTAACTTACTATTTGTATATTTGAAAGGTGATGTATTTTGACCCATATATTTGATGTATTTGATAAACTTGCATTTTTTTTTCAAAATTCTACACATTGTTCATTTCTAGACTAGCCTCGAAACCTTCACCTATGGATTGAAATTTGTTGATTTCATATAAAAAGTAACTTCTTAAATTTCACATTTCTTCTGAAGAAGTATGGTGGCTCAAGTCAAACTGCCCGTATCAGTATGATCTGGTGCCAGCTTACCTTACGACAAAAGGTCAAAGGGGATATTGAGATGGCAGACTTTAACAGCTGCTAATCCACCCGATCAGCTAACAGTTGGGTATGGGGCAATTAATTTGAAGTTAATTAAACTACAATCAACTAAAAAATGTCTTACATTAACATTACAAGTTTATCAGGGTAGTTAAAATAACTTTTCTTTATTCTCAATTATATTAATAATTAACTTTAATTAAATTAACAATTAATTTCAATTAAACTTACTTTAATACAAGACAAAAAAGAAACCACTCGTGGCTAAGGGTGTTAGCTGGTGACCCAGTCTGCAACATGACAAGCTAGCAATTGAATCATAATTACATTTTAGAAATGTCTTTAAAACTTGAAAGTACATTTCGAGAATTTAAGCTAAATTCTGCATTGCCGGATTAATTTATCCCTTGGGATTTTGGTGGTGTACCCTTATGATTGCTGCCAGCCTACGTCTTCTCTCATAACTGCTAACAAATTGAGTAAAATGACACAATCATTAATTCACAATCCTTCAGAAATATATCTATCACACTTTAGTTTCCTGAATCACAAATGCGTGATATATTTTTTTATTTGCAGTATTTCATATCTGTTAATGTTTTATACTTTGGTGTTTAAAATGCAATTATTTTCTAGGCATATTTTTTTATGAAGACAAACCAATGTTACTGATGCATCATTGTCCTACATATGATGGTATATTTCTGAAAAGGAGGTTGTCCGTAAATTTTTATTGTAAAATCATACTATTCAACTAAACTGTTTATATTTTTACTGACCACCAAAATCTGTTTTAAATAAAAACATTCAGGAAAAATGTTTGTTGATATTTGTGTTTAATGAAGAAAAAGATTATTTATATGATGGCATGCTGCATTCAAAAGCGTGGCCGCAGGTCCAATTACTAACGAGATGGATAGGTGTATCATGGTACATCGAGTCAACCTCCCTCGGAATTATCGAGCTTGTTTTACTTGGATTTTAGTAACAGCGCTGCAATTTTGTAAGCAGTGAACTATTATATTTCTGCTTTGTTAAAACATTTGGATCGTATGTACGTTAAAACACATGAAGTTTATATTGTATAACAAGATTTTACAATAAAAACAAATCTACAACCTCCCTTCTAGACTCGGTAAGAAAGACAACCGTGAAACGAAACATGCAGCATTCATCAAAAAAACATGTTTTAATAGTAATAATAAAATAGCTCGTCCATCCAGCCATCAAAAAATTGTCCAGCTTAATAAATACTGGCCGCAGACGTACACATTAAATAATGTCAACATTTTGCAAAGGTGGTCGTCAAGTGGTGTGTGCAAGACTTTGGGCAGTGAGAGTGGTCACAAATTTAAACATCCATCCATCCTAAGCAATGTCAATCAGAAGCAACTGCTTAGTGCAAGAGGCAAACTTTTTTGTTTGCCTCTCTACAAGATCCCTGTGTATTGATATCAGTTTATCTTGGCGTATATATTTTGACATTTGCAGTAAGGACATCAGTTTTTAAGTGGACAAGTAAGAGGATTTAAGTCGGTACACAAGTGTCTTAAGTGGTACCTCAACTGGGCTTCAACTGGGGACAAAGTTATAATTACAGATGCTGCACGGTCGAGGAATTGAACATACTCATGTAATCAAACCGCCTGTGAACATTCGGCTGTATACAAGGATTGGTTGGATACGTTAACAAAGTCAAAAAACGTAAAGCTATAGGTATGGCTGGGTGGTGGGTTGGATGTCACTGCGTACAGCATGGGAAATAAATGATAGTGGTGCTACCTATGAAGTGGATCTTATATTAATGCACACTGACACTGTTGTGGATATTAGAACCAGGCAACTTGGTGGGTAGTGTATTAGCAATCATGTCATATCAATTATATCCGGTGGGTATTGGTTATGATTTTGTAAGCCATTTTGGATTGTTCAAAATCAAAAGTGCCTTGCTGCGTGCTGGTGCTTGTGAGTGGTCGTTTGAACCAATACGAACATATTTCGTTTTCCAGGATTTTGCAAAATAATGAGACCTGCCCTTAACCAGATTGGGAAAGGGTTTTGTGTGACTGCAATACACAGTAAATATAAGACCACTCGTGCACTTCTCCTCATTATAAATAATGCATACGTGAGATCTGGCACTGCAACAGCTAGTCACACAACCGATAGTCACACAACAGCTAGTCACACAACAGCTAGTCACACAACCGATAGTCACACAACAGCTAGTCACACAACCGATAGTCACACAACAGCTAGTCACACAACCGATATGCTCTGCTACGTTTTGAAAAGACTTTGGTGTGAATAACAGATGATGAGGTGATGAGACATCCATTCAGTACGGACTGAAAACATCCATGTTTGAGATTGACTACACCCATTCACGATGACACGTTGCACAACCAGATACACTGTTGATTGACAGCTGTCAATCATACATGTCTGCTTGATGAACACACAGCTTGTCTTTCATTTGTGCCAATAATGCAGCATGTACCAAAATTATACTGACCCATTACAAACACAACTTTCTATTTTTTTTAGTTGTACAAGACAAACAGTAAACACCTCTTAGTTAATTATAATAGATTACAAGTTTGTAATCTATTACACGTTCTTCCACTCTGCAGTTACAACCGCAGCCCGTTTCACCAAGATTATTACACCATAAATCCCTTTTTATTTGTGAATTATAAATACAAATAGACTGAAAATTGAATAAAGTAAATCTCCATAATATATATTGAAATTGCGCGAACAGATTTACACGATGGAAATGTTTTAATTTGTCCGAGACGATGAGTACACCTTTTAGTAAATCATAAAGGATTACAGGTTCGTATTCGTAATCTTGGTGAAATGTGTTACTGCACACCAGAAATACATGCCCCAAGACACAACAGAGAGTCAACACTTAAATCATGTATTCCAACTGATAAATTCATACAGACAGAGTATTTGGATGAAAATGACGCATGATATTGAATACAAGCAATCTCAACAGTTTCCTGCCCATTCGACTTGTTCCAATGCATTGTGGTATGTGAAGAATGCCCAGAGAAAGAAATATTTTAACGGCAGTCGACCACAATGGTATTCGAGCTATGGAACCACACGCTGAAATGACATGAGAAAAAGTATCTACACGACGAGATACACTAAAGCACCGCAGATTTTGTACGGCAACACGTGCGTACGATTAGTGTAGTGAAAGACGGCTGCGACAACGAATCGAGACGGTGCCTTTCAATCTGTTGATTCGCTGCCATTCATCAACATACTATATATGGTAGCAACGGAGGCTGGACATGAATACACACACATATATATACCTGAGTTCTTGCATGATGATTTTGTAACATTCAATGACATCAGACATACATACCCTATCTGGGACTGGGTGCAAGGTGGGGAAATGTACAGATTTGCAACAAGTTGTAACAGTTCAGACCTATAGGTACATTTTGGCAGTATGGCATTACGAATCGAACAGAAACGATGTGTCAAAGCAAAATAAAACAATAGCCATTATACTTGTTACAGAAATCTTTCCAGGTAAAAAATTTTGAGAAAAAACTACCCAGACAGTTATTATAAAGGAATAATTAAGCGTTAAACATATGCAGTAGTTTTTGTTTACATACAATTTTGTTGTTTCTGATGGTTCTATTTTAGTGCATCAGGTTCAATCATATAATTTGACTGAATTTTGACATAATAATTTTCACTTGCGGAAACCCAATTGAGAAAAAAAATTATTCGGTTTAAAATTGCCAATTTTTTTAATAATTACATGTGAAGACTTTGACTGCTTTTATCTTGTCCACTTTGTAACAAGTATAACTTTATCTTTTAGTGGTACTATTAACACCTTCAAATTTGGTCTATTTCATTACAAATACCATAGTAATCGATTCTTTTTAACAGCTTTGGTTTTGTCTATGAAACTGTAAATGCAAAATTTGTACAAGCCATTAGCTTATACAGAATAGTATTAAATACTATTCAGACACATGAAAATGTTTATCACTAATAGTTTTGAAAGCCAGTTTTTGCATGAACAAATGTGATCTCTTTTAAATAGTCTGATAGGCACTCTGCATACACCAGACCTTCACAAAGGTAAAAGCTGTAAGCAGCTATATCAATTTAACGGATTATTTTAACGATGCATTCATTAGACGATTATCAAAGAGCCAAGGTGTGAACCACAAAAGATCAGTCTGATTGCAAACAGTGCAACTGCTTTCTGTACACAACTTTAATGATGCATGCATAGAAATACACGACACATTGCATCAAGTATTGACGATGACACTTATTCTGAAACACCGATTGAGACGGAACTTCACAAGACATGACAAGTCTTGTCGCTATCTCAAGCCCCGCGTCGGTGTACGACTTCGTTGAACTAAAACCACTGCGATGTCTGGAAAATCACAGCAGAATTTATGGCTCTGTTGTTCCCACATAATAATCCTCCGTCACCTTGCTTAGGGCACTGGTGTGTTTGAACACGATATGTTTATGGCCTGCGCTCGGCTCGACAACGTCCGTGACGCACCAGGGCTGCCACCTGATGGCAGAATATATCCTTGTTCCGATCAGCCAATGAACTGGCTGCATAAGCGCCACGGAAGAATTCCCGGCAGTTATGTGCGATAACATGACCCTGTCTGGCCAATCGGTGCTAAGACTGCTCAGCTGCGCTGCCCACGTTAGAATAGTCTTGCACTTTGTTCGTAACTTCCTCCGAGCTACTGCTGTGGTAGTTGTCTTTAGTTTCTGTAGTTGCTTCCGCGGCAACGTCCGAATCGCTGCTGTTGTTGCTCGAGTCATTCTCCCGAGACGATACCGCTGACATGTTTGGCGGCATTTCAGTGTCGACACCAGGAGTCGATTTCTTTTTCGACAGATCCTCGGCAACCGGTTCTGTTTCCGCTGATGCTGGTGCAGCATCGTCGGAGTCGATGGGTGTTGTGGCGTCGCCCTTTGTTGCAGGGCTATCCGTCGGCGCCCTGGCGAGACTGGCAAATGTCGACATACTATTGGGCAGCATGTAGTTGGCTGCACCAAGACTTTGTGCGGCGTAGACCTGGTTGAACAACATTGGGTTGTAGACGAATGGGAACGACATGTGTGGCATGGCGCTGCCCGTCGATGCCACCGTCGTCGACGATGACGATTCCAAAGCGTCTTTCACGTCTCGCATGCCGCTTTCATTGTCCGAGTCATCGTCAGGCTTCACAACACTTCCTGGCATCATGCCGAAGCCTGTGGCCGCTGCATACATCGGGTTGGTCAGCCCGAAGCCTGCAAGCCCACCAAATGGCATGCCCACTGGGTAGCCCATCAGTCCGGCACTGTTCGACAAGGCAGCCATACTCGATAACGAGTTGAGGTATTCACTGTTTATTGGTTTCCGCCCTCGTCTGCCAGAGGGCACTGTGATGCGTGTTCGCAGCGACTCGGGAAGGTTACCCTGAAACAGGACAGTGTCCATGAAAACAACTTTCTTCTATACTTAAGTTTTTAGATTTTGTTCATTAATTTTAATAATGACAGTTGTTTAAAACTTGTTTAGGGCAGGTGGGTGTCAATTAGTGAGTGTGCACCAAACAAGACTAGACCATCCAAGGGCTGTACATCAGTGGTGTCAGCATACTGTGTGATTGTGTAATAAAAACATTCAAAATCAACGCAGCATTAATGAGTCTGCAGTTTGTTTACATAAAAATAGAGAGTTTATTGTTAATTATTAACAGGTCATTAGAAATAAAGGGCGCTGCCGAACTGTTAATCAATGGTAAAATTGGGAATAAGGGTAAAAATTCACCATAAAATGTATTATGTTGTAATTTCTTTGTAATTTTAAGAGCGAACTAGGAACTGTTGTAGAAACTCAAGAATACTACTGAAGCAGGAATTAGTCATCCGTCCCTTCACCATAAAATAACGAGATATGAACTATTCAGAATTTTATATCACGTGACGACAACAATCATAGTGACCAAGTTGGGAGAATTCATCAGACTAATTCTAATAAAATAATTGTATAGCCTCCTAATGTTGTTTGTTATAACTTGATTACCCAAATGCTATGCTGGTATTTAACCCGTCCGAAAGCGCCTGGGTGTTTTCTCCCCAGAGCGCCCGGTGGAGATAAAGCCTCTAGCGGTGGCCCCATCTTACGAATACTTAAGAGACTAATACTGGCTGATTCCTTGATATCTGATCTATGAATTGTGGGTATTTTCGACATGTGCTTGCATTGAAAAAAAAAGTTTTTTGCGACAGAATTTTGCCACCTCTGGACGTTAAAAAATGGCGGCATCTTGGACATCATAGTTGTTTACTAATGATGAAGTTTGCACTATTATTATGTTGGATTGGACAATTCTGACACTGAAAACTAAAGGTAAGTTGACATTATGTTTGAAATGCAACTGAATGAGCAATAAAATGGATGACTGGCTTTGTTTATGTTTCGTTGTCCAAGTTGGGTCACCGGCACTGAGATTGCTGTTTATATGTTGCTACATGAAAATTATGTCTTTTACTATAGTGAATTATTATTAGGTAAGTATTCTAACACTCTGTCAGTTGTTTTAATGGTCGACGTTTAGTTATTTAAGAAATTCAAGTGTCAATATACTAGTGATCACAATGTCAACACTGATATTGACAAGACACAGAAGTCATATATAGGATGACAGCAACCAAGATAGAAGTCTTACATAGCTGTGTTTCCTGTCTATATTTCTGTTTGTTACCTATAAATGCCAATTACAGGTAACAAACATAGTTACCAATTGACACCAGTCACATAATTTTAAAGATAATTCAATGAACATAAAAATGACCACAACTTGCAATGACAGAAAACCAGTAGTTTTGAAGATACAGCTTAAAACCTGCAGGCACCCAGAAATGTTGAAATCTGTGGCAGCAGCCTGGGGAACAGGGACACATGCCAATTTAACTGGCCGAGGTCTAATGGGTTAAGACCACAAATTTATTCTACATTCTGCAAGTACAACTTTTAGTGTCCTGCATCTATCCTACTACTAACACAACTGACACAAATAGTCACGAACCTTTGCAGCGACGACGTGCGCCCACTTGCCATCGATGTCGAAGGCGGGGTTTTTCTCGAGCCACTCCTTCAGGTACTTGAGAGGGGGTGCCTTGGCACCAGTGATTTTCTTCGCCGTCTCGCGATTGATCACAGACACATTTTCATCCCCCGTCAGGGCGCTCAAGTCAAGTTTGCTGGGGTCAATGCGGGGTCGTCGTTGTTTCCGGGTTACTTCAAATGCCCCCTATTGCAAACAGCACGTATAATAAGTTCACTGTTTATTACAGACACAGGTTCATCGTGAAACGTCCTATGTTCGTAACGGTCATATCTTGAAAACTACTCGTCCTGTAATGACCTAATTTGCAGTCTATACGAAAAGGGTGTCACGCATGACAAAATAATAAATTTTGTATGATGGTAACCATGGTAACCACATAATCTTAGGCTTTCTACAGGAGCGGTTTTGTGGAACGTCCCATGCAAAATAAAATTAACATACTTCCATTTTTTATTCTAACAAATAACCTATCAAATTATACAATGAACAGCTGTTAGGCTGAATGAAGTAAAGGGTCATATGTTTGGTTTATAACTAAAAAATGTTTAGATAATAAACTGTTTTTATTTAACGTATTACCAAAGTAGAAGAAAGATGGTGTCGGACTGCTGATAGAGTGCAGCGTAGGGCGATAACTGTAAGAGCAATGATAGGGTGCAGCGTAGGGTGATAACTGCCAGAGCAATGATACGGTGCAGCGTAGGGCGATAACTGAAAGAACAATGATAGGATGCAGCGGAGGGCGATAACTGCAAGGGCTATGATAAGGTGCAACGGAGGGCGATAACTGCAAGGGCAATGATAAGGTGCAACGGAGGGCGATAACTGCAAGGGCAATGATAAGGTGCAACGGAGGGCGATAACTGCAAGAGTAATGCAGTCGTACAGGAGCTATGTCTCACTTCTCTACACGGAAATTATGAGGAAGAACTCACAACAAATTCCTGATGTGATGATATTGGATAACCCTCTGCCCTGCCACTTACCTCAGCCTTGTCGCCGTCCTCGAGCAGTGTGGGAGGTTTCTCTTCCACGTAGCCGGGGTGCTCCTCTAGCCAGTGGGCGAGGTCCTTCCGCGTGGGGGCGTCCTCCTCCATCAGTCGCGTACCCTCTTGTAGGTGGATCACTGTCACCCTCGCATCTGTGCACACAAGTTCCAGAGTCACCAGGGCAAATACAGCGCGGGGCAAATACAGCGCTGACAGCGAGCGAGGCAAATAACGTGCTGACAGGGAGCGGGGCAAATACCGTGCTGTCAGGGAGCGGGGCAAATACAGCGCTGACAGGGCAAATACAGCGCTGACAGTGAACAGGGCAAATACAACGATGACAGCGAGTGGGGCAAATACAGTGCTGACAGCATTGCGTAAACAGTTCAAGTGATGTGTAACAGCCCACATACGTTTCACTGTTATTCCACAAACATCTATTTCAATCAACACAGGAAATTGAAGCCAAACAAAGCTATGTAGCCCCACCTGGTGGCCATGGATTGTTTGAGTCGAGTCAGACTCTAGACTCACCTGGTTGCATGGTTGCGAGGAGGGCCATGGACTGTTTGAATTCTGCCGAGTCAGGCTGTCCCTCCAACCATTTGTCGATTTTGCGCTTTCGACCGCGCTTCTTCTTATCATGAGCTTCTCCCTGATGGAACAGAGCAATTACTGGTTACTGCACATCGGTCCACTTTCTACTGTACAACGAGCCAGTTATTTGATATTCATTCCTCTATCGCAATCAAATTTACTCAATAATACTTCAGTGTTTAAACCACTAACCTGCCATCTTTTTGTTGAAAATAGGCGTGTAATGATATATTGAACTATCAACGTATAACAACAATCAATGTAACGATAGTACAGCATCGACAGCAAACAGAATAACAGGGCTACCTGTGCCACACAAATACAATCTCACAAACACGTTTATGCGATTTCATTTTATAAATTTACCATACAGGTCAACGACGGTCATTTTTCCTTTAATAAATGGCGCAGTTCATGTTCCGAGTTTGTGTCATTCCTTTAAATTAATAAAATTCTTAGCGTTACTTGTTATTCCCACTAGAGTCCGCCACTGCCATTTTGTGGATGGGCACCCCTGATAAACCGCTCAGCAACAATGTCGGTGTAGTGACACTATTCCACAAATTAAAAGCTAAGCTAAGAAGCAGAAATGTAAGAAGTTGTGGAAAATATCAACATATGATTATTTAATTATTGTGGGAGTTTTCTGGAACTGGTTAATGCTTATGCTATAGCCTACGGCTACGCCGGTGATGTGCGGCAAATTTGCCACTGTCGTGTCAAAGTGCTGAAAACCATAACTATTACTTGTATGATAGGTTTGTGATGCGTTTCGTGCTAACCCACGGCCGCAGCCGTGCAGACAGTTACAAACCAGAGCGCTATTTAGGCATAAAAGGTGGCGCAGAACGCAATATTTTATAACATTGCATGCCTGAAGCTATGTTAGATGGTGGAAAGAACACTGATATTTAAAATGTAGATAAATATTTAGGTCTAGTAATTAATTTTTACATAGGATATGTCTCAATTATAAAGCTTATGATAATACAGTGACACACTTAAATATTTATTTTGATACTTATTAATATTATGAAACCAACTTATGAACATTTGAGGAAACAACATTCCTGTGCTTCAACTTGGAGCTAGATTAATCATCGTGATTCCTTGATGCATGGATTTAATTTCCACTAGTGGTAGGTGAACGAATGCCCTCACAGCATTTATAGATAGCAGTGTTTGTAAATTCAGCTACATAGGCCTGCGTTGTATTTTAACTGGACACTGATTTGCTTAAACAATTAACACAGATCTAACTTATATAAGTCAAAACAAATTGTCTATTATTTAATAGTGTTACATAATATTATGTAGTCCTGTTGTATCTGTACTAGTCCACGACTCCGTGACGCGCTGTTACTTGGGCAGGGCATGTTATATGGTTCCTGCTATCAGCAAACATAACAAAAACCCTGCGTATGTATTGGGACACTTAAAAATAATTTAATTATCAGTTGTCCCAAAATATACGGTGCATAAAATTCTCAGATTCATTGTCCCAATACTTAGGAACACGAACGAGTCCTGACGTCATTGTCTATTAACCTTTTTTTTAGTGTTTCAAAGACCCTACATCCCATCCCGTGTGTACATAAGGACATAAAATAATTATATTTATTAAGGTGTCCCAAAACATACAGTACAGAAAAAAAATTATTTTTCCAAATTATTTGGGTGTCCCAATACATAGGGTCATTACAGTATTTACCAGCGTAATATCCTTATCAACATCATTCATGGATTCACCATTCTGGGAATCAACCACCTCTCTAGCCTCACAATGGCAGATTAGCCTAATTTATTGCTCATGACCAGATGGCAGTGCCGTTCCTATTAACGTGTATCACTGGCGCCACCTACCAGCATTGCCTGAACCCGCAGTTCGGCCTCCCGGTCCTCTCCGAAGTTCTGCGACAAATGTATGCTGTCTGTGGCGCCATCTGGCTGCATGCTACCGGAGAGTTTCGATTCGCTGTCGTCATCGCTGAGTGAACCAAGACTCATCTTCTCTTGCAAATACACCGCTGATAAAAACAAACGCAACGCATCACTTGTGGTGCCATCTAGTGCCATGGCCATTTTTCACACATCTGTGTTTTTAAATTATGCTGCCAACTCATGTGCTTCTATTCCATAGCACAATGTTACTCAACCAAACCCAATGTAACAAACACTTATTAATAAAACACTAAATATTGATTCTTAATATCAACAATGACATCACTAGGTAGCTAGACATTAAAGTTGCATTCTGAGTTAATTACCATTTTTAATGCATTTTAAGAAAGTGACTGTACACCATAAACAATATTTGCTTATTAGCATACTTGCTATGATACGTGTCACTTTGTGTGATTTGATACGTTATTTTATAAATGATGCATTTGCAAACAAACAACGAAGATGGGGTTTCCCAAGTTGTTCATATATTTTTACATTCCGATCGAACTCTCCTGCAAATGAGATTATAAATGATGTCTCGCAGTGAGGGTAAACAAATGAGGTGTGTGGACAATAAAGTCTGGTTTTGATTCAATAGAAACACTGACATGTACCTAAGTGCACACACAGTTAGTTTGCAAATACAGGCTTGCTTGTTATGTCAATCACGCTGTTAAAATGAAGTTATTTGCCTAACGACAATCAAATCGTGCATAACCACTGGTGCTGGCCACTGCTGTGCCAGGAATGGATTTGAAGCCCAAATAGCGACCCGGTTTGTGCTAGTCTGCACCGCTGCGGTCGTGCGTTACAGCATCGAGCTCGTAAAATGAGCGATATAGAGGCGTATGGGATGCTATTTACGCCTCAAAAGTGGTCTAAGACGCAATATTCTTAAAAGTAAATATGCCCGGGATAATGTTAAATAACAGAACTAACGCATTGAGCCTGGGGTATCAAAGTTAGGCAGTCTCAAGTTATAATAGCGAAATCGAGGTGGGTCCAGATTCTACACAAGTGCCGCGATTAGTTGTGTCCACACAAAACATATCTGCTTAGAGTGCCGTCAGCATGCTGTTATAAACTTGCACACATTTTTTCTTGGCTGGTGGTGTACATTGTGCCATTTCGATCTCCGCCATCATAATTTTCGTGCCACGTGACTTCTTTTTGTTTGTGCGCAGAAATGTGAGTTTACCATAACGCTATTTCCTATTGGTCAGGTTACGACCAGAAGCAGCGAATGAAAAACCATGTCACAACAAGCTGCGTATATATGCTGCCACCTGTTGAATATAGTGGAAGCTAAATTTGAGGAGCCCGAAAGTGATTGACGATCATAGTGATAAAGAAAGAATCTGTAATATTTTCATCCCTCGCCGTAATGCCGTAATTTGAGGTGTTTCCGGAATGATTCTGGACAATCCGGAATGGTAGGCAGGTCTGAATATTGCTCTATCACTTTAACTTGTTGAATTATAGTCAGTTTATGAAACGCAAAAGAAAGTGTCCACAGAAGGTCTCAAACGTACTTTTAGAATTTACTATTGCGCATGTCTGCTAATGATACGTCACCAGCTCGACTGCAGGATTTCCTTGTTGATTTTGTCCAACCAATCAGCGAATTAACAAAAGTTGATTAGCGGAAATAATATATTTTGTCTTTTGTGCCGTTTTATCTTAAAATGGCATATTATGTGAAAAAAGTGCATATGGAGTTGAGGAGTGTGATATGTAGTGTATGGGACATGTTGACTCACCTGAAGTTTGTAATTTAACCCCTTCAGACTTTCATATGTAATAATACATACCAAAAAGTATTATTACGTACCGTGAATTTTCTGCGGAAACAGGGGCGTCTAGCCATGTGCTTCACAGTAATGGTGGAATTGTTTACTTTTGTTGCAGTTAACGCAACATTTTCATCAAAAATCATTGTGATTTGTCACGGTTTCTGAGCAAAAACAATGGTAGAAGCGAACAGCGCTGCACATGTGTATTTTAATGCGTTATTTGAGGTAAAAAATGACAACAAATTCAGTGGATTTTAAGCTGATATGACTAAACAAATGTGACTAGAGCCGGTGCTTTCGCAACGTCCAAGTAAATCTCATGGGGAATGAAGCCATTGAAGACGAACTTAGACACATCCGATTTCATGTCCGACTGGCAACAAAATGGCGTCAACCAACTTTGAATCCACGATGCGTTTAAACAAAGTATTAGTTTAATATCAAAATTCTGATTATCTGCCTGAATTTGGACTAGAATGAGTGGGACTCTAGTGTATTTGATGCATGGATTCTGGACACTGTTAATGTGTGTACAGAATTCTAGTTACACCGATGCTGAATGATATTCCAACATGTGCACACTGTACTACAGCTCCAAGAAACGCACATAATCACATATAGTTCAGCATACCGGTTTTTAAATTGTACATTCATTTTTCACATTTCTATATATTTTTGTCATTGGTTTCCTTGGTAACTGCCATGTATCTGTTTGTGGTTTTAGTAATAAACTGTGGCTTGTTGTACAGCTCATTTATTCAGCTGTCAGAAAGTCTTATGGGTTTCTAGTTATAAGCATGTTGTTATTGAGTGATCTTCTGTGCATGGTAATGGGACATTGGATCAGATCTGCCTACCCCAAAAACTTCATGTCAGTAATCCATCTTCCCATTTACACTGATTTTCCTTCCTGTCAGTAATGCAGAACCACCATGTCAGATATTGTCACCGGAGGGGGGGGGGGGGGGTAGCGACAGGTCAAAACCATTACATTACACTGTCATCGACATCGCCTAGACTCTAGTGACTGTATGATAGGCTGTAAATGATAGACTAAACTCCTCAATAAATACACTAACTTAGTCTTAGTACAGTCAGTGGGCCTAACACTACAAGTACAACACTCACTACATTTTTGCATTACACATTTCTTTTGGGTTGGCGGTGGCGTCGTTTCGCTGTCAGCCATCATTTCGTGCCGCATGACTTCGTTTTGTTTGATCGCGGAAATGCGAATTTGTCATAACGCTGTTTCCTATTGGTTACATTACGACCAGACTCAGCGAATGAAAAACCATGTCACAACATGCTGCATACATATGCTGCCACCTGTTGAATATAGTGGACCCTAAATTTGAGTGATTGCCCAACATGGTCACAGTCCGTAATATTTTCGTCCCTCACCGTAATACCGTAATTTGAGGTGACTTTCCGGAATGATTCCGGACAATCCGGAATGGTAGGCAGGTCTGTTGGATCCAAGTTAGAAATAGGATTCCACAGAGCAAAGTTTGATCACGGAAATTAACGTCTGAAAGGGTTAAACATGGAGGAACTCAGAATGCAACAAACATATACAGTTATACGCAATTATGTAATCTTTGTATGTGTTTACCTCGCCGCTCCAGTTCCATCTCTGCCTTTTTCCTTCGTTTCCTGCGCTTGTGGAATGTCATCTTGAGTCCGTCAGCCTGTGCCAGGCAAACAACGATAATAATTACTATACGAAACATGTAAAACACCTCAAAAACACTTCCTCCACTGACATGTACAGATTGAATTTATTTGATTTGACTATTATCGGTCGATGCAACCACCAGGGGAAGTTAACATACATGGCATCAGTTGTGTCCCCTGGTGAACTGGAGGAATCACATCCGATGTCATCACTTTAATACATTTGCTCCAATCTTAATACAATTTCAAATTCATACCAGTAATTGGATTTTGAGTATTTTAGATATGAACAGCAGTTTCTCTCTATCATACAGTAAATTACAGCTGGGTTATATCCAGTCCTTGGAACTGCTCACGGCGCTTTATACTTCATCCCCTGGCGGACCTTTTCATTTGTACAACACTTCTCTGGGAAGCTTGCATTTTTGAGGCGAAGCAAGTTGTATATCCATAGACTGGCAAATACATAAAGAACTAGAAATATGTACATACTCACAAGCAAAAAGCTGAGGAGGTTGATGTGAAAGAACTCTACAAAAGAAGCTAAAGGGGCTGGACACATGGAGCGAATGGGAGAACAGTTAGCGAAGAAAGTAGATGCCTGGAAAGTGGAGAGTAGATGAGGAGGACCAAGTGTGAGATGGGAGGATTGTGTAGAGCGAGTTGGAGGGACTGGCAGGAGTGGAGAGTAGATGAGGAGGACCAAGTGTGAGATGGGAGGATTGTGTAGAGCGAGTTGGAGGGACTGGCAGGAGTGGAGAGTAGATGAGGAGGACCAAGTGTGAGATGGGAGGATTGTGTAGAGCGAGTTGGAGGGACTGGCAGGAGTGGAGAGTAGATGAGGAGGACCAAGTGTGAGATGGGAGGATTGTGTAGAGCGAGTTGGAGGGACTGGCAGGAGTGGAGAGTAGATGAGGAGGACCAAGTGTGAGATGGGAGGATTGTGTAGAGCGAGTTGGAGGGACTGGCAGGAGTGGAGAGTAGGTGAGGAGGACCAAGTGTGAGATGGGAGGATTGTGTAGAGCGAGTTGGAGTGGAGAGCTAGAGTGGAAAACTAGAAGGGAATGGAGATGGTTGGTGGAGGCAGAAGTGGAAGAGAGTGAAGGGGAAAGTAAACAAAGGAACAGCATCAAGGGCAGACAGGTGCAATGGGAGGTTTGTGGAGAATCCTCAAGGGGGATGCAGTTGGAGGTTTGTGGAGAGCCTCAACCCCCTGAATATTCACCACGTTCCCACGCCAATGACTACTGCATGTGTAACAGGGTTTTTCATGAGCATAACGGGTAAATAAAAAAGAACTGGAAAATTTCAATCCTGGCTATGGGCCTGATCGAGGCCAGCATCACCCCAACAATGAAGAAGTAGACCAACAACTCACCGAGCCGCCCTCTCCGGCGTTGCCAACGATTGTGTAGTCGTGCCCTCCCACGGGGGTGCCTGGCAGCTTCGTCAACCCCACCCCTGGCACACAGGAGGCCGGGGTGCTAGAGCATGAGTCTGTGACGGCCTGGCTGGCGGCATAGTGTCGCGCCCCTGGCCACTCCCCCGTGTCCACGCAATAACACAGCTGCTCGATGCGGTGGAATATCACACGGTCCTACACATACAAACACTCGGCTCAATATCACACGGTCCTACACACACAAACACTCGGCTCAATATCACACGGTCCTACACACATAAACACTCGGCTCAATATCACACGGTCCTACACACACAAACAATCGGCTCAATATCACATGGTCCTACACACACAAACACTCGGCTCAATATCATACGGTCCTACACATACAAACACTCGGCTCAATATCATACGGTCCTATGCAAAGAAAGACTCGGCTCAATATCACACAGTCGTACGTATACAAACACTTGTCTCAATGCTCTTACATACAGCAACGATGTTCAATACATTGTCTATGTATCCATACATTTCATGTAAAGTACATAGAGCGTTCAAGGAAACGGCTATATATAAAAATGAATGCTTTT
This sequence comes from Escarpia spicata, assembly GCA_963995525.1. Taxonomy (NCBI): domain Eukaryota; kingdom Metazoa; phylum Annelida; class Polychaeta; order Sabellida; family Siboglinidae; genus Escarpia; species Escarpia spicata. Next base: position 29,803,490 of record OZ023214.1, read on the forward strand.
GTTTTTCATATCTGTAATCGTAAGACTTTGCTCACATGTATAGTTGTTTTTTTTTATGCAATTGTACTTAGTTTCATTTCCACTTTATTGCCAACTGGAATTATTTTGCCAAAATGGTAGTTTTAATGACCAATCACCACGTATCAGATGAAAAATATATGATTGTCATCACCTAGCAAGTGAAATATTTATTTTGGAATTTGCGAGTTTATGATACCAGATGTAAGAGGACCTAACAAAGAAAGACATACCTTGGGCCAGTGCACGAATGGGTTATTCCACGGCTGATTGGCTGAGTCAAGGGTCATCTCGCTACCAATTGTCATGTCAAGACTAGTGTCATCGTCTCCAAGAGTGCTCTGGAAGTCAAGTGTCACAGATGTGAAACGCAATGTCACAATGGCGCCCTTGGGAGAATGGCTCACCACTAAATTAGATCACTTTCAATCTTTCTCCGACAGATACAAAAATAAATTGGGTATGCAAATAACTCCAGATGTCTACATTTATGCTTTTTAAATACATTGCCAAATGGAAGATCAAAAGCCAATGCTTTAATGAAATAAACAAACTTTCAAAGAGGCAAGCGAACCTCGACACATGGGAGAAGATACAACCAAACAAAGTTAGCATGCTAATATATAGATTACCTCCCATTTTGCAACAGCAAAAGTCTTGTGTAAATCATGAATGTACTACTCACATCCTGCGGCGTGTCAAGCTTCTCCCGAGCGAACGACATATCGGCCAACGGCATCCCATAATTGTCCAGCTCGTCGTCGCTGGTGTCGGAGTCTGTCTTGATGGCCTCCTCTGCCTTCGAGACGTCCGCCGCTGGCTCGGCCTTCACGACAGTGTCTTCAGGCAACAAGATCACTTCGTCCTTGACGAACCCGTCCGTCTCGACCTCGAAGGTCTCCATGGCAACCTCTGTATCCTCGACCTTTACTCCCTCACCCGGCTTCGCGGACAACTCGCTCTTCACCGTAACGGTTGCAGATTCCTCCACTTTCACTTCCTGTTTCACCGACCAGTTTTCCTCCTCGACCTTCACCTCTTCCGTCTTCACCTCCTCCTCCTCCTCCTCCTCCTCCTCCTCTACTCTCTCCTCTTTTACGTCCGTCTCCGTCTTACACTTCATCTCCGTCTTAGCACACATCGCCTCGTTGTTTGTGTCGCCAGATGGTGCCACATTCATGGTGGGTTTCATCGAGGCTTCCTGTGATAACGAGTCCCCTCCTGCTGGAAAAGTTCCATAGAGAAAGGTTAAATTCTCTTTAAATCAGGTTTTTGTAATTATAATATATTTATCTTAAAGGAACGAAAAACAAGGCAGCAGCTAAATTCCATTTTCCATGTGTACACAAAGCATACCATAGTATGTAACATCTGGCAATATGAATAAAATACAGAAAAAATGCATTGATAGTTTAAATCAGATTTTAAACTCATCTGTATCGCGATTCCCGGGGGAAAGTTGACAGTTAATGAGCTAGGTGATCACGTGGTATTGTGACATCTATGCTAGCACTTTCAATATATTTCTCTCTTATCACGTTAATAAATAAACGTCATTCATTTGGCCTTTTGTCATCACTAATGCATAAATGAATACACACACAATTTCACCATGGTATACAGCCTCTATATGCTTTACAACGATAGATGTTGGGTCGAAGCAAGTGTCAGAATTAGTTATTATATGGTATTTTGATGTAATAGGCCCTATAAACACTAGTCATACAGAGGAACAATAATAAATTTTTTGGTCCCACACAAATCCAACTTTGTTGCAAAAATGAAGCGAGGGAATCTCCAGTCAACCTAACAACATCAACAAGACAAGCCAACCACGAAAACCTTTGTCACTTCAGCTTATTTGGAGAAAAAATGGTTTCAATTATTAGTTTGAAAGTGCTGGCATCTTGCGCGACATTTGCACCTCTGATGTCACACCTAGGCATATAAAAAAGCACGCTAAAAACATGCATATTCGAAGAAGACTAGTTGCATAGCGTAAATTGTGAAATTATTAATACATTGAATTCTGGTAAAATTATTGTCTTGGTGGAAATGGAAATATACAGGAAGATGTAATATAATATGAATTCAAGCAATAGGGGGGGTTTATTCCCTTTAATTATTGTTGTACTCTGTTGTGAATTTAAGTCAAGTGTTTCATCAGTCGCTTGTAAAGATAGATTACAACCATCTCTCTCCAAAGTCTGCTGCTTTGAAGCATGCCTAGCCATTTTACAAAATAGATCTGTATAGTGATTACACGATTTACGCTAACACGTGACATTGCATACTAATCAGTGTAATGTTATACTATGATGTCCCAATACTATCAACTTAACAAAGATGCATCAATTAATACACACAGCTGAGTCACAGGCCTGGCCTTGGGATGTCGAGCCCACATTTCTCTCTCAAATAACCGTATGACTAGTATGGGCTCAGTCACAGGCCTGGCCTTGGGATGTAGAACCCACATTTCTCTCTCAAATAACCGTATGACTAGTATGGGCTCAGTCACAGGCCTGGCCTTGGGATGTAGAACCCACATTTCTCTCTCAAATAACCGTATGACTAGTATGGGCTCAGTCACAGGCCTGGCCTTGGGATGTAGAACCCACATTTCTCTCTCAAATAACCGTATGACTAGTATGGGCTCAGTCACAGGCCTGGCCTTGGGATGTAGAACCCACATTTCTCTCTCAAATAACCGTATGACTAGTATGGGCTCAGTCACAGGCCTGGCCTTGGGATGTAGAACCCACATTTCTCTCTCAAATAACCGTATGACTAGTATGGGCTCAGTCACAGGCCTGGCCTTGGGATGTAGAACCCACATTTCTCTCTCAAATAACCGTATGACTAGTATGGGCTCAGTCACAGGCCTGGCCTTGGGATGTAGAACCCACATTTCTCTCTCAAATAACCGTATGACTAGTATGGGCTCAGTCACAGGCCTGGCCTTGGGATGTAGAACCCACATTTCTCTCTCAAATAACCGTATGACTAGTATGGGCTCAGTCACAGGCCTGGCCTTGGGATGTAGAACCCACATTTCTCTCTCAAATAACCGTATGACTAGTATGGGCTCAGTCACAGGCCTGGCCTTGGGATGTCGAGCCCACATTTCTCTCTCTTATCACGTTAATAAATAACCGTCATTCATTTGGCCTTTTGTCATCACTATATTGGACCTTGCATTGTTGCTTGCATAAATGAATACACACAATTTCACCACGGTATGTATGCTTTCATGAGTGCTACAATATAATAATTAGGAGTGAACTCCACAACGTTACATAAAACATCTCACATATTTACGATACAGCACTGGCAAAACAATACAAATGATATTTCTGGCAATTATCCGACTCACCTGGCCACGACTGTGGTATCGGCATGTTGCCAGGGTAACCAGGCGCAGCACTGGCGGCTTTCGCTTGTGCCATTTTGGCCATGACAATCTCCCGGAATGCTAGCTTTGGATCGTACAGGATGTGGTAGTCCGTGCGCGCAAGGCCATGCCTGGAAACACACATCACTCAACTACATTGGGCTTTTAATCGGGATGCTGGAGATAACTATGAGCAAAAGATGGTGTGTGCGATAGATTATGGAGGCCATTTTGATATGGAAAACAACAATTAACGGAGATGAGGGAGGATAGTGGCTCACAATTTCTGTAATAACCCCCCCACTGATCCAAGATAAATTTCCGTAATCATTACGGAAAATCCGCAATGTTAAGCAGCCCTGACTACACCTTCTGGAAGAAAACTTAAATCTCATAATTTAGTTCCCGAAGAAGGCTATCGACAGTAACTGAAACGTAGAAATAACAGTTGTGAAACAAAAATTCACAAATAAATGTGGCATGTCTGTAGTAGTGCCCTCTGTACATAGGGGTGGTCTCAGAAGTTTGCAGCCCAAAAACATTATGTTATGCATTTAGTATTAGTCCAACGCCCCGTCCCACACCAATACAAGGTCCAGGACTTGTGATTTGTACGATCCAAATAAGCTATTAGCTACAATTTGCATCAACATATTTCACTCTCTAGGTGGTGTCATTTTAGCAATATATTCCCCACAATACAATGACAAACAAACCGCTCCAATACATAATGCTTAACGTATTTTGTGAGTTTGTGAACGTATTTTGTGAGTTTGCGAATATATTTTATGAGTTTGCGAATGTATTTTGTGAGTTTGCGAACTTATTCGACAACCCCCTTTGTGTGACTTACTTGGCAGCACCAATGAGCAGGTCTTTGTCGTGTTCCCCATTCACCCACCAGTCGGGCATGTCCGGACTGGACTGACACAGACGTAGTCGCTCAGTGAGATGCGGGTGCCACAGCGTGTGCTCACGCACACAGTTCAGGAGGTCAATGCGCGCGAGACAGCGTGCAGCACGTTCCTCCGTGATCGGCTCAACAAACATGTCGTTCGGCGGGATGGCTGCAGTGAAAAAACAGTCATGTGACTGTATGTAGACATGTAGTAAATAGATACATTTATGTGCTAATTCGGAGGTACTTTAAGTGTATCTATTCCCAAGTGCCGAGACCGATGTCTACAGACATGCAGTAGTAAATCAATATATTAAGGAGAGATATGGCAGCTAGCCAGGATATTTTTTTAAGATTCCTAATTAATACAATGTTTTGTGCCCAAGTTGTAGAGTAGGCCTAATTATATAAAATATATTGAAATTTGTCCTGCCAGACCCCCCGTTTCCATGGCAACAATCAAAGATAGCTGCCGGATAGGGAAAATATAGCATAATTTGGAAACATTGTGCAGTAATCAATGTAATTCTTTCTATTTCTTATCTGCAACACCTCATTCTATGCAATGTCAAAGATATATTTTATGTATTGTCATTATTTAATATTAAAAATATATTTAACTTTTGTTGGTACAAAATCAATCTTTTTATTATGACCTCCATGTTCACCACTTAAGGGGAGGTATGGCAGCTAGATAGGACACTTTTTAAAATGCATAATTAATATAATTTTTTTGCATCCAAGCTGTAGAAAAGCTATTACTGAGTAAAAAATGTATGACATTTTTTTCTGCCAGACCCCCCGTTTCCATGGTAATAAACAAAATGGCCGCCAAATGGTGGTATTCATAGCACATCTAGAAAATTGCAACACTCTGGAAGTAAAAATGATATGGTAATCTAACTGAGCCTGTTGTATTCTCCTGGATATTCTCCACAATCTGTATAAAAAACATTTCAATTTTTTTATATATTTATATTTTATTTTGAATTTTCAAAACCGATTGATTGAAAATGCAACTTTTTTTTAGATAACTACAAAGATAAAACACAAATCCAAAATGTTTTTTATACAGATTGTGTAGAATACTCAGGAGAACACAACAATCAAAACCAGATTATCATATAATTTTTACTTCCAGAGTGTTGCAAGTTTATATGGCAAAAAACGTGATTTTCTGTAAACGGCCGTCAAAGTTTACACAGTGATAATATGAATAATATTATTGTAAACAAGTAAAACATTCAATAAGTTGTGTTTGTTTATCTCCCAGACATTAATTATGCACAATAAATAATATCTGAGATGAAATACACCCACAGAATTTATACAATTTAGCTTTTTTTTATAAATATAAAGGGCATTTGCATCATCATCTGATTTTCTGTAAACGTCCATCTGACACTGAAATGTCAAGATGTGAATAGTAATGGCTGTAAACAGCCAAAACAATTCAATTAAAAGTGTTTGTTTTCTCACAACATTAATTATGCATAACAAGCAATGTTTATGATGAAATATATCCACGATAATAACATTTTATTTATATGCCAACAAATGAAATATATCCACATGATAATAATACAATTTTATTTATATGCCAACAAATCTGGGGCAACAGCAAGTTACAGGTTTTACTGAAAAGAACAGACGCCCATATATAAGTTGCACAGTTCTGAAAATATAAGTTAACAAAGCAATAACTTAGTCTTATATACCAAACAGTTAACATGTCAAGCCCAAGGGCAAGGCCTGTTAACAGGCCTGCTGTCATCACGCATCAGTACTAGCTTTGTCCGGCTACAGGACGCACTATTTGGCAAAGCTGCAGTCTCTTTAACTATCGTACCGTCACTGGTGCCGATAGTAACATTAGCACAAGCCCCACACTCAGCCATGGCAACGGGCAGCGAAGTCGAAGTGACAGCTCCGACTGGCATTGCCGCGTCTTCGCCAGCGTTTCTGACATGCGACGAAATTAACTTGCGTTTTCCCCACGCAGAAGCCGCCAATAACTGCTGCCTTTTCTTCACAAATGACATTCAGCCACAACGTCCTTTTCCGCAACTTTTCTCTATGCTAACTAACTCTAAACTATCTCTTATCAACATCGTCAGAGACAAAACTCACATCGCTCGAGAAAACCGCCATATTTATAAACAATGGGAAGTAGCAACAAGTGGCATGCTGGGAGAGTTTTGCGCTCGTGCAACTTCGTAAACCAATCAGAGTGTTCGTAGACACGAGGCGCGTCACGGAACTTAGCGGATGACGACACGACGGTTACCGAATGCCAAATAAGGTCATTCTCGGCCAAATATAGCTTGCATAAATAACGATGTTGGCCGAATGCTTTCACAAGGGCGGGATTACCAACTACGGTGATTGACAGACGACGTTTTGGCGGTTCCAAAAATATCAAAGATGGCGTAAGTCGAAGGAAGGACCGCGTTGTCATGGCGTAAACATTGACAACTTTCAGCGCATTTCGCGTCTTCCCAATAAAAATGGATATATCAGTGTGGACTTTATACACGAATAAAAGTCATTTAGAGGTATGTTGTTAGTCTAAAAGTGAAGTTTATTTATAGTAAACATACAAATCTACTATCTGGCACTGGAAAATTAAATTGACATATTTTTTCAAAAAAGCGTAAATTAGCACCCGTACCAGGCCTTAACTAAAAAACAAAATCAAAAATAAATGCCCGACATTGCATAGAGAAGATAGCAAGGAATACAGGCTGTACATCAGTAACATTTTTATTAATAATAGCATCATTTCTTCTAGAGATATTATATTTCCAAATTGGAAAAAGACCGGTTTTAGCAAACGGGTGTAAATGGCTGTCAAAGATTCGGTAATGGGATTTATTACATGACAGAAGCACACTTTAGCCATGAATATAAGTTACTTAGAAGTATGTTAATGTTATAAAAGAGATCTTTATTAATAGTAAACATAAAATACTATCAGAAAACAGCAGGATAACATTTTGAGTATTTTTGTCAAAAAGTGTCATTTTAGCTGCAATGTCTGTCCTTAATACGTTAAGTCGGAGGCACTGTATGTGTATCTCCTCGCAGATGCAGAGTTCCACCTACCACTTTCTATGTTCAGTCCCTGGACCACTGGCCTCTGATCTACCAACTGGTGATGTATTAAAAAAAACACAAATGTTATTTGGACTTTTTTACACTCTTTACAATGGCCAAATTACGTGGTCAGCCGTTGTCCAGATTGTGACACCGTGGAGTGTTGTCCAATTTATAAGGAAATTATAATCTGCTGCATGCAATGCTGTAATTAGCGACAGTAGAAATAATATGGTTCAGGGAATGAGTGTAATTTTAAAATATTGTAACAGGGACAACTGCGGCCTTTGGTTTGTAGCTCCACAGGTGGCGGTAAGCTAGTTTTAATAAATTAACGGAAATTGTAAAAAATGTCATATCTGAAAATGTTGTTGAATATAATAAGTGTGACAGAAATGTATTTCATAAACACGATTACAGAAATATCACCCATATGTGACCCTTAGGATTTCACTTAATTTTTGCTTAAGATTTATCCATCCATTCCTTGTATGACAACTTATACTACAAAAGCATATTTAAAAAATCATCAATTATTCAAATTGACAAATAGCAATGTTTAATTATTAAATTAACAATACTGTCAAAACACTCAAATAACAGTCTGACATACATGTTTATATATTAAGGAATATGATGCAGCATTTGCTAAAAACCAGTTGTCAGACAGCTATTTCGATATTTCCTGGGGATAACTTCCCAGAAATTAACATTCAATTTTGAACTTTGTCGGTTTTCAAATGTCACCAAACACAACAAACATAAATATTATCAAAACGCTTAGAAACCATCTTTCATTGCAGCGCAGCCAATCAAAACTCACCCTCTTCCTCAGTCTTCAACTTGCGACAGACGCGCTTCACCATGTGGTAGAAAGCTTGGAAGTAGTCTGTCAGAGTGTTGTTGTACTTCTTGTCGAGTCGAGCAATGCTGCGGAACGTGTCCCAACGGAACGCGCCCGTCTGAAGGTCACGCTCGATGCCGAAGGTTGACACGACACGATAGAAGTCGGCCTCCTCTCGACGGGACCATCGACTGTGACCGAGGAACCAACACAACGTCAGCAAGATGTACAAAATAAACACTTCTACTGTGCTTAAATCCTCGAGAATCCAAGCTCAATAGTATAACTGTTAAGAAAATCATTAAGGTGGATGTGCGTGTCATCATCAGAGCGAGGTAATGTAGAGGATTTTGGGTGGAAATGCAATTTGGAATAAATAAGACTGCAGTTTTTTGGCGAAAGATGGCTATAATTTCAGATGATTTTAAAGTAATGGGGAGTTTGTTACAGATTTTTGAGTGCAGCTACAGAAAAAGTATGCTTGCCCAGGTTACGTTTAGCCTTAGGAACAGCAAGCTGATGTGAAATACATGACCTGTGCTGTCATTAGAAATACGCAGTGATAAAACAACGCACCTTAAGCTCAAGGGCAATGGAATTTTGTACACGTTGGGAGTCTAGCCAAGTTTATCTTAGATACAAGGGAGTATCCCAAAGAGGAAGCAGTGGAAATAACTGTCATTTGTCTCATTTGTCACAGATGAAATCAAAATTGATCTGGCAAAAAACAATTCCAATTCAATTAAACTGAAATCTGGTATTTCTATGATATTTTTGATGACTATAAGTATGACGGGGTGGGTGGGGCATGTAAGTATGACAGGGTGGATGGGGCATGTAAGTATGACAGGGTGGATTGGGTATGTAAGTATGACAGGGTAGATGAGGCATGTAAGTATGACAGAGAGGATGGGGCATATAAGTATGATGGGGTATATGGGGCATGTAATTATGACAGGGTAGATGGGGCATGTAAGTATGACAGAGTGGATGGGGCATGTAAGTATGACGGGGTAGATGGGGCATGTAAGTATGACAGGGTAGGGGTGGTGGGGCTACTGACCTCTGCATGGCGTCTCTCTTCCTCTGTTCTCTCTCCTTCATCACAGCCTGGAACCTCTCGCGACGCTCCATTTTCTACAAATACATAGACATCATTAGAGGCATCCACCACACACAACAAGCACTGACGGCAACAGTTGCCAGTAGCAACAGTTGCCAGTAGCAACGGTTATCAGTAGCACGTCATTCGTAGCAACAGTTGCCAGAAACAGTCAGCCCTAGCAACAGTTGCCTGTAGCAACAGTTGCCAGTAACAACAGTCATTCCTTGCTCCTGGCAACAGTTACTTCTAGTAGCAGTTACTCCTAGCATGTTACACCTAGCAACCGTCGCTCTTGGTAACAGTTGTCAGTAGCAACATTCGCACCTGGCAACAGTTATCAATAGCAGTTCACTGTCAACAGTTCAGAACAAAATGCTGCAGGTCAACATAAAGCGAAAATTGCAGTGATCAGTACTAAAATAGATTACCAATAACACTTGATGATGCCTTGATGATACGTCAGGTAGGAGATACCATACTGAGTAACACGGCAAACTATTGTAAAATAAGGCACACAATAACTAACCTATTGATCTGACATAAAGTTGTGGCGAACAAGTACGTCATTACTTACCTTCGCTTTCTGCTCTTGCTTCAGCTGCTCCCTCTTGTGGCATCTTTGGTAACCAGTGATTACGCGGCGCAGTCGCGTGTTGAGATCAGAGGGCAGCGGGAATGGCAAGGTGCCGTTCACAGCTAGCAAATCAAACGGCCATAGTTAAAACACGTCTTACCCTGCCTCGAGCACTAAGCCATATCATTCCATGCTACATGTCTCCACGCCAAATCCAAACACATCTCCACTTGTATCACTCTCAACATTACAGTAAAGTCAGTTGTCAATATGTAGATAGTTGGAAAACTGCTAAACTTTTTATAAGATTGCATTTGAAACACAGAAAAATTAGTTTTCTATACATATACAGTGGAACATCGTTTTATGGTCACCTCGGTAATACAGCCACTTCACCCTGGGAGAGTCCCAAATGATGTTTATAACAGTAAAGAAAAACGACAACTAATCTCGCTAACATGGTCACCTCGCCATTCAGGTCACTTTGCCCAGTTACGAGGGTGACCTTACTAGTGACGTCCCACTGTGTACCGATTCACACGTGAAAACTAACATAACATGACAGAAAACAGCAACTCGCACCATTTTGGTCGTTGTATTTCATTGCAGCGTTGTCTGATGTCATCCCTGAGCCAGGACTTCCGGGGGACATCTCATCATCATCATCATCACACTTTGCCTGGTGTGACTTGCTTTTGAGAAGCTCCCTCTCGTCCTCCTCTCTGGGACACATAAGTACTCATGAGCAGTGGCTCAGCCAGAGACCTGTCTGCCTGTCTTCAAGACTGGCAGATGCCTGGCCAAAGTGGGTAATTACAATGATAAGACAGGTGGAATTTAGAGGGGGCCAGCTGGCCACTACATTAACTAACTGTTTTACATTAATGACTACCACTGGTATAACTAATAGTAAAACAAATCAAATGGATTAGATTAATTAAATAAATGGCTCAAATGACACTGGTTTGTCATTGAAAAAACATAACTGGCCAATAATGGCTGTGATTGACAGGCCTAGGTTCCACGCGAGCCATTCACGAGCTAAAATGAACTTTCGATTAATTTAACCAATGTTTTCTGGCTAAGGGCCTGCTCATAAGCCTTCGCAGAATCTTTAAACTCAACCGATTCTCTACACAACCCATGGGAAGGGCAGTAGAAGTATGGCTGCTTCTCAACACTTACACATATGTTATGTGTAGTATAACCACAACGCAAATGTAACTAAGGTGCTTACTCAATTTGATTTTTCTGCTCATCTCTTTTATTTTATGAAAAATAAACCTACCTAATATCTATTACAATGCACTAGTTCATTTGTGCAACTGTTTTTCATGTAGTTTGGGTGGAACTGTCAGACAAAATAATTAACTTAGTTGATGTTGGATCCAGCACTAACTGAAGCAACTCTCAAAGTCATTGATTGCGACATATTATTATGTGTGTTTCTGTGCTGATGTTTTTTAATTTCCTTGCCCTCTCTCATGTGGCGCAGGTTTTCAATGGGATGAAAGTTAAATGTCAGCCTGACAATTGGTTTTTACAAGTTACCAGATGCCCCGTTTTATTAAACCGTCATATGATAACACTGCTGTTTTCAGTTCCCAGTCATGAGAAGTTGAACGTTGAACGCACGAAGGCCCATCACCAGCGATGCACAAGGCGCCATCTGGTGTGACCTTTCAGTATTAGCATGGTAAATCATCATCAAACAGCAATCGCGACATAGTGCGAGACATTGTGATTGGAAGCAACAATGCACAAGTCAATGATGCAGGAAACAATTGCAAACAATTGTGACTTGTGGAATTAGGACCAGTCCCAATTATATAACGAATAACAGCCACAGGAATTCATAATTGGCTCATTAATTTTTTTGTTTACTGGAGTGGTTTTAGTCCAATTATGTTGTACAACATACACCACATATCAGACAATTAGTTTTTTGTGGCTTTTGTGATTAGCGTCTTTAACCAGAAGAGAGGAAGAACTAGGAATGGAACCATGGATAAATGAGAGTGTAGGCATATGTGGGTGTTTTTAATGTTTGTACCTGTATTTGGTTGTGATTTTTATGTGATTTTAATTTTTTGATTCTAGCATGTCTATGTTTACATTTGTAATTGTATGCGGTGCACAAGCAGAAATACAATTTCCCTGCGATGATCAATAAAGTATTCTTTAATTAAACAGCATTTTATGTCTCACTTGAAGTCTTCCTCGTCGTTCTGTTCTGCGAGGACAGCGCGGCCGTCGGGGGCTCCACAGCGACCGAGGAAGCACAACGCCGGGTCCATGCGCATCGTGTTATACTTCTCATAACCTGCACAGCAAAACACAGGTCAAAAAGATTTAACAAGATAGCCACCCACAAGAAAAAGAAGTTGGTTTTCCAATAGTTGAACATCAATGTAAGTGTAAACCGGGCTTCTCAGATGTTTGTTAATGTTGTTTTTAAACATACGTATGGACCATCTCAGAATGTTCATGTCCGATACCAGATGAAATTACTTTCATCTGCCCTCAGCCCCCCACCCTCCCCTCAGATGAAAGTTGTAAACGTTGATATAATGATATCAATATATTAACAGTATCAAATATAAAAAATCAACGTCCGGCGCCTGACGAAACCACCTCAGAGCTCCACTCCCCCAAATTAAAATAATTTTGTCTGATATCGGCATCCTGAGATGATCCCTTATGCTGGTAGATTGATTGATGTAATCAGCAGATGGTCTGTCCATTCATTTATTTAATTAAAGTCCTCTAAGAGAATTGAGACTTTCTGATATCAAATTGATACTGTACCTACATTAACGTTGCCTCAGACTACAGGTCAGTATGTCTATGTGGTGATGTAATAGTAAGGAGTGATCTAAAGCCTCAGTGTACAGCACAATATAATAGCAATATCATTATGTATCAATCCCCCATCCCTTACACGAAACTTTGCATTACATCACATGAAACTGCCGTCATCCTTCACGGTGAAACTGCCGCATATCATTCACATCCAATCATCACAAGGTAAACCTGCAGACTTGCACAAGAAGTTAGCATCCCTATGAAAGCGTTTCAGGGAAAAACACATCGACATGCAACACAACACAAATCAAAATAGCTAATAACCCTCTTCCCCATACAAAACTGATTTCACGTACTGGTGAACATCGAACAGGACCATTCCAAACCGCAAATTAAAAATGTGTTCGAGCATTTGGACGATACACGATATACGTCCACTGATCTATACACATGTGTAGGAAATGCAGGTGATTCCGTGATGTCGTTGTCCGTCATCTTGCTCCCCTAAACCGCTGATAATAGAAGTCAAACAACAATTCACGTTTGGTGCGTGAATACCCACATGGCGACAGGTTCAAATGAAATTAACAGGAGCTTCATGTTAAAGTAACAACTGTGGACACGAATGCGCATGTTTTGTTATAGATACATAAGAAAACGTGAGTGTTGCATGTGGGCGCAATGCGTAACTTTGTTGAAATAATACGTCGGTACAATCATTATACGTAACAATAGGGAAGCAATATGATGGCTAGGCTTCACGTCAACCAGACCTTGTTACGTTACGCTTCCAATCCGTGTGTATAGATCAGTGTATACACCGGCGTAATGGGGAAATACTGACCGTGCTTGAAGACGCCGACAAGTAGAGATCGGTCGGCATTGGAGTCCCACCAGAAGGCGGGAGGGTCTCCGTCGGCATAGGGTGTTGGAATGTTCACTTCCCTGTGGCGGCAAGATATGCAGTGTTAAATACAGCACAACCCATGTCAATAAGATGTCTAATAATCAGTCTTGTTGACTCGAGTTGCAAGGACTCGACTCGAGTCGCACATTTCAGTGACTTGCGACTTGATTTAGACTAGACTGCGAAATGAATCGGACTCGACTTGAGCTAATAACACATTTCTGTGTCAATATGTGACATGCTCGAATAATCATGCAAGGCGTGATTTGAATATGCCAATAATCTGCTTGGTTCTTATCCGAAACATTTTATCTGCACTAAGTATATATAGTCATCATTGTATAATCGCAAGTTATAACTTACAAGTATCCTATGTATGTAGGAATACGATCGGGTAACTGAAAATAGTGACAAGAAATTCCGAGAGGTGACTCGAGTCATGACTCAACATTTTTAGAGGTGATTAGACTCAGACTCGATAGCGGAATGACTCGAGACTCGATTTGAGAGCTTGCGACTTGCCAACAAGTCTGCTAGTAATACTGCTTCATGTGTTATAGGACTGTACACAAACAGTACTGCATACAAAGTAGGCACTAACACGTCTGCTAGTATTACTGCTTCATGTCTTATAGGACTGTACACAAACAGTACTGCATACAAAGTAGGCACCAACAAGTCTGCTAGTATTACTGCTTCATGTGTTACAGGACTGTACACAAACAGTACTGCATACAAAGTAGGCACCAACAAGTCTGCTAGTATTACTGCTTCATGTCTTATAGGACTGTACACAAACAGTACTGCATACAAAATAGGCACCAACAAGTCTGCTAGTATTACTGCTTCATGTGTTACAGGACTGTACACAAACAGTACTGCATACAAAGTAGGCACCAACAAGTCTGCTAGTATTACTGCTTCATGTGTTACAGGACTGTACACAAACAGTACTGCATACAAAGTAGGCACCAACAAGTCTGCTAGTATTACTGCTTCATGTCTTATAGGACTGTACACAAACAGTACTGCATACAAAGTAGGCACCAACAAGTCTGCTAGTATTACTGCTTCATGTCTTATAGGACTGTACACAAACAGTACTGCATACAAAGTAGGCACCAACAAGTCTGCTAGTATTACTGCTTCATGTCTTATAGGACTGTACACAAACAGTACTGCAAACAAAGTAGGCACCAACAAGTCTGCTAGTATTACTGCTTCATGTCTTATAGGACTGTACACAAACAGTACTGCATACAAAGTAGGCACCAACAAGTCTGCTAGTATTACTGCTTCATGTCTTATAGGACTGTGCACAAACAGTACTGCATACAAAGTAGGCACCAACAAGTCTGCTAGTATTACTGCTTCATGTCTTATAGGACTGTACACAAACAGTACTGCATACAAAGTAGGCACCAACAAGTCTGCTAGTATTACTGCTTCATGTCTTATAGGACTGTACACAAACAGTACTGCATACAAAGTAGGCACCAACAAGTCTGCTAGTATTACTGCTTCATGTCTTATAGGACTGTACACAAACAGTACTGCATACAAAGTAGGCACCAACAAGTCTGCTAGTATTACTGCTTCATGTCTTATAGGACTGTACACAAACAGTACTGCATACAAAGTAGGCACTAACAAGTCTGCTAGTATTACTGCTTCATGTGTTACAGGACTGTACACAAACAGTACTGCATACAAAGTAGGCACCCAGAAATGGCTGCCTTTTTGCAAAACTGAACTGTTATGTAATGGTGAACAGATACAAGCTTCAAGGTGACGTGTGCATCAGAGTTAAAAAGCTCAAAATGTAGTTCCTCACAGTCGGAGCTCAGAGTTGGATCTAGGTTCACCACGCGCACAGGTTGCCTTTACACAAAAGCTTGATGATTGATTTGTCTTTGTAAGTCTGGTATTCTTCAGACTTCTTTCTTTTTGATGACAGTAAATGCACGAGCATAATTTAAAGGAAACGATAAACATACAGATTTTTCCTACAACTTTATTCAAATAATAACAGAAATATGCAGGATGTGCTAATGTGTGTTCCCTCTTCTGCATGAGTCTGGTGATAAGAGTACTAATACTACTATGATGCACAAAATGTTTACCTAATACACAAAACGTCTGGCAACATCGTCTACAAATCCTTCAATATGTAAAAAAATTTCCTTTTCACTAGAAGTATAACTCATCCAATAAGTCTGCTGTTTTCAGTTCCCAGTCATGAGAAGTCGAACAGTGAACGCATGAAGGCCCATCACCAGTGACGCACAAGGCACCACCTGGTGTGACCTTTCAGTATTAGCATGGCGAATCATCATCAAACAGCAGTTGTTGACATAAGGCGAGACTTTGTGACTGGGACCAACAGTGCACAAGTCAGTGATTCAGAAATTGTCACCATAAAACTACAAGGAGACATCCGTACCTTGCAGGCAGCCCTGAGAATACTTTCTCTGCCTCATCACCGATGACTTCCTGTTTGAGGTAGTAGAGTAGACGCACACGCAGCAGGACCCTGAAACGACAGCAAGAGCCACTTTAACTTATGTGTCATATAAAAATGGAGTGATGGTAATAAAATTGCTGTGAAATCTTTGGAAAAATAACAACAGATAACCACCTAAAGCTCCAAGGTGACGTGTGCATCAGAGTTAAAAAGCTCAAGATGTAGTTCCTCAGTCGGAGCTCAGAGTTGGATCTAGGTTCATCACACGCACACAGGTCACTGTTGTTTGTTCTGTTATTCTAGTTTTTATCTTAAATATATTTCTGCACATTTATTTTCTGCAGTCACCAATTACAGGTGCTAAACAGTTTCAGGTAAAATTAACATACAGTCATTCTCTGGAGCCAATATGTTGTCAATAACTCCAAATAACTACCTGTTTTTTAAATGCATTACCAATTGGTCAATTAGGGGCCAGTGGCCCAAGGAAATGAGTGTGCCTATGAATGGGCTAGTCTCCACTCACTTGTTGGCGTGCCTCTTGAGGTGTTTCTTGTAGCCGTCGTCGCTGATGATGCGCTCCATCTCCTCACTGACCCTTGCGAGGTTCTCTTCCAGCTGAAGGTTCCTCATGTCCTTCTTCGCCTTCTTTCCCTTCCTCCCTCGTGGCACCGGCGCAGACAGCCCTGGCACACAAGGACTATGCTGTCAGTCTCAAGAGTCTTCTTTCTACTAGCTTACCCCCACCCAGAGCACAGCCATAACCCTGCTTTCCCTTCCCCCACACACAGCACCACCCTAACCCTTCTTTCGCTTCCCCCACTCACAGCACCACCCTAACCCTTCTTTCCCTTCCCCTACCCACAACTCAACCCTAACCCTTCTTTCCCTTCCCCCACCCACAGCACCACTCTAACCCTTCCCCCACACACAGCACCACCCTAACCCTTCCCCAACACACAGCAACACCCTAACCCTTCCCCAACACACAGCACCACCCTAACCCTTCTTTCCCTTCCCCCACCCACAGCACCACTCTAACTATTCTTTCCCTTCCCCCCACACAGCACCACCCTAACCCTTCTTTCCCTTCCCCCACACACAGCACCACCCTAACCCTTCTTTCCATTCCCTCACCCACAACCCAACCCTTCTTTCACTTCCCCCACCCACAGCACCATCCTAACCCTTCCCCCACCCACAGCACCACCCTAACTCTTCTTTCCCTTCCCCCACACACAGCACCACCCCAACACTTCTTTCCCTTCCCACACACACAGCACCACCCTAACCCTTCTTTCCCTTCCCGCACCCACAACTCAACCCTAACTCTTCTTTCCCTTCCCGCACCCACAACTCAACCCTAACTCTTCTTTCCATTCCCTCACCCACAACTCAACCCTAAATCTTCTTTCCCTTCCCCCATACACAGCACCACCCTAACCCTTCTTTCCCTTCCCCCACACACAGCACCACCCTAACCCTTCTTTCATTCTCCCACCCACAACTCAACCCTAACCCTTCTTTCCCTTCCCTCACCCGCAGCACCACCTTAACCCTTCTTTCCCTTTCCCCACCCACAGCACAACCTTAACCCTTCTTTCCCTTCCCTCCCTGTAGCAGTCAGCCCTGGCATACAAGTCCCACGCTGGTAGTCTCACAAATAGTTCTTCCTACTAGCTTACCCCACCCATAGAATGAAAAAAACCTGGAATGGTCCAAGAACATTACTGGTTGATTTTACGTTTTTAACTTTTCAAAGCTTAATTTGAGACATAAAAGAACCACTGAGGATGATAAGCACCCTGGCAGTGACCACCCTCAGTCCAAGCATAGAAAGGTCGGTTTGGTGATAATGTTCTGAAAAAGGCTGACTACTTGAATGAGACCATTAAATTGTAACCACAATAATACAAACTGATCAGTTAATAGAACGTTGCCGAGCACTGGAAACAACTAGAACTAGTTTGGCATTCTATGCCTCTTGTGTGTATGTGTATAGTAAGCGTAATTTCTAGTTTAGTATAGAACATGTCATATTATAAATGTATGTGTTCTTGCGATTGCATCTCATATTCAACCCAGCTACTTTAACCGAGTTGCAAAGTCAAGTCCAAATATATCTACTGGCCACTAGATGGCGCAGGACGGGACAAACTCACCGAGATGGTTCCTGTAATCCTTCTCCTGTCCGTCAGCAGATGGCGTCACCAGATCATAGATAAAACCTTTAATCCGTTCGTCACCGGCATAGTGCTTCAAACTGTACACCAGCTGAAAGCACAATAACAGCTTGAAACACTCTAAGGCGGGTTGTTTTACACAGTTCTACACATAAGAACTGAAGGCATCAAACATTATGCGAAGCCTACGTACACCAACAGAGAAAGCAGACCAGTTATTCTTTATGCCATAATTTCCATCACATGTACGGAGATGTAAATCTGGGAATAACTATCCCAAAGAGTTGAAGTTTGGACAGGTAAGCGATACTGAAGCCTTACACCTCACAAAACTGGACGTAGAGCAGCAGTCAGTTAGAACGCCCAACTGACAATCAAAGGAACTGGGGTTCAAATCCTGGTACCGATCGTTAAGTTGAAACTTGGGCAAGTTTGTTTACATTGTCTCTTGGAAGAGACACTATAGGCCGTTGGTCCCTTCTATCTGGTGTCTATACCAGGGGAAGTAAAAGATCCCATATAAGGAAATGGAAAAACCTGTGGTGGACTCACCGAGTGGTGGTCTCATTCTCAAACCCATATGACTAATAGTCAAATGATTGACAGATGGTCATAAATGAAACAAACAAATAAACAAACACTGAAGTGGTCGTCAAGATATCTGTTACATCAATAGCATTCTCACGATCCATGGTTGGTAGCGGTAGTATGACACTAGCTTTGGCATTTACAACATACGATGCATACACTGAATCGTTTCTACTTCGTCCCAATTGCTGTCAGCATCCCGTCATTCCAGGAGCCAATTCAACTTCAGAGAAATTTAAGGAATTGACTGTCACAAGACCCAGTATTGAAATCACACATGACTGGTTAACACAAAAACTTTCAAATCTACAATTTGATATGCCAGGGGTACTGGTACACTGAGCAACCCCTGGCATGGGAATATGAACCCTTGTAGACAGGCGAAAAGGTCTAGGTTGGTGCCCTGGCGAAGGCTTCAAGGTGACGTGTGCATCAGAGTTAAAAAGCTCAAGATGTAGTTCCTCACAGTCGGAGCTCAGAGTTGGATCTAGGTTCATCACATGCACACAGGTCCCCTCTCTTAGTTGCGCCAGCTCGAAAGGTTTCATTATCAAACATACAAATTTCTGTAAAACAATGTGGTCTTTAACATTTGTATTAGAATTATTTTAAAAATACCTCTGAAGGTGGCAACAGAAGGAAGGTTAAAAAAGAATGACCAGCAGAAAATGAGACTGAAAGAAGAAATATGAAGCAACGAACAGAGAGGATATCAGACCCTTAGCACCAACTGATATCTGGGGACCATTTCACTAGAACCCTCTTATGAGCTCATGTCTGATTTTGCCCTTTAAAAAAGTATTTATTATTATGTATTTTATTTTTCTTAACAATGATCTTGTATACTGAAACAAAAACTAGAAACACCAGGACGTTTTCTACAGTGTGTCACAGAAATTATGTCCTTGGCGACAGTCTAAAGCGGGTTGTTTTACACAGTTCTACACATAAGAACTGAAGGCATCAAACATTATGCGAAGCCTACGTACACCAACAGAGAAAGCAGATCAGTTATTCTTGATGCCATAATTTCTATCACATGTACGGAGATATCAATCTGGGAATAACTATCCCAAAGGGTTAAAGTTTGGACAGGTAAGCGGAATTGAAGCCTTACACCTCACAAAACTGGACGTAGAGCAGCAGTCAGTTAGAACGCCCAACTGACAATCAAAGGAACTGGGGTTCAAATCCTGGTACCAATCGTTAAGTTGAAACTTGGGCAAGTTTGTTTACATTGTCTCTTGGAAGAGACACTATAGGCCGTTGGTCCCTTCTATCTGGTGTCTATACCAGGGGAAGTAAAAGATCCCATATAAGGAAATGGAAAAACCTGTGGTGGACTCACCGAGTGGTGGTCTCATTCTCAAACCCATATGACTAATAGTCAAATGATTGACAGATGGTCATAAATGAAACAAACAAATAAACAAACACTGAAGTGGTCGTCAAGATATCTGTTACATCAATAGCATTCTCACGATCCACGGTTGGTAGCGGTAGTATGACACTAGCTTTGGCATTTACAACATATGATGCATACACTGAATCGTTTCTACTTCTTCCCAATTGCTGTCAGCATTCCATCATTCCAGGAGCCAATTCAACTTCAGAGAAATTTAAGGAATTGACTGTCACAAGACCCAGTATTGAAATCATACATGACTGGTTAACAGAAAAACTGACATATCTACATCTTGATATGCCAGGGGTAATGGTACACTGAGCAACCCCTGGCATGGGAATATGAACCCTTGTAGACAGGCGAAAAGGTCTAGGTTGGTGCCCTGGCGAAGGCTTCAAGGTGACGTGTGCATCAGAGTTAAAAAGCTCAAGATGTAGTTCCTCACAGTCGGAGCTCAGAGTTGGATCTATGTTCATCACATGCACACAGGTCCCCTCTCTTAGTTGCGCCAGCTCGAAAGGTTTCATTATCAAACATACAAATTTCTGTAAAACAATGTGGTCTTTAACATTTGTATTAGAATTATTTTAAAAATACCTCTGAAGGTGGCAACAGAAGGAAGGTTAAAAAAGAATGACCAGCAGAAAATGAGACTGAAAGAAGAAATATGAAGCAACGAACAGAGAGGATATCAGACCCTTAGCACCAACTGATATCTGGGGACCATTTCACTAGAACCCTCTTATGAGCTCATGTCTGATTTTGCCCTTTAAAAAAGTATTTATTATTATGTATTTTATTTTTCTTAACAATGATCTTGTATACTGAAACAAAAACTAGAAACACCAGGACGTTTTCTACAGTGTGTCACAGAAATTATGTCCTTGGCGACAGTCTAAAGCGGGTTGTTTTACACAGTTCTACACATAAGAACTGAAGGCATCAAACATTATGCGAAGCCTACGTACACCAACAGAGAAAGCAGATCAGTTATTCTTGATGCCATAATTTCTATCACATGTACGGAGATATCAATCTGGGAATAACTATCCCAAAGGGTTAAAGTTTGGACAGGTAAGCGGAATTGAAGCCTTACACCTCACAAAACTGGACGTAGAGCAGCAGTCAGTTAGAACGCCCAACTGACAATCAAAGGAACTGGGGTTCAAATCCTGGTACCAATCGTTAAGTTGAAACTTGGGCAAGTTTGTTTACATTGTCTCTTGGAAGAGACACTATAGGCCGTTGGTCCCTTCTATCTGGTGTCTATACCAGGGGAAGTAAAAGATCCCATATAAGGAAATGGAAAAACCTGTGGTGGACTCACCGAGTGGTGGTCTCATTCTCAAACCCATATGACTAATAGTCAAATGATTGACAGATGGTCATAAATGAAACAAACAAATAAACAAACACTGAAGTGGTCGTCAAGATATCTGTTACATCAATAGCATTCTCACGATCCACGGTTGGTAGCGGTAGTATGACACTAGCTTTGGCATTTACAACATATGATGCATACACTGAATCGTTTCTACTTCTTCCCAATTGCTGTCAGCATTCCATCATTCCAGGAGCCAATTCAACTTCAGAGAAATTTAAGGAATTGACTGTCACAAGACCCAGTATTGAAATCATACATGACTGGTTAACAGAAAAACTGACATATCTACATCTTGATATGCCAGGGGTAATGGTACACTGAGCAACCCCTGGCATGGGAATATGAACCCTTGTAGACAGGCGAAAAGGTCTAGGTTGGTGCCCTGGCGAAGGCTTCAAGGTGACGTGTGCATCAGAGTTAAAAAGCTCAAGATGTAGTTCCTCACAGTCGGAGCTCAGAGTTGGATCTAGGTTCATCACATGCACACAGGTCCCCTCTCTTAGTTGCGCCAGCCCAAAAGGTTTCATTATCAAACATACAAATTTCTGTAAAACAATGTGGTCTTTAAAATTTTTATTAGAATTATTTTAAAAATACCTCTGAAGGTGGCAACAGAAGGAAGGTTAAAAAAGAATGACCAGCAGAAAATGAGACTGAAAGAAGAAATATGAAGCAACGAACAGAGAGGATATCAGACCCTTAGCACCAACTAATATCTGGGGACCATTTCACTAGAACCCTCTTATGAGCTCATGTCTGATTTTGCCCTTTAAAAAAGTATTTATTATTATGTATTTTATTTTTCTTAACAATGATCTTGTATACTGAAACAAAAACTAGAAACACCAGGACGTTTTCTACAGTGTGTCACAGAAATTATGTCCTTGGTGACAGTCTAAAGCGGGTTGTTTTACACAGTTCTACACATAAGAACTGAAGGCATCAAACATTATGCGAAGCCTACGTACACCAACAGAGAAAGCAGATCAGTTATTCTTGATGCCATAATTTCTATCACATGTACGGAGATGTCAATCTGGGAATAACTATCCCAAAGGGTTAAAGTTTGGACAGGTAAGCGATACTGAAGCCTTACACCTCACAAAACTGGACGTAGAGCAGCAGTCAGTTAGAATGCCCAACTGACAATCAAAGGAACTGGGGTTCAAATCCTGGTACCGACCGTTAAGTTGAAACTTGGGCAAGTTTGTTTACATTGTCTCTTGGAAGAGACACTATAGGCCGTTGGTCCCTTCTATCTGGTGTCTATACCAGGGGAAGTAAAAGATCCCATATAAGGAAATGGAAAAACCTGTGGTGGACTCACCGAGTGGTGGTCTCATTCTCAAACCCATATGACTAATAGTCAAATGATTGACAGATGGTCATAAATGAAACAAACAAATAAACAAACACTGAAGTGGTCGTCAAGATATCTGTTACATCAATAGCATTCTCACGATCCACGGTTGGTAGCGGTAGTATGACACTAGCTTTGGCATTTACAACATATGATGCATACACTGAATCGTTTCTACTTCTTCCCAATTGCTGTCAGCATTCCATCATTCCAGGAGCCAATTCAACTTCAGAGAAATTTAAGGAATTGACTGTCACAAGACCCAGTATTGAAATCATACATGACTGGTTAACAGAAAAACTGACATCTACATCTTGATATGCCAGGGGTACTACTACACTGAGCAAACCCTGGCATGGGAATATGAACCCTTGTGGACAGGCGAAAAGGTCTAGGTTGGTGCCCTGGCAAAGGCTTCAAGGTGACGTGTGCATCAGAGTTAAAAAGCTCAAGATGTAGTTCCTCACAGTCGGAGCTCAGAGTTGGATCTAGGTTCATCACATGCACACAGGTCCCCTCTCTTAGTTGCGCCAGCCCAAAAGGTTTCATTATCAAACATACAAATTTCTGTAAAACAATGTGGTCTTTAAAATTTGTATTAGAATTATTTTAAAAATACCTCTGAAGGTGGCAACAGAAGGAAGGTTAAAAAAGAATGACCAGCAGAAAATGAGACTGAAAGAAGAAATATGAAGCAACGAACAGAGAGGATATCAGACCCTTAGCACCAACTAATATCTGGGGACCATTTCACTAGAACCCTCTTATGAGCTCATGTCTGATTTTGCCCTTTAAAAAAGTATTTATTATTATGTATTTTATTTTTCTTAACAATGATCTTGTATACTGAAACAAAAACTAGAAACACCAGGACGTTTTCTACAGTGTGTCACAGAAATTATGTCCTTGGCGACAGTCTAAAGCGGGTTGTTTTACACAGTTCTACACATAAGAACTGAAGGCATCAAACATTATGCGAAGCCTACGTACACCAACAGAGAAAGCAGATCAGTTATTCTTGATGCCATAATTTCTATCACATGTACGGAGATATCAATCTGGGAATAACTATCCCAAAGGGTTAAAGTTTGGACAGGTAAGCGGAATTGAAGCCTTACACCTCACAAAACTGGACGTAGAGCAGCAGTCAGTTAGAACGCCCAACTGACAATCAAAGGAACTGGGGTTCAAATCCTGGTACCAATCGTTAAGTTGAAACTTGGGCAAGTTTGTTTACATTGTCTCTTGGAAGAGACACTATAGGCCGTTGGTCCCTTCTATCTGGTGTCTATACCAGGGGAAGTAAAAGATCCCATATAAGGAAATGGAAAAACCTGTGGTGGACTCACCGAGTGGTGGTCTCATTCTCAAACCCATATGACTAATAGTCAAATGATTGACAGATGGTCATAAATGAAACAAACAAATAAACAAACACTGAAGTGGTCGTCAAGATATCTGTTACATCAATAGCATTCTCACGATCCACGGTTGGTAGCGGTAGTATGACACTAGCTTTGGCATTTACAACATATGATGCATACACTGAATCGTTTCTACTTCTTCCCAATTGCTGTCAGCATTCCATCATTCCAGGAGCCAATTCAACTTCAGAGAAATTTAAGGAATTGACTGTCACAAGACCCAGTATTGAAATCATACATGACTGGTTAACAGAAAAACTGACATATCTACATCTTGATATGCCAGGGGTAATGGTACACTGAGCAACCCCTGGCATGGGAATATGAACCCTTGTAGACAGGCGAAAAGGTCTAGGTTGGTGCCCTGGCGAAGGCTTCAAGGTGACGTGTGCATCAGAGTTAAAAAGCTCAAGATGTAGTTCCTCACAGTCGGAGCTCAGAGTTGGATCTATGTTCATCACATGCACACAGGTCCCCTCTCTTAGTTGCGCCAGCTCGAAAGGTTTCATTATCAAACATACAAATTTCTGTAAAACAATGTGGTCTTTAACATTTGTATTAGAATTATTTTAAAAATACCTCTGAAGGTGGCAACAGAAGGAAGGTTAAAAAAGAATGACCAGCAGAAAATGAGACTGAAAGAAGAAATATGAAGCAACGAACAGAGAGGATATCAGACCCTTAGCACCAACTGATATCTGGGGACCATTTCACTAGAACCCTCTTATGAGCTCATGTCTGATTTTGCCCTTTAAAAAAGTATTTATTATTATGTATTTTATTTTTCTTAACAATGATCTTGTATACTGAAACAAAAACTAGAAACACCAGGACGTTTTCTACAGTGTGTCACAGAAATTATGTCCTTGGCGACAGTCTAAAGCGGGTTGTTTTACACAGTTCTACACATAAGAACTGAAGGCATCAAACATTATGCGAAGCCTACGTACACCAACAGAGAAAGCAGATCAGTTATTCTTGATGCCATAATTTCTATCACATGTACGGAGATATCAATCTGGGAATAACTATCCCAAAGGGTTAAAGTTTGGACAGGTAAGCGGAATTGAAGCCTTACACCTCACAAAACTGGACGTAGAGCAGCAGTCAGTTAGAACGCCCAACTGACAATCAAAGGAACTGGGGTTCAAATCCTGGTACCAATCGTTAAGTTGAAACTTGGGCAAGTTTGTTTACATTGTCTCTTGGAAGAGACACTATAGGCCGTTGGTCCCTTCTATCTGGTGTCTATACCAGGGGAAGTAAAAGATCCCATATAAGGAAATGGAAAAACCTGTGGTGGACTCACCGAGTGGTGGTCTCATTCTCAAACCCATATGACTAATAGTCAAATGATTGACAGATGGTCATAAATGAAACAAACAAATAAACAAACACTGAAGTGGTCGTCAAGATATCTGTTACATCAATAGCATTCTCACGATCCACGGTTGGTAGCGGTAGTATGACACTAGCTTTGGCATTTACAACATATGATGCATACACTGAATCGTTTCTACTTCTTCCCAATTGCTGTCAGCATTCCATCATTCCAGGAGCCAATTCAACTTCAGAGAAATTTAAGGAATTGACTGTCACAAGACCCAGTATTGAAATCATACATGACTGGTTAACAGAAAAACTGACATATCTACATCTTGATATGCCAGGGGTAATGGTACACTGAGCAACCCCTGGCATGGGAATATGAACCCTTGTAGACAGGCGAAAAGGTCTAGGTTGGTGCCCTGGCGAAGGCTTCAAGGTGACGTGTGCATCAGAGTTAAAAAGCTCAAGATGTAGTTCCTCACAGTCGGAGCTCAGAGTTGGATCTAGGTTCATCACATGCACACAGGTCCCCTCTCTTAGTTGCGCCAGCCCAAAAGGTTTCATTATCAAACATACAAATTTCTGTAAAACAATGTGGTCTTTAAAATTTGTATTAGAATTATTTTAAAAATACCTCTGAAGGTGGCAACAGAAGGAAGGTTAAAAAAGAATGACCAGCAGAAAATGAGACTGAAAGAAGAAATATGAAGCAACGAACAGAGAGGATATCAGACCCTTAGCACCAACTAATATCTGGGGACCATTTCACTAGAACCCTCTTATGAGCTCATGTCTGATTTTGCCCTTTAAAAAAGTATTTATTATTATGTATTTTATTTTTCTTAACAATGATCTTGTATACTGAAACAAAAACTAGAAACACCAGGACGTTTTCTACAGTGTGTCACAGAAATTATGTCCTTGGTGACAGTCTAAAGCGGGTTGTTTTACACAGTTCTACACATAAGAACTGAAGGCATCAAACATTATGCGAAGCCTACGTACACCAACAGAGAAAGCAGATCAGTTATTCTTGATGCCATAATTTCTATCACATGTACGGAGATGTCAATCTGGGAATAACTATCCCAAAGGGTTAAAGTTTGGACAGGTAAGCGATACTGAAGCCTTACACCTCACAAAACTGGACGTAGAGCAGCAGTCAGTTAGAATGCCCAACTGACAATCAAAGGAACTGGGGTTCAAATCCTGGTACCGACCGTTAAGTTGAAACTTGGGCAAGTTTGTTTACATTGTCTCTTGGAAGAGACACTATAGGCCGTTGGTCCCTTCTATCTGGTGTCTATACCAGGGGAAGTAAAAGATCCCATATAAGGAAATGGAAAAACCTGTGGTGGACTCACCGAGTGGTGGTCTCATTCTCAAACCCATATGACTAATAGTCAAATGATTGACAGATGGTCATAAATGAAACAAACAAATAAACAAACACTGAAGTGGTCGTCAAGATATCTGTTACATCAATAGCATTCTCACGATCCACGGTTGGTAGCGGTAGTATGACACTAGCTTTGGCATTTACAACATATGATGCATACACTGAATCGTTTCTACTTCTTCCCAATTGCTGTCAGCATTCCATCATTCCAGGAGCCAATTCAACTTCAGAGAAATTTAAGGAATTGACTGTCACAAGACCCAGTATTGAAATCATACATGACTGGTTAACAGAAAAATTGACATCTACATCTTGATATGCCAGGGGTACTACTACACTGAGCAAACCCTGGCATGGGAATATGAACCCTTGTGGACAGGCGAAAAGGTCTAGGTTGGTGCCCTGGCAAAGGCTTCAAGGTGACGTGTGCATCAGAGTTAAAAAGCTCAAGATGTAGTTCCTCACAGTCGGAGCTCAGAGTTGGATCTAGGTTCATCACATGCACACAGGTCCCCTCTCTTAGTTGCGCCAGCCCAAAAGGTTTCATTATCAAACATACAAATTTCTGTAAAACAATGTGGTCTTTAAAATTTGTATTAGAATTATTTTAAAAATACCTCTGAAGGTGGCAACAGAAGGAAGGTTAAAAAAGAATGACCAGCAGAAAATGAGACTGAAAGAAGAAATATGAAGCAACGAACAGAGAGGATATCAGACCCTTAGCACCAACTAATATCTGGGGACCATTTCACTAGAACCCTCTTATGAGCTCATGTCTGATTTTGCCCTTTAAAAAAGTATTTATTATTATGTATTTTATTTTTCTTAACAATGATCTTGTATACTGAAACAAAAACTAGAAACACCAGGACGTTTTCTACAGTATGTCACAGAAATTATGTCCTTGGTGACAGTCTAAAGCAGGTTGTTTTATACAGTTCTACACATAAGAACTGAAGGCATCAAACATTATGCGAAGCCTACGTACACCAACAGAGAAAGCAGACCAGTTATTCTTGATGCCATAATTTCTATCACATGTACGGAGATATCAATCTGGGAATAACTATCCCAAAGGGTTAAAGTTTGGACAGGTAAGCGGAACTGAAGCCTTACATCTCACAAAACTGGACGTAGAGCAGCAGTCAGTTAGAACGCCCAACTGACAATCAAAGGAACTGGGGTTCAAATCCTGGTACCGACCGTTAAGTTGAAACTTGGGCAAGTTTGTTTACATTGTCTCTTGGAAGAGACACTATAGGCCGTTGGTCCCTTCTATCTGGTGTCTATACCAGGGTAAGTAAAACATCCCATATAAGGAAATGGAAAAACCTGTGGTGGACTCACCGAGTGGTGGTCTCATTCTCAAACCCATATGACTAATAGTCAAATGATTGACAGATGGTCATAAATGAAACAAACAAATAAACAAACACTGAAGTGGTCGTCAAGATATCTGTTACATCAATAGCATTCTCACGATCCACGGTTGGTAGCGGTAGTATGACACTAGCTTTGGCATTTACAACATATGATGCATACACTGAATCGTTTCTACTTCGTCCCAATTGCTGTCAGCATCCCAGCATCCCATCATTCCAGGAGCCAATTCAACTTCAGAGAAATTTAAGGAATTGACTGTCACAAGACCCAGTATTGAAATCATACATGACTGGTTAACAGAAAAACTGACATATCTACATCTTGATATGCCAGGGGTACTGGTACACTGAGCAACCCCTGGCATGGGAATATGAATCCTTGTGGACAGGCGAAAAGGTCTAGGTTGGTGCCCTGGCAAAGGCTTCAAGGTGACGTGTGCATCAGAGTTAAAAAGCTCAAGATGTAGTTCCTCACAGTCGGAGCTCAGAGTTGGATCTAGGTTCATCACATGCACACAGGTCCCCTCTCTTAGTTGCGCCAGCCCAAAAGGTTTCATTATCAAACATACAAATTTCTGTAAAACAATGTGGTCTTTAACATTTGTATTAGAATTATTTTAAAAATACCTCTGAAGGTGGCAACAGAAGGAAGGTTAAAAAAGAATGACCAGCAGAAAATGAGACTGAAAGAAGAAATATGAAGCAACGAACAGAGAGGATATCAGACCCTTAGCACCAACTAATATCTGGGGACCATTTCACTAGAACCCTCTTATGAGCTCATGTCTGATTTTGCCCTTTAAAAAAGTATTTATTATTATGTATTTTATTTTTCTTAACAATGATCTTGTATACTGAAACAAAAACTAGAAACACCAGGACGTTTTCTACAGTGTGTCACAGAAATTATGTCCTTGGTGACAGTCTAAAGCGGGTTGTTTTACACAGTTCTACACATAAGAACTGAAGGCATCAAACATTATGCGAAGCCTACATACACCAACAGAGAAAGCAGACCAGTTATTCTTGATGCCATAATTTATATCACATGTACGGAGATGTCAATCTGGGAATAACTATCCCAAAGGGTTAAAGTTTGGACAGGTAAGCGGAACTGAAGCCTTACATCTCACAAAACTGGACGTAGAGCAGCAGTCAGTTAGAACGCCCAACTGACAATCAAAGGAACTGGGGTTCAAATCCTGGTACCGACCGTTAAGTTGAAACTTGGGCAAGTTTGTTTACATTGTCTCTTGGAAGAGACACTATAGGCCGTTGGTCCCTTCTATCTGGTGTCTATACCAGGGGAAGTAAAAGATCCCATATAAGGAAATGGAAAAAACCTGTGGTGGACTCACCGAGTGGTGGTCTCATTCTCAAACCCATATGACTAATAGTCAAATGATTGACAGATGGTCATAAATGAAACAAACAAATAAACAAACACTGAAGTGGTCGTCAAGATATCTGTTACATCAATAGCATTCTCACGATCCACGGTTGGTAGCGGTAGTATGACACTAGCTTTGGCATTTACAACATATGATGCATACACTGAATCGTTTCTACTTCGTCCCAATTGCTGTCAGCATCCCGTCATTCCAGGAGCCAATTCAACTTCAGAGAAATTTAAGGAACTGACTGTCACAAGACCCAGTATTGAAATCATACATGACTGGTTAACAGAAAAACTGACATCTACATCTTGATATGCCAGGGGTACTACTACACTGAGCAAACCCTGGCATGGGAATATGAACCCTTGTGGACAGGCGAAAAGGTCTAGGTTGGTGCCCTGGCAAAGGCTTCAAGGTGACGTGTGCATCAGAGTTAAAAAGCTCAAGATGTAGTTCCTCACAGTCGGAGCTCAGAGTTGGATCTAGGTTCATCACATGCACACAGGTCCCCTCTCTTAGTTGCGCCAGCTCGAAAGGTTTTGTTATCAAACATACAAATTTCTGTAAAACAATGTGGTCTTTAAAATTTGTATTAGAATTATTTTAAAAATACCTCTGAAGGTGGCAACAGAAGGAAGGTTAAAAAAGAATGACCAGCAGAATATGAGACTGAAAGAAGAAATATGAAGCAACGAACAGAGAGGATATCAGACCCTTAGCACCAACTAATATCTGGGGACCATTTCACTAGAACCCTCTTATGAACTCATAAGTCTGATTTTTGCCCTTTAAAAATTATTTCTTATTTATGTATTTCATTTTTCTTAACAATGATCTTGTATATGGAAACAAAACCTAGCAGCACCATGGCGTTTTCTACAGTGTGTCACAGAAATGATGTCCTTGGTGATATGGTGGCAAATTTTTGCATTTTAAAAAAGGTTAAATTTATCAACAGCGGATCATGTTTAATGGAGGATTTTCTTAACGGTTTATCATCTAAGTGAAAGGGTCCCCAGTACACTGCCACAACTCACCATGGCACGGGCGATCGTCTCAACATCTTTCACCTGAAGGCATCTCTTGAAGCGACCATGCAGCAGGATGTCATTCCACCGACCCCAGCTAGCAAAAACACATTCAGAGCTGAAGACTTAACTTTACCGAGGCTTACTTTCTAACAAAATACTTTAGGGAGAAAACTTTTACAGCCACAAAATTAATTAATAAACATTATAGATGTAAGCGAATCAAAAATGGATCTGTGCATCAGAGTTAAAAAGCTCATTGTATCCATCCACATACGACATCGGAGTTGGATCTAGTTTCATCACGCGCACAATGAGTCTACAAGTGCGGAGAACCACCAGGCTGCTGGTTTCAAGTATTTTTTTCTTCAAATTGCAATCTAATTTACGATTTTCTTCAGTAACGTTTCTGCAGCATTCTATATTTTATGATGCGATGAATTTTCTTTGGAAGACAGCTGAAAGCTGCCAAAAAAGAGTACGGAATAGAAAAAGGTTTAATTTATTGTACAACAGGAAATAAAAAAACAGCAAGTCTGTCTGTACAAAAGTTTTTGATTAACATCGATAGCTGCCATTTTAACAAATGGATATCAAGACTATTTAAGTAAAGTTAGTCATTATATAGTGCGATGTCCACTATTTAGGACTGCTCAAATAATACATTTATTTGTACACATTTTTTTAACAATTTGATGAAGTTTTGAGTGGCAGTTATCATGTCATTTTATTATCAATTATTAATTCAAAACATACATGTCTTGGCCACAGGAACCACCTTAAAATTATATATATATATACCTACTGTAAATAAGAGCAAGCAATGAGTGCAACTCATCTATAGACAGTGCTACCCGCATTATCTATGCTCTCTAACACATCTTTTGTTAATGACACTTTGCGTTCCAGTTGTTCATTTAGCCCCTCCTGATAATGATCTTGAATCATATCATAAAAAAATAGAATGTCATGGCATCAAGTGTCAACAAGATGTAATTGAAGCTTTTATACATATCCCCCCATCACCGTAACCCTTCCCCCCTCTCACCCTAACCCTCCCCCCCCCCACTCACCATAACCCTTCTCCCCACTCACCCGTACACGAGGAGATTCTTCTCCACCTTGAAGCAGTCTGAGCGTGTGTAGTACTCGATAGGGCCATGCCCCGTCTGGTCGTGGCGCTCTCTCATGCGCCGACCGCGCCGCCCAGACTTGCGCCGCCGCGTCCCATGACGTCCGGGCACTTCCTCGATGGCGCCGGCGTCTTCTTCACTGTCACTGGTGTCAAGCTCCGACATGTCAAGTATGCTGTCCTGGTTGCCGTAGCGTGTTGTCTGCTTGCGTTGTCGGGGTTCCGCCATAATCAGCTCCTTCCACACACGCACAAAACTTTATTTAAACTATAGTCGAACCTCACCTCTATAATACAGCCACCTCACCTCTGTAATACAGCCACTTCACCTCTGTAATACAGCCACCTCACCTCTGTAATACAGTGACCTCACAATTAAGTTCACCCTAGGACAGTCTCAAATTATCTCTGTAACACTATATTGTAGGTAATTAGACTCGCTAAAGCAGACACCTCGTCATTTAGGTTACTTTTATCCAGTCCTGAGGTGACTTACTAGTGAGGTTCCACTGTAATTTTTAAATACAGTTTATTTTCCAGTAAAAAATAAAATTACAATTTTCTCTGAAGGTGACAACAGAAGGAAGGTTAAAAAAGAATGACCAGCAGAAAATGAGACTGATAGAAAAAATATGAAGCAAAGAACAGAGAAGATATCAGACCCTTAGCACCAACTGATATCTGGGGACCATTTCACTAGAACCCTCTTATAAGCTCATAAGTCTGATTTTGCCCTTTAAAAATTATTTATTATTATGTATTTTATTTTTCTTAACAATGATCTTGTATACTGAAACAAAAACTAGCAACACCAGGACGTTTTCTACAGTAGGTAGAATGAAGATCTTCCTGAGTCGTTTTTTTTTACTTACACAAAAGATCCTTCTTACAAAATAAATTTGTCATTTCAAATACTTTTTTAAAACTTGAAAAGCTAATATTAGGCCAAACTGGCAGCTGGATCGAGTGGGTAGAATCTCTACTGCATCATACCTTGCTTCCAAATTCATCCAAGTCCAGGTCAGCTTTCTTTGCCCACTTCTGCCAGAAGTTTGGATCAGCGATGTCAATATCATTTCGATTGTCAGACACACTGAAGCTTGCCTGAAGAACAATACAGACATTGAAGTCTACTAACATCAGCCATCTCTACACTGCACAGGCCATCTCGGCCGAATGAAGCTGTCAATTTTAATCATATTAAAACGGCCACTGTGCATCAGAATTAAATAGCTCAGTACTGGTCCGCTTTCATTGCGTACATACAAACACATGCTAATGTAAAACTAACATGACCAAACTTACAAGTACATTCATTCACTAAGACCCATGTAACCTAATGTAGCTTTGTGTTCCAGGCGACGTCTTAGCAAATGGTAATGAGATTAGTTCAAATGTCTACATCTTCGACACCAGGACTGATAACATTCATTTTAATTTCATACAGCAGAAATGCAACCTTTGAAAATGTCAATGAAAAACCGGTTTGTACCTGTCATAAATCAAAATGGACACGAAAAACAGAAATGTCAGAGAAAATGTTCATCAAGTTGGAAGAATAAAACAAAATTCTTCATGAAACATGAATTGAAACTCACTTCAATGCCGACATGAATCTCAATTCATTTTAATACTAAAAAGCAACAATACCTTGGAGAATGTTGAGCCCTTTCCCTCCGACTCTATCTTGATGACTTGCGTGCGTCGCTGCAGGATCTGGTCAATGTCTTCCTCACAGAACTGGTCTGCCACATTGTCCTCATCCATGATGGCTCCATACGCTCCCTTCTTGAGCAACTCCTCAATGTCCTTCTTACTCAGCTGCATCTGTTGCTGCAATCACAATAACATCATCATCAAGGTAAGCTCTTTTCTTGTGCAACTCCCCAATGTGATGCGCTGAATCTGTAGCCAGGCAGCTCCGCTAGGGTTTAAAACAAATTTGGCAGTGTTTCATTCACTGGTTAATTGTCAGGAATTATGGAACGCAAGGCCTCAATTACAGTCGGTGGCAGTCCTTCTAGGATTGTACAGAGTGACTATTCTAAGATCTAATCAGCTAAGCTAAAATCACTTGCAAATAAATTACAGAATTACTGTGCATATGTACTATGTGCGGTACATACTCATCTATGAACGCCAAACACCCTAAGCAGAGTTGACACCAGGCGACGCTGTCGCCACGACGAAGTGATGTTGACGTCATTAAGAAATGTCAAGGCCGAATGACATCGCTTGCAATGTAATTGTAAGTGATTTGGGTCACATGTATACACAATGCAATGTAGTTGCTCGACACGGGAAGTGTCATGCGACCACAAGGAGTCATGTGCCATCACGCATCAACGCAGCCATTATTTCTAGGGAAGGCTATTCTATTTCTAGATGCGTCACGTGTGTTGACTGTGATTGGACAGATTACATGCGACGAGCACCTGAAAATAGAGCCAGTTCTACCGTAAGCGACGGCATCAGGGCGATGAAACGATAGCATACATGAGGCGATCAGACTGCAATCAGGTTGCATGCGACAGAATCGCCTCGTCACTGTGACAGCGTTGCCTGGTGTAAAGCCAGCTTTAGCCTGGTTTCTACAACTATTATATAAATGAATTCTGAATGTTAACAATATAAGCTTTTCATAATTTGTTAGACACCCATCCATGCAGCACTGTGAAACAATAGCAAGAACCACTTGAACTTTCACACATTGCATAAAGACACAGTAATTGTAATGTCACTGCTGTAAACATGTTGTTTGTGGACAATGACAACAGATAAACAGCTCAAGCTTAAAGGTGACGTGTGCATCAGAGTTAAAAAGCTCAAGATGTAGTTCCTCACAGTCGGAGCTCAGAGTTGGATCTAGGTTCATCACATGCACACAGGTCACCTTTCTAGGTTTTGCTGGACAGTATATCATCTGTTATTCTAGTTTTTGAAGCATGCACACACACACACAGAGTATTTAACATGTTGTGCTCTAACGACTCACCGGGTTTGCCTCCTTTCCCCCCATTCGCTGCAGCACAGCTTTGTCAAGGCCGAGCTTCATCGACGCGCGGTCAAACATCTCTCGCTCGTAAGAGTTGCGCGTCACCAGGCGATACACCTTGACTGCCTTCATTTGACCAATACGATGACAGCGCGCCTGGGCCTGAGGACAGACATCAGTTGGGAAGACAATAATCACGGTGACACATTTATTGACAAGGATAACACAGATGAAATCTGGTTTTGATGATAGAGGATGGCAATATGTACATCTACATGATCATTTCAATCAGGATAAATTTTTTGCTTAAATTCATTTTTTTAATCCAATAATAAACACAATGTATTAACACATGTATGATGTTATAGAGAACTGAAATAAGTCAAATAATTGTATTAATCAAACACTGTTTATCATACACCCACTTTGGGAATAACGATAATATAAATATTTATTATTTTGACACAGGGTACGTTAACTTAAAATAAATGCAGTACGATACAATACTTCTAAACTATCAATAAATAAGAATGCACAAATTTATTATAAAAAATAACAATATCAATCAATTAACATAAATAAGTTCTTAAATAAATATAATGTACGTAAGACCACTTGATCACTGGAAAAAGTAGGCAACACCCCCGGAATATGCCAAAGACCACTGGAAAAAGTACGGGAAATCTTTCCAGCCCCTCACCTGCAGGTCGTTTTGAGGGTTCCAGTCGGAGTCGTAGATGATGACAGTGTCAGCAGCAGTCAGGTTGATGCCCAAGCCCCCGGCCCGGGTACACAGCAGGAACACAAAGCGGTCAGAGTCGGGCTTACTGAACCGGTCAATCGCCTCCTGTCGCAGGTTGCCACGGATACGGCCGTCGATGCGCTCATACATGTACCTGCAACAGTGACCAGTCCAGTGACTGCAGTGGCGTTGGGTGGGCTAACATTGTGCACTGCTGCGTTTCACTAGCGATATTAAGGGTAGCCACTACTCAAAAAATGGCCATGTAATTCAGGCAATATCTCTGTTAATACTGGACATATCTTAACCAGATTTGGAACACTGATTAGGTAATTGAACAGTACATGCAATGTGAAATACATTTTGAGCATTTTCCAAGACACCTTGACAAAAACAAAATCCTTGCTCAAAATTATCGTCTCTTCCGATAACAGTAAAATTAAATTCGCAGTTCGAATAATAACAAAGGGATCATCTCAGAACATCAATGCCCAATATCAAACAAAATTACTTTCTGACCTGGCTTCAGCCCTCCACCCATTCCTCCAGATGAAAGTCTGTAAACATTGATTTATGAATATACTAACAATATCGGTGTAAAATATCGATGTCTGACACCAGACGAAACCGACTCTGACTCCACTTCCTCATTTCGTCTGATATCAGACATAAACGTTCTGAGACGATCCCTAACAGCCAGAAAATAATTCAATTACAAATAGTGCAGTGGTCGCACTTGCATACAAATTATTGTAGTATCACATACATAGGATTTTTAGATTCCTAGACACATACTTCTTCTGGATGAGGTAGTCTTCGAGGATGTCAAGTACACGGATCATTTGAGAGAAGATGAGCACCTTGTGGTCACCAGCCTTCAGCTTCGGCAGCAGCTTGTCGATGAGGACTAGCTTGCCCGACGACTGGATCATCAGCTGGAAGAGCGTCTCCGGCACCACGCTCGACTGCTGCTTCGCCTCGTCTATGATTTTGTCCTCCGCTCCTGACATAGGTGACGCGTTATGATGAGCGACACACGGGATGCATCAGTGACACAGGCGACATGTCAATGACAACAGTGACACAGGTGACGCATCAGTGACAGCAGCGACACATATAATGATAGCAGTGACACAGGTGATGCGTCTATGATGACATGTCAATGATGAGTGACACGGGTGACACATCAGTGACAACATTGACACATCAATGACAGTAGTGATACAGGCGACATGCACGTCAATAAAGACAGTGATACGGGGGCATGACAATGAAGACAGTGAAACAGACAATGACAGCAATGACAGTCTACATATGAAAGACAGCCATGACAGACTGCATGTCAATGACAGCAATGCCATGTTAATGATAGTAGTGACACATGCAACACACTAAACACAGCAGTGACAGGTGACACACAAGTGTCAGCAACAAAAGAACAATGACACAAATAAGATGTCAATGACAGCAGTCACAGACTGCACATCAATAACAGTAGTGACACATCAAAGATAACAGTGGTACATTAATAACAGCAGTGACACATTAAGACAATCAACAGAACAAATGTGTTTAAAAATTCTCCTAGTCTCCTGTATTTCTGTACTTTGTTATAAATTAATTCACTTCTACTGTTCAAATGCTAGGTACAAAACAAGTGAGACACGAGAAGCCCAGCAACACTGCATTGTCTGAGGATGAGTAACTACAGTGCCCGCACCTGCGACGAGGAATGGATGGTTACAACACTTGCGCAGTTCCATCATCGTGTTCATCAAATTCGGCACGTTCGTTGATGTTCCACCCTTTGCCAGAAACGTGAAGTTTCGCTCAAGAATTGCACGATAGTACTTCTTCTGGATGTTCGTCAGCTCCACCTAGCGGCAGTGCAGTAGAACATTACAAAACTGGATGGTGACTCCACCTAGCGGCAGTGCAGTAGAACATTACAAAACTGGATGGTGACACATACATTGTGTACACACTACAAAGGCACTTGTTAGTTAAATCAGTTGTACATGTTTTTCCCATTTGTTCTAGGAATATCGCTGCTGCTGCGTTATATGTGGAAATGTGGGCTCTCTAGCAGCCTGATGTTCAGGAGACTAGTATGGGCTCAGTCACAGGCCTGGCATTGGGTTGTAGAGTCCACATTTCGTTCACTTAAATCATCACAGTGTGCCAAAAATGGCTTACACACTGGACCCCCCTAATAAACGTCATCCGTTTAGCCTTTTCATATCTACAATGGTCTCTGTGTTGTTTCTTGCATAAAAGTAATTTGGTCACTGTGACAAATTATAAAAATCTAACAATATCCCTAAGAAAAAACTAATTATGAAAAACAAATAACAAAAAATTGTACCCCTAAGAATGCACTACTGTAGTGATTATTATATTCTCGGCTGTCCAAAAACATAAGGTATAGAACAATAATTCCCAGACACGCTGTCCAAATACTTACGGCTATGAACAAATGGTGACATTGTGTTTCATTTGAGTACTCCTGTTATTATCAGGGCATTGTAACTTCATCGGTGAGAAACTAAACTTCATAAAAATCACTAATAATTGGTGTCCAGTAACACAGGAACAAGTATATTTTTACAGAGGTGAAACACAAGATACATAAAAACACACCCTCGGGACTGGACAAAAGTGACCTGCGTAGCAAGGTGACTGTATTAGTAGGACTAATTTCCTATACTTTACTGTGTATGTGGAAATAACCTGGGAGTGTGGTAGGCTGATCTTAATTGCAAGGTGGCTGTATTACTAAGATGAACATAAAGCGAGGTTCGCCAGTTGTCCAAATAAATAGTCATGTCGGTACATATTTTATCAGTGGCTTCACCTCAACGATGGTCTCCTCCTTCGGTGCCAGAGTCCTCTCTACGTCTTCCTTCAGTCTCCTCAGCATCACTGGCTTCAACAACTACGAAGAAAACACAATCTTAGCACTTCAAAATCGACCAGAAGTCAATAAAAAAGAAAAGTCACACCTTTTGAGAATCTATGCTGACACTATCAGAATGGTACGGACAGTAATGTTAACTTAAATGTCACATCAGAACAGACAAATACATCAGATTAACAATAATCAAAGTTTGGTTAAGGGGACACGCTCTCCTAAAAATAACATTTTTTCCGATTTTTATTTATTTGTTGGCTATTTTCATATTTTGTCATATTAATATACTATTATTATCTAACTGTCGATCTGTGTGTTTTGTACATATGAATAAATTCTCCAAATGCAATAAAAACGAACATTTATAACAGGCCCATTGTCTTAGAGTGATAATCTTACGCAACCGCGATCGAAAAATACGACACTTTTGGCGGCCGCGTGCTCCGCCATCTTTGTCAACAACCCAACATGTTTGGTATCCATGTGTAGCTTCACTTTCGCAGGGCACCATGGTAGCAGTGGTTCTGTAAAATCCCTGGTAGATTTCGAGCATTTTGACCTAGAAGAGGACTCTCTGTGACGCGTTAGCGTCACTACGATTGGTCAACCACGGACACTCCCCCGAATGGGGCGCGCTGATTGGCTGTCAGCCTGGAAAGCCGTCACCAAGGAAATTCCCCTCTCTGTTCGCCATTGCTGTTTTTGTTCGCTTCGAGTCGCTTTATAGTATTTTACGTAATATGTCCGGAAGACACGGGAAAGTCAAGCAGCAGTTTGGTACGAAACCGATGTCTAGACGCCGACAGTGGAGTTTGGCACGGTCACTGATCCGCAAACGGGAGAAAGGCGATAGAGAAGCTGACACGAGTGCCGATGCACCCGTGCCGGGAGACTGCTGAGCAGATGCCCTCGTCGACAGA
The DNA here is from genome assembly GCA_963995525.1 of Escarpia spicata. Taxonomy (NCBI): domain Eukaryota; kingdom Metazoa; phylum Annelida; class Polychaeta; order Sabellida; family Siboglinidae; genus Escarpia; species Escarpia spicata. The sequence goes on from OZ023214.1 coordinate 29,843,174, forward strand.
ACTTGATGTACGTATAAGCTATCATTGTTTACATCAGGTTATTATTCATAATATATTCTGGCAACATAATTTGGGTACAATATCTAAGACATGATATGTAATAGTAACGTCTTGCCAACTTGGAATACCTGAAGGCTGAATATTATCCAGGCACCGATATTCCAAGAAGCCATAAAACTAATAATTTATATTTACATAATTTACTAGGTCACACTGACTGTCACTGTATGTTTACATTTTCAATTTTGCAGATGTTCACGTCTATATTATTATACTATGGTATATACTTTATTATTTATGTTGTCCGTTATATTATTGTCATGTTAGACATATCACAGAAATGACAGTGCCAATTGGTCTAACATAAAACCTGTGCCTGTTTTTATTGATGTCAGTGATTACTGTCCAGCTCATATGCACTGTTTATTTTTGATATTATGCTAATTGTCAGATGTACAATCTAATAACAAATAATTTTCCATGCAGGTTGACTCTGAGCTGGAGCCTCCTCAGCCATCAACGTCTGTAGCAACAACCCCCATCTCGGCTACAAAGCAAAAGTTTGGATACCGACAGGGACTGCCACTGCGTGAGAGAATCAGTGCAGCTGAGAAACGTCGACGCCCCATTGAGACAGCATTCGTTCGCTGCAGCACGATGTCAACGGCCTGGCGTGTCTCGAGTGCAGTGAGCCAACACTGAAGATCCGTGCCATCGACTGTCGCCTTGGCCTTGTGTGCCTGTTCGAGACCTACTGCACTACGTGTGGGGCAGTGCTGAACACGAAGCTGTCGTCCGACCGGATCAACAAAGAAAAGCTCACTCGTGCAGCCGATGCTGAAGCTACACTCAGAGACTATGCTAGTGGACAATTTGGCAGCTGTGATGGTGTTGAAATACATGTTGTGTGGTTTCAATTGAACTATTAGAAAGGCAGTGAACTAGAAAAAGACAGTTTGTAGTTTTAGTCGTGTAGTACCATTGTGTAGTGATAACGGTCACATATTTATGGTCTTGTCTAATTTTTATACATATTTTCACACACCCAAATGATGAACAGTATACATCATTGGAAAGACAATGAACTGTAGAAGCTTTGTGTGAAATGTTAGCACTGCAGTTCTATTTTTGCATATGAAATTTTGTATTGAAATGTTGAGAAACTTCAATGCCATTCTCAATAAAATGTTTTTTGCCGACGAGCAATCTCTTATTTTGTTTATCTCGGCTATTTATCAACAGAATCCTTTGAAATTTTCAGCATTTCCCACCAAGATAATGGGCTACATTATGACAGACTTAGATTTTAGATACAGCATTTGGATTCCATGTAATATCATGACTTTGATGAAATGTTGACTTTCAAAAAATAACAAAGATTGAAAAATTCATATAAATTTTGTTTGATAAGTTACAAAAAAACAAAGACTGTCATAATTTGCCCTTTTATGTACTCTATTGGTGTGCCAAGTTTGAATGAATTTGGTCAATCCATTTTCCAGATCTATCCATCACGGTGAATCAGCCAAAATTCAAGTTGGGGGCGACCCTACCGCCGCCTGGTGGACAAACAAAATTATAATAAATCTGTAAAATTGTTTTTATGTATAACTAATGTTATCCTAACATTTCAGTAAGCTGGGTTGAAAAATAACGAAAATAGATTTTAGGAGAGCGTGTCCCCTTAAGAAATAGGAACATATCGAAATAAAGACCTCTACAAAACAAAGGTCTAGTGTGAAGTACGGTACAAAACTGATTCAAAGAAAATGTGATTATTCAAATGCTCAATGTGTACAGCAATATGGAACCTATTGTTCGTAGATCCAAGATTAAATTTTAACTTACTTTGGAGTGTTGCAAGTTTCAAATACTGCCCCAAAGTAAGTTTAATTTACGTTATTAAAATGTGTACAGCAGTTCCCATCAATGCTGAAATTATTAAATCTCACCGCTTTGAGTTTCTGAACTTGAGTATCTGATTTGAGATTGCCGAAGTCGACAAGGAAAGCTTCGATGCTGTTGAATTGCTTTGGTTCGAGGAAGTTAAGCAGACTGAAGAGTTCTTCCACGTTGTTCTGTAGTGGCGTACCCGTCAATAAGACCCGGTGCTCCTGCAAACACAAAAACAGCAGTTGACTTTAATTTTACGAATCACAACACTATGTTTACAGACATTTTACTGCTGTACTACACATTATACAGGCAGCTGTAAAATGTAAGTTCTTGTATAGTGTGACATCCAATTCTTAGGAAGGATCAACATATTTTACTCTTCACTCCCTGGCAAATCTGTTCTCTGGCCATGCTGTAATTACTGCACACTTGTAAACAAATATCCACTACTGTTTATAGTCATTCAAGCAGCTGGTGAATTGGAGCAACATATACCGTAAATACTGTATTTGCACTCACACTCCTAATTATAACCGCACCCCTGAGGTATCAAAGTTAGACAAACTTCAAGTTATAATGGCGAAATCGAGGTGGGTCCCGATTCAACACAAATGCCAACGTTTCTACTGACAACCCAGTGAGCCAACTTTCAAAATGTTTTGACAAATTACTGTATTTAAAGCCACACCCCAACTTTGCTGTCATCGTCATCAATTAGGCGACATATTACTGTAATTGAAGCAGCGGTTACAAATAGATTTACGGTAGTGAATGAACTTGCCCAAGGTACAAAATCAAACGGTGTGTACGTACGGTATCAAAATAACGAAGCACAAGCAACATTAATGGATGTGTCAGTCACTTCCACCAAGGGAATAATCGGTCCATATTAAAAAGTTGCACTGATCTTCTAAACCATACATTTCCATGTTTCTATCAGTTGCAAGAAGCTTCTCTGTCTTCTACTAGTCGTGTTAAAAGAATATAGAGGGGAAGATATAAAACAACAAGACAGTAATTGTAAATGTAGTAATCATGATTGATAAAAGTCAGTAATCATGATTGTTTCATTGTGTTGAGGTGTGGTTTCCACTTGACCACTGGTACTCAGTCGAGGTGTGGTTTCCACTTGACCACTGGTACTCAGTCGAGGTGTGGTTTCCACTTGTCCATTGGTACTTGGTTGTAGTGATTTTGTTTTGCCCTAACCATGCCTTGTTACCACACTGACAGAGTCAGTAAAAAAGTAAAAGGTAAGTTCTTATATAGCGCAGTATCCAGTCCTTAGAATTGCTCAAAGCATTTTACACTTTACTCCCTGGCAGACCTGTTCAATCGAAAACAACCGACTTCTCTGGGAAGCATTCAGCCATGCTGCAATTAATGCACAAAGACTATTCCTACACAAATATTCATCACTGTCTATAGCCAAGTACTCATTCATAAAGCTGAGTGAACTGGAGCTATGTGAAGTGAATGAACTTGTCAAGGTCCGACACAACAGCACAGGACTCGAACCCGGATTCTCTCGATTGAGAGTCCGACACTCTAGCCTATGCATTCCATGAGTTGAATGCGTAACAAAACAGAAGAGAGTGAACAGGTGAATGTACTCACCAAGTCAAACATTTTAAGTCCCTCCATCAGCTTGCAGTTCTTGTTCTTGAGTCTGTGTGCCTCGTCGATGATGCATACACGCCAGTCGATGTCACTGAGCAGCTCGCAGTCGGAGATTATGATCTCAAATGTCGTTATCAGCACCGTGAACTTGTACTCGTCCGGTACCTTTGTGCCCTACAGCAACAAAAGATCACCTTTACCACTAACCAAACATATATACTTTAAAATGTTTATCTAATATTATAAATTTATAATGTATGAACGAGCTGACGCTATGAAATGTTAGTAATAATAGAAATACCACACCAGTCATCTTATACACTGACAAATATACCACATTAAGGGACTGTTTAAAGTTGTCGAAATTTATTCGTAAAGAGTGCTTGGAGGAGGGAGTTAAGGACTGGGTACCTATTATAAAAATGTTGGTTGCATGCGAATTGCATAACCAGAACGATTATAAATAAATTAGGGTAAATATGATAATGATGGCTGTTATTAAGTTCTTTGCATGTAGCACGTCATAACACTGTTATACGCCAACACGACTGTCAATCTGGACAACTATCAACATTTTAAACTACTTATTAAGGGTGAGGGTCTGAGTACAGATAGTTAAATGACGACAATTGTTAATGACCTCTAATGGATGTAAAAAATTATTTTGTGAACTGTACCAGTATTTATTTAAAGCATCATAAATCAACATAATTTTTTTTAAATGTAGTTTTCAAATAAATGCTGCAATGTTTGTTCATCAAAAAATCAATCCAAACACAATTGCCAAGCTAAACAAGATGAAAAAACTCAACACCGTAACTGTGCAACCCCTGACCTTTTCATCCCTGAAGTACATCTCGTATTCCTGGATCATGTTGCGACTGGGCGTGGTGCCGTGATACACGATCACGTTCATGTCCGTCCACAGCTCAAATTCACGCTGCCAGTTGGCGATCGTCGACAGAGGCACGATGATGAGGAAGGGCCCACGAATGCCGTATCTGACGACATTTGAGAGGAATGAGATGCTCTGGATTGTCTTTCCCAGGCCCATCTCATCAGCCAGGATACAACTTTTTCTGCAACACAATGATGGCATGGTAAGACTTTGATTGCGTCAAAATCCTTGGGACCTCAGGCTTCGACTGTGCTGAAATCCCCAGGAATAGAGGTAGTGCATTACAGGAAATTCACCTTAACATTATAATTATGTTTTGTTGTACTTAAACCACGCTCAGAAGCATATCAAGACAAGAGTTGGTCAATTTCAAAATAGATAAGCAGTATTCAAGTTGTCAACAGATGGGTGGACACGCCAGGGAACTATGGTGGATAAATGACGACTGAATTGAGGGCAATGAATGGTTGTTGCTTACATAAATATGCCTGGACTGTAATGGTACAAATCTAAAAAATCATCATCTCGACTGCTCTGGGAAGCATTCAACCACACTGCCCAAACGACCATTCATTTATGTTCACGCCACTGTCTACAACCAGGTACTCATGTATGCAGCCAAGTGAACCGAGGCAACAAAGAATAGCCCGAGCTTTGAAACAGCAGCAAAGAGGATTTCAACCTGGATTATTTCGACTGAGAGTGTACAAATGTATCATTTTTTCCCAACAAATACTGATGTATCGTTCAAACATTTTATAATTTTTGTACTGTTTTGTAGAGAAGAATAAGCTGGACACAGCACTCAAAACCTAATTTAGATAGCAGAATTACTTCCAGAGATATTCAAAGGACATATAACATTTCTAATAACAGGATCAACTGCTTGTCAGAGAATAAAAACTAATAGATGTTCATATGATAGAGAGAGCCACTCACCTGCTGTAGTAGTTGAATGTCAGCCAGTTGACTCCCTCCAGCTGGTAGTCTCGCAGTACGTTGCCGTTCTTGAACCGAGGCGATTCTTCCACTTTCGTCCACTCACTCGCCTGCGGTGACTCCTTGTACTGAATGAAACACAGCGACACTATGTCGTCACACTGAAGAATGAGAGCCATAACCTGAGCCTACTCATTCGTAGCGGACAGAAATGAGGAAGTCTGACCAATTTAAATAAATTCAAAATTAAAAGAAATCTGTGCATCAGAGTTAAAAAGCTCATTGTTTTGATCCGCACACAGCAATCTCAGAGTTGGATCTAGTTTCATCACGTGCACAGGTAACAGAAACAACTGCTAGAAATGCAACAGTTACTGTATTTTATCACAGTTACGCAACTATTTACAACTCAAGTAATTACATCTTTTTCTATAAAATTGTTGAGTTTGAGAGACACGCACATATCTGCTTGAAGGCAGACTTAGTGATCAGTTTGATCAACTGAAATGATGGGAAAATCATGAACAAGATGGAAAGTTACAAACAAGATGTTGAAAATAATAACACTAAACTTAAAAGCCATATCCTGGGATAAAATGTGCTGTGTTCCATAATAACAAATGATGTATGCACTTTCAGATGATGCTATTGAAAATATGTTTATGAATCGCATAAGAGCGGACAACACAAAAACAACCAGCTTCGTGTAAATTCATAAAATGGCTGCTAGTGGTTCAAGAGCGTTGTCTGTTCTGTTACCGAGACCGATGCATACAATAATCAAATATATTTTGTGACAGTGATGATGACATCCGAGAGATTAATGTTGTTTCTGCTGATGTTAGACTGCCTGGTGTCGGTGCGGTGCTACGTATACAGGCCGAGGCATGAACCTGTCGAGAGTCCAGCAACTGACGGCTGGCTGTTGAGTTTGTTATGGTGAAAGGGCCAGTGGTGTTGTTGTGGTATTCGTTCGCATCTTGACGCTTCTTTTGACTCATTTTAAGGACTGTTGATTTATTGACAGCTAACTGTATTTTGACACCCATCTTCCACCTCATAAGATATATCCATCGGCAGATCTGAACCACAAGTGATGTTATTCACCGTAGGCGTAGCATGGATCCTGTTCTTTACACACAAAATGTTCCAATTTGTTGCCAACAAATTGGGTCTTTGTGGGGGAAGATGTGCACCGAATTTCCAGTCAACACCAAATTGTTCAGCAAACATTCTACAATGGTAATTAATGTTCTTGCTTATATAGGTTTATTGTGATGCTACTGACCAGGGAAAATAGAAATATTAGAAATGGTTGACATTAAAAAATTTGGACTCTTTTTCAAAATCCGGTTGGGAAATTTCACCTAGATTTGTTTTTCCCCACAGAAAAATGTAACAATTGTCTGGGCTTGTCTTACACCTCACACCTAACTCAGCATACCTCTCATGGGGCATTGAGTTACATAGATTCCACTCTAGAGGAAAAAACCCTGTTTGACTGGCTCGGCAGCAATTGTGACAGACGCGACATAAACAAGGTAAATTAAACAAACCTATATTTTAAAACTGTCTCTACTTGGTTGGGCTGTTGGTTTACATGATCTCAATCACATTCTTTTTGTGATTACTTTAAGGCCAGACACGGCAGCCGAAATGTAGTATTTTGAAAAATATACACAAAATGTTTTTGCCATATTTCGATGGCTTTGTATGTGTTTTATCAATCAAGTTCACTTTTATAACAATTTCATACCTCTAAATCACTTTTCTTGTTAATAAAGTGAGCCCCTATCAATTAATAAATCCTGTTTTAGTTCTCAAGACGCGGAATGCGTTCGATAATACGCGATGTTTAGACCTTAGTATTAGGATAAAGGAGATACTTGTGCAGATCTGCCGACTGTACTTGTATGCTGCGCCATGTTGCTGTCACGAACCTGCCGTGCTCTTCTTCTCTTCTTCAGTGAACTTTATTTAGGTTACAATGAACTTTATCTGAGCTCCAGTGAACTAGATTTGTGCTCCAGTGAACTTTATCTGTGCTCCTGTGAACTTTATCTGTATAAATGTTGGAATGATGTGCTATTTTTCAAATACGGTTTCCTGTTCTGTAATGTTTTTGCTACATTGCTTTGTTTGACATATTACTAGGCTGTTCAAATCACTTTGAACTATGCCATTTTACAGATTAGACATTGAGTAACATGTGTACAAAGTTTCAATCACTTAGGTTGCTTTTTAGATGTTGAAAAGTGTGTACAAGTGTAACTAAACTTTGAACGCGATTTTCTCAGAAACATGATTTCACTCACACCAGCCGTCTTCTTGTTTATTTATCTGAGTAACCAGCTGACAGATTTGCTTGAAACTTGCTACAATGTATTTTGACATTATGCCCCTGGTAGCCAGCAAGCTACTTTTTCAAAAGCAAGGCATGTTTTTTAATAAAATGAGTTGCCAGTAAAAAAATGTCGGGAACAAATACATTTTTTTTAATCATAAAAAAAGTTTAAAACAAAAATACAAAATGTAGCTTGCTGGTTACACTTAGGGTTATATGGAGTAACTACACACCAAATTTGAGTAATGTATGTCCAGTAGTTACCGAGATATTTCAACGCATGCATTAAATCCAAGATGGCTGCCATACCATGGGAAAATCCCCCCGTAAAATGTTGAAAAAAATTCCAGGCCTTCCCGTTAGGTGGACTATCAATCTGTGAAAGTTTCAGCTCTGTAGAGTAAGTAACAATGAAGTTATAAAATAACATACGTTTAGATCCAAGCCTCCCCTTAACATAGCAATAACCGAAAATCTGACATGAATTTTAAAATGGCTACCTTTGATCATGAGTGCTTGATTTGCTGATATTTTTGTGCCAATGTCCCTGCCAATAACCGCCTCTTTAAATGCTGATATCAAACTACATTAATTTGGTTTGTGGACTTATTTGAGCTATAATCCCATATTTCATGTATGGTTTTCTGGAGGTGTAGCACAGAGCATTATTGACAGTCCCGAGTGTTTCTCCTGTGTGTTTTGTGGCAGGCAGAATACAAGATTTCTTTAATTTCTTTGAATTTACGTAATATTAAGATACAATGTGTGTGTGCGTGTGTGCATGTGTGAGTTTGTGTGCGTGTGTGAGTTTGTGTGCGTGTGTGGTTGTGATGTGTGCATGCAGTCTGCGTGCGGTGTGTGTTTTACACCCTTAGAAGATTTGAGTACATGCAAAAAAGCATGAATGGCAGGAGTCAGCCTAGGCAAAGAAAATGGTGATCAGCCAAGATTAAGATTTTACAGATCTAAATGTTTTGTTTTACAGGTGTAACTGGAATTGTCAGTGGAGCCATCTGCATGACAAAATTACATTAACAAAACAACTATGCAAAACATCATAATTATCATAGTAGATTGCCAGCCAATTGTTGACAAATTGATGATCTTATATAACAAATTAAAAGGAGGCCTTCAGACATTCCTTAATTTTTGTTTTTAGCTTTGAAATGCTAGTGTCAAAAGTTTTTACATTTTTATGTCAAAATTCTCCCATTTTTAGATTTTCAAATAGCTTCAGAAGAGGCAAATCTTGATGAAACTTGCTAAACTTGTCTTTCCTGACAGATAAGACCATGTTTTATCTCCAACAAAAATAAAAAATGGGATATTCATTTTAATAACTGAATGGCAAAGCACAGAAGTTTTGAAAATGATGTATTGTCGTATATATTAATAATAAACTTCTTATATAGCGTATTGTTGATAGTTACACTCAAATAGTAAGAAGTCGGATTATACTGTAAAATATTACTGAATTGGAATAAATAAATACAGTAAACTATTCAAGAATAAACAAAACTTACAGAAACTAAAACGGACTGAGAAAGTACAAGATCTACACAGGTGGTGGTTAAAAATAAATATATTGCTGATAGTTATATTCAAATAAGATAACACATTTGAAAAATAAATGCAGTAAATATTAACCAAAAGTTTGCCGAACCTCTCGCTCCTCCTCGGAGGGCAGCATGCTGAACTTGTCGAACTGCTCTATCTTGGTCACGTCGACATCCTGCTCCAGCTCCCAGGTGCTATCCTCGTAGGGCAGGGAGCACCACTTGACGAGGTAGTATGTCACCTCCTCGTCTGTAGCAGGGTCCGTCGTCACGGACTTCTCAAGCACCCGGTCCACCTCTATGTACTCCGGATTGAAGTATTCACCCTCGTCGACCTGCCGGGGAGCATACATTGTTGGGAGCAGCCCTTAATTGTGTTTTATTAACCTTTGTTATATTTCAATACAATTGTCGGTGGCTTTGTTTAAGGTTGCTGTGAATAATACTACAGTTTGACATGACTGTCAAAGGTCTCATTACAATGTTACTGACGCATGCACAACCTAATGTAAGAATTTCAAATTTATTAACGTAAATGCATTTTTTTATACAGAATATTACTACCATTGGAGTACTAATTGGCTTAATGAATTGTACATGATATGTGGAATGTGGGCTCATTTGCTTGTGCAGTACCATGACAATGAGCATTTCTAGTGTGATAGAGGGGCTTGCATCCTTGAAAATTATTCTGAGATAACAACTGTATGTGTGATCATGCAATTGTCAAAAATCATTAGCCAGAAGGCTCCTTTGTCAGATAACGTGGTTTTGGGCAAAAAAGTTTGACTGCAAAGACTGTTGTGAGAGGGGAGTTTAAGTTTGAGCTTTTTTCAAGGTGTCTTGAAAAATGTTCAAACCTGAACAACAGTCGCTGAAGTCAGATATCCCTGCCCAAAACCACCTTATCTGACAGAGGAGCATTCTAGCTAATGATTCTTGACAGTTGCATGATCACACATACAGTTGTTAGCTCAGAATAATTTTCAAGGATGTGAAAATCAGTCTCACTTGAAGCGTTCATTGCCCTGGTAATACACAAGCAAATGAGCCCACATTTCACATGCCATTAATTTTTCTAATCAGTACTCAAAACTTGGTTATGATATGTTAAGTATTAACAGAGATATGGCATATTGGTTATATGGGCGTTTTCGAGTAGTGGTTACCCTTTAATAACAACTAAATTTAATATAGCATATGCCTACTATTTTTTATTTAATAATTATTAAATACACATACTTCATGGGACATCCAGAGAATTAGCCAGTTCTTCTTTCACTGTCAAATTAATTACATTACAATTGTATATGACCATAGGGTGATGAATATAACAAGATTTCTTCCAACAGATATCCCAGACACAGCTTTGACAGGATGATTAGTTTCTGACAAAAAAATTGAAAGATTCATCAAAATCAGTAACGTGCAGAAGGATTCGGTGAAAATCTAGCTACAAAGTTTATTCCAATTCTCTGCCTGTTTATTAGTCCGCACTGCTGCACATCATCTGTTATATTAGTAAAAAAATTCATGTTTTGATTAGATGTCATCAGCAATTCCAGCCTGCTACATGTAATGGCAGAGTCAGGAACGAACCGAAGCAAAGTAGGCATTCTGTTGAAGTTTCTTGATTTTGAAGCGTTTGATCTTCATCTGGATTCTCTTGTCTCCTCGCTCCAACTCATCCGCCGTTCGCCACTCGCAGTGTAGATATGAGCTGCAGCAGATACGAATAGTTCATCACTTCAAGGTGTGGTGTTTATCTTACCTCTCGGTATGTTCCTCTGCCATGGCATTTGCATGGGGGGGGGAGAAATAACTTTTGGGGTATCGTATTATCTTCCAACACCCTGGATAACACCCGACACCCCTCATAAACAAATTCCTAAAATAACAAGACATCTAAATTCAGTGACAGTATATTTGTACATATATCATAAACAAATATGGTGTAAGTACTCTTAACTGAAAAAATCCATGCTTAATCCTCCTATTGCTCAACTGTCAACATATTAACAGATGAAGATGCTCAGGATATAAAGGTAGACTGGTACACCAGTACAGGAAGCCCAGATGTCTTTACAATGCCTATGGGCTCACTGGCAACAGCGGATGCTTCACAGTGAATGGTATTTATACACAAACGTAAATGCCTACTAACATTACAGAAGGAATTTACTTAATGTTTTAGTAAATCAACTAAACGTTTTTAAAAAGAACCTTCACTTCTTTGATTTTCTTTTTGAAAACCCTTAACTTAGGTCATTGTTGCATCATAATTCTAAATCTAAAAATTATACCTTATACAGATAGTCTTGTATCATATTTATGCAATTAGTGCCAGCAAACAAATTGCTAAAAACCTATGATGAATGAACATTTTACAAGCTAGGCATAAATTTTGTATTTTGCAACGCGGTCACGGATAATTGCTGGCATAACTTTGTGAAAATTGTTCTACCAAGTTATGAAAATTGCTTCTCAAATTATTCGTGAATAATAGCACTTACGACATATGATAAAGCAACAATGTTTTATCCGCTGTATTTATGAATAACTCTAATTGCGAAATAAGTCAAATGCCTTTGGCAACGTGCCAGTCGTGCACGCTCCAGAAAATAAAAACAGCACCGCCAAGCGACCATCAGTTGTAATTTGCTTTGAACGCCATTCAAAAGTAATCTTTCGAGTGCATGGAGCAATAGATACACGTCCCCAAGATGTGTTTGTAGTTAAACATTTGATTACTTGTATATAACGCGCCTGGGAGCAATCTCTATGGATTGTGTACTATAGAAATTAATTTTAGTTTCTTATTATAATAAACAGCAGGATGATTATGTTTGTTTTCATCATAAAAGTAATCATTCCTTAGTTTTTGTTTGGATAAAGCTTGTATTATTGCTTTTCATTAGCATTTATCCAGACAAGTGAACATTTTGACGGACAAGTAGATTTCAGAACTCACTTGTCCGGCGGACTAGTAATTTCTAACGCTGTATATATATCCGCCATTTTTAACAAGTTTAGAACAGACTTACAAGTTTTTGTATTTCACATAGAATTCCTCAATTTCCATCTCCTCCATTTCTGGTTCTTTTTCATCCACATTACTGTCACTGTCAACTTGTATGTCAACGTCGAGATTCTGCAACAGAAGACAAGCATCACAGTCACTTTTGGGAAACCTAACTTCATCTCAGTGGGAAACTATTCTATTTAGAAACATTACATGAGCGATTGCATGGAAAGGTGTCCTTGCATGCTAATTTTGAAAACTGCTCTGAACAACCTGTTGTTGATAATTGATTCATATATCAAGTGTTTGGAACAATAAATTTTTTATGAAAAAAATTTTACTTGATGTTTTTTGGAAAATTTTGAAGAAAAGTAAAGGTTTTAATTTTTTCAGACATTTTCTTAATCCGACTTTCATTAACTCATTTATGCAAGCAACAACACAAAGTCCAATATAGTGATGAAAAAAGGCCAAATGAATTATTTATTAATGTGATAAGAGAGAAATGTGGGCTCGACATCCCAAGGCCAGGCCTGTGACTGAGCCCATACTAGTCTCCTGTACCTCAGGTTGACAGAGCCCACATTCCGGCACATAAAACAAGCAGTATTGGTATACGTGATATCATATATCAAACAATGTCATTGCTGCTAAAATCACCATAGACCTACTGCACAGTATAATACTAGCCAAGCACACCAGTCAACCACACCAAATCTAAAACCAACACTACCCGCTGACGCATTACACTATACATAACTGAGGCTAAACCTTAAAAGTGGGGTCGATTATGCCACCGGTCACCTCAACCTGTGACCACCCCACGAACAACACAAGTCATAAATAGTGATGAAATAAGGCCAAATGAATGACGTTTATTAAAGAGATTAAGTTAAAGAGAGAGAGAAATGTGGGTTCTACATCCCAAGGCCAGGCCTGTGACTGAGCCCATACTAGTCTCCTGTACCTCTGGATGACAGAGCCCACATTTCGGCACATACAACATTAGCAGTATTGTTATAGATATATAAAACAACAGCATTACTACTGTAATCACAGTAGACCTTATGCACTGTACCGTACTAACCAAGCACACCATTCATTCACACTAACTATAATCCCAACTACCTGCTGAAGAGTTACACTATATCAAGATTTAGCCTAAACCTATAAGTGGGGCCATTACGCCCAACTTACTAAAATCACTGGTGTACTTGATGTTTTTTGGACAATTTAGAAGAAAAGGAAAGGTTTTAATTTTTTCAGACATTTTCTGAATCCGACTTTCATACTTTTTTTTTTTTAAATGAGCTTTTTAAAGCTACTAAATGCTATAAGACAACTCATTAGGGGTATATCCTATGTACATATGTTAAAAAAAATTACTTTAATAGTATGGATGTGAAATATTAATAAACTATTCATTAATTTACTTGTATACAACACACACAAGGCTGGAAGTTTTCCTAATATTGTTATTTTCCTTGGAAATTTTTTCCCCTTTAAATTCTCTAAATTCAACTTATAAGTAATAACATAAATAAGTCACAAAATATTTTTTTTATTATATTATATTTCATTCATATTTGAAAATTGTCCCATACGACACATCACAGTTTTGGCATGTTTTCTTTAGGCATAGCTCATCAAGTTGGTCGTAACCTAACTTTTTTTCTTCAGATACAACATTTTGTCAACACAGTAAAAAAAGCTTATATTTTAATGAAACAACTTCCGACTACTTGTTAAGATCATTAACAATAAAAAAAAAATAAGTTTCAAGAATGTTGTCATCATCCACTCACAGAATTATCCAACTTAATATGTTGACCAAAAATGGGCAAAGGACTTCAGGGTTACGATGGAAGTAAAATGTTGACCTGTTTAGTGGAGACTATATGCATGCCAGTGAAGATACACGTGGAAATAAAATATTCGAGTAGACTTGTTTCGTGAAGATTGTATATATTAGTTAATGTGTTATTAAAAATACTGTGCATAGAATTTTCTTCCGATACTCTGCTATTTAGGCCGATTTCCAGTGGTCATAGAAACCTTGCAGGAGAGTTGGTGAGTTGCAATCTAGCACAGTTAAAGGTTGTTTAAGAAAATGTGCACACATTTTCAGTTCTAATTTTACCCCTACCCCAGAATAGAAAGAAGAGATGAACTATGATAAAACTTTATTTGTTCACAAGGTACATATACATAGTGTGCATTTTGACTTTAAAATAGTAGCAATTAATGACATAATACTGATTGAATTAGAGTGAATAGCTGCAACATGTATAGTAAAACAACTGAATAACATTCCTTATAATGTTGGCTAAATATTCGAGTACACCTAAGTTAGTTTATTTTGTACTTAAGTTATTTTATTTTAATCCTAGATCGTATCTTTATATTGCATCAATAATTACGTCTATTGCCATTTTAAAGTTTCTCAGGTTCTGCTAGTGCAGTATGGACTCCCATTACACATTATAGTTAAAAGGCTTTGTTTGACACTGGGACAACGGGCATGTTGTGAGCCCAGGCTAGTCCAATACACAGGGTTTTAGCATAATCTCTCCAGTCAGCCACCCCAGTGATCAGAGATAGGGCGAAGTCCACTATCCAGTTATAGATTGAGAGCAGTGCAGGAGGCTTACAGCAGTAGGGAAATAGCAAGAAAATTTGGCATTTTGGGGGCCCTGAGGTGCCCTTAGAATGATTCCCTCAGCACATACAAAAACAACAATATTTAATATCTCGTGACCGGTTTATGTGGTCACTTGTCACATTTGGCAGGTATTTATTCATTGTAGGAACACTGTTGTTAGAAACAATCTGAGCCTCGGATTGTGGACGGGTGATCGTCCAAGACAGGTTTTACTGTAATTGAAAACCTACCGCTTAACATGACTGCAACATTCCACATCGACACACAATCGTACCTCCTTGATGACCTGTCGGGTCACGGTTCGCATTCCCAGTATCTTCTCCACAATCTGGGCATCTCCCTCATCTGGATTCTCCTGAAACACAATCAACCCTGCATCAGCTTTCCCCCAGAACAGTCAAACATTCTCACAAATAAGTTTACATTTCAGGAAAGTAAAATAAAATGTTGCCATTCCATTGCCCGAAACTACCCAAAAGCTGTTGAAAGTTAGTTGCCCGAAAAACAGAAGTGACATTTTCATACTTTTGACATAACAGAAACTTTGCTTGCTAACAAAAAAAAGTTTTCTGTTAATTCTGGTATATACCAGAACAAAAAACACTGATTTTCCATTAACATGCAAAGATTCTATGTCAGAAAAGTTTTCTAATGTGTTTCTCATGGGATGATTTGCAAATCAACATCAGGGATACAGCATAGTTCATGCAAACCTTTAAAGTGCACAATAAATGACTAGTATTTACCACAAAGAACGAGGCGTTGCTGTCGTTGACACTATTCACCCCACTCCGCCCCTCGTCATCATCGTTGTCGTCAGAGAGATTCAGGTCAAGGTCATCGAGGTACTTTTTGCGCTTCACTTGTCGACTCGATCGACGCTTCTTCAAGAAAGATTAGACAGTGTTAAACAAGACAGATATTTATTTTTGACCATAAATGTACAAAATGGAATAATTAACACAAATGTAGAGGTCAAGGAGACACCCATTAAGACACAGCATGTCGCTAACATAGCCCCCTTTTAATAAGTTAGGCAATGGCCAAAGTTTGACTTGTTTAACAAATAAACTGCTAACTTAAAGTAATTTGACAACAAACAAGCCATTCTGAATTCAGCTGTCAATAAGATATATAAACAAAATCACCATAAGCTGGAACATTAGTATTTTTTTAATTACATAACTTATATGACGGAAATGAAAACTGTGAAGTTTTGCACTGTCGTAAGATCAGATGACTAAGGGAGCATACCTGAATGAGCATGCTGTCGATGTCCTGGAGCCCTCCCTGGGGAGATGGCTCCCCGTCAGACACGTCTGATGATGCATTTCGCTTTCTCTTCTTACTCTTTAGGAATGTTGGCATCAACCTACAAGACGTTTAATTTGAGATGTAGCAGGAGATACAGCCTCTGGCAAGGACTAGCTGAGATCAACCAATGTCATAACGACATACCTGGATCTTGTATTTGTTGCTACAGTGGCTAGGCATTACATACGTGATGCTGCTTGGGATAACCTGGTTTAGGTGAACAAATTACAAACTGAGATTTCACCATTTTATTGTAAAGTGCAATTATTTATTAATAACCTGCAGGAAAATGTAATGTAATTAACTGAAACGATTTTGAATTGATGCACATCTGAAATTCTATTTTGGCAACAAATTACAAAAAGTTTTATTAATTTTACTCTTATAAACCCAAATAAACTTATGGTACAACCAAACAATACTTTTTTCTAAGGAATGCACAAAGTCATTACAATTAACTATGCAACACACACAAAATCTGAATGTGTCTTTCATTACGAATTTTTCTTTTAAAAACTTGCAAGTTTGCCAGTTGCCATCCGAAAGCACAAATCTGCAGTTAACGCATACGTGACAAGTGAGAACTTACTTTTTCTTCTTCGCCGGCTTTGGTTTGCTCTTGACGACCTTCTTTGGCTTCTGTTCCTTTGGTTTCTTCTCCTTCGGCGGTCGCGGTTCCTTCTTCTTCTTCGACTTCTTCTCTGCCTTCGTGCCGCTGATCCCGGCCGCGTCGACAACCACAACCTTCGGTATCGCCTTTCCTTCCGCCGCTGCCTTCGCTATCGCCTCCGCGATAATGCGGTTTGCCTTCTGCTGTTCCTTGCTCAGACTCGTCTGGGAGTCCTCGGGGGAGGGCACCAGCGTGGGGGTGTCGAGAGGAGAGAGCCCCTTTGCGTCGTTATCGTCCAGATCAATGGTTTCGCACTCCACTATCAGGTCGTCATCAGGCGCCATGAACTCCTGCAGTGGGTCCGTCGAATCGATGGTGACGGTCTGTGCCACCATCGGTGCCACAACGGGCTTTGGCTGCAACGTAACAGGTTTCGACCGCTGCGGGACTACAAGTGCACCCGTTTTGACCGCGGTTGTCTTCTCTGGCTTTGGAGCCTGCAGCTGTAGTGTGATCTGTCGTCTCTGCTGCTTGCTGCCAATCACCACTTTTTGCTGACCGTCAACAAGTGTCACCGTCTGGGGCTGGGTCTGCTGCTGATTCGTTGCCAGCATCACTATCTGCTGCTGACCACTCGGTAGCGCCAGGATCTTTTGACCACCTGACAATGTCACCAGTCTCTGCTGACTGCCAGGCATTGTTAGCAGTTTCTGCTGGCTGCCAGAAACCGTCACCACTTTCTGCTGACCGCCCGGTAACGTCAACACAGTCTGCTGACCACCTTGCAGTGTCACTACTTTCTGCTGGCCACCAGTAACTGTCACCATTTTCTGTTGACCACTGGAAACTGTCACTACTTTATGCTGGCCGCTGGCAAGCGTTACCAATTTCTGCTGTCCACCGGCCAAAGACACGGCCTGCTGCTGACTTCCCACCAAAGTAACAAACTTCTGCTGACCGCCTATAGTGACAAATTTCTGCTGACTCCCAGACAAGGTGACACTTTGCTGCTGACCTCCAGCTAAGGTGACAGTTTGTTGCTGACCACCAAGCAAGGTGACAGTTTGCTGACCACCAGCTAAAGCGACAGTTTGCTGTTGACCTCCAGGTAAGGTGACAGTTTGCTGCTGCTGACCTCCAGCTAAGGTGACAGTTTGCTGTTGACCTCCAGCTAAGGTGACAGTTTGCTGCTGCTGACCTCCAGCTAAGGTGACAGTTTGCGGATGACCGGTAGCTAACGTGACAGTTTGTTGACGATTTCCGGGTAAGGTGACAGTTTGCTGTGGTTGACTTGCAGCGGCTAGGGTCATGATCTTTTGACCCCCGGCCAAGGTGACAGTCTGGGAGGTATTCACATTGACAAGTTGTTGTGATGACATTCCCAGCTGGTTAACGTCACCCTGAAAACGCACACAAGGCAAGGCAAGCGTTATAACAACTAATGTCCAACTTTCCTTAAGGTCAATGTATTACAAAAGCCAAATGTCTACACAAACTACACTCACAATATCTTTAGGTTTCACTATCGAAATGACATGTGAAATTAATATAAGGTTTAAATTAGTCATTTCACATTAGCTTGTTCCAAAATTCATTAAATAAACTTTGAACAGTATTTAACGGCGATATGAATGAAGTCCTAAGCATATTTGTACAAAAGGTCACCAGAAACCCAATTAGCATGATTTTACAACAATCAAAGTCAAAAGTATAATATATCACCGAAACAATATTTGTGAGAGACAGCAATATTTTGTGATTACAGTAAACAAAACATTACTTCTTAGTTCTTATGTTTACAAATTGCATGTGCATCATCTTGCAGTGATATAATATTACACCTATATTTGCATGGAAGAAAAACAACACAGACCAAGCCTAGACAGTTACTTATGCTTAGTAACAGTTAACTATCAATATATCAAAGAGGCAATTGAATGTTGTAACCATTCATAATGGGACATAATTACCATGCCCCAAAGAATATTTCAAAGTGGTCGTTGGTGGCAAGGTAACAGGAGTCCCCTCCTAATGGGCAAACAGCAGCAGGATGCCAATCAGACAGATGGCAGCTGGTTGACAGTGTGACCAGTCAGCCATGACCACAGGTGCAAATTTCATGCACCATTAAATGCATTTCAAACCTGGTCACAACACAGGCAAATCTTGCTTGTGGAAAACATGGCATTTCTTTAGCTATGCACAGGGGTACCAGTTAGGGCTTAATTTAAGGGGCAAAATAACAGACAGATGCAGAATATCATCATGTAGTAGATATCTACCTGGAAAATGTCAAAATGTAGTATGCAGCTTCACATGGGTACCATCACCAAGCAGTCTACACACCAACAGCAGTGATACACTAGTTGAAGTCTTATGTGCTTCCCAAGCCCATAGAGGACTGAGTGAGACTGTGAAATTAAGGGTCATAAAATATACCACAGATGTTGCATCGCAAGCAAAGAGGACTGGTGTCTTATTCTATGGAACTTTCCTGACAAGCAACAAGTAGAGACGAAGAGCAGTAGATGGGGGGAGTGAAGGTGGATGGTCAAATGGAATTAGGAGAAGGGGGGAGTGAAAACAGTTGATGGAAACAGTAGTGAAATCGGATCAATGATGGACAAAGGAAAACAAAATCGAGGACCGTATCAATGCCTGCTCACTGCAGACTTCGTGAAAAAGAGCAGAGGAACAAAGAGTCCTATCTCACCTGCTTCAAGAGTGTCTTAATGTTGGGCTGCAGCATCTGTACGAGCTGCACCTTCTTTGCCGCCTGCTGCACTGTCGGAACCGACTGCTGCGGCAAAGCCTGCTGTTTCTGTAGCCGCTGCTGCTGCAGCACCGTCTGTTGCTGTTCTGCCTTCAGCGTGCGCATGCGCTCCTGCAGGTCGAGCATCTTCTGCTGCGTCTGTGGCGTCTGTGGCATGTTGTACAGCTGCTGTATCTGCTGCTGCAGCTGCTGTATCTCCGTGATGACCGCGCCGCCGCTGATGATGAGCCGCTGCGACGTTCCGGCCTTGCTGCCCACCTGCCCGACGATGGTCAGGGTGCGACTTGTAAGCGGGGTGCCGGTCGCCGCCGTGTCTGTGCTGAGGGGCTGCTGGCCCACATTTGCAAAGCTCTGCATTGAGTGAGTGAGTCTGGCGTTGGTGAATGCCGGCTGCGAGGCAGATGCGTCAGGCATTGCCGAACCCGTTGACAGCGTGATCTGACATAGCTGCTGGAAGTTTCCCTGAGATGACGTCGCCGGCAGCTTCGCGAGCTGAGCGCGCACCTGTAGGTGCTGCTGTTGCTGCGGCATCACTGGCCTCGGAGCAATTGTGCGTAGCTGGTTGGCGGCGATGATGGGCGCCGGCTGCTGCTGGTACTGGAGAGTCTGCTGGTTGATGCTGCACTGCTGGAAGTGTGAGAGCGGGGGGGCCTCCACCGTTCCCTGAGACTGGCCACCCTGGTGGTATGTGTCGAGCACCGGTGCTGGCGCCACAGTCTGCATCGTTGACTGCGGTAGGGTGGCGTCAGTTGAGAAGTTCATGTGCTGCAGTGGCTGTGTCTGTGCACCGCCAATGAAGTTGTTCTGATGCTGAGCGGCGGTGTATGGCGCCACGTTGCACGATGCCAACTGTTGCTGCTGCTGTACCTTGGTGATCTGTGTCGACCCCGACATCGGCATGTGGGTGAGTCGGCACACAGAGGGGGGCGAACCAAGCTGCGGCATGCCGTACGAGCTATTCTCCATCACCTCGCCGATGACCCCCTGTACCTGCTGCGTCTGGTCGCCATAGTGTGTCAGTCGCTGCTGCTGATTGGCCGGCAGGGCGTAGTCGTGGTGCGACAGGTAGTTGGTCACCCCGCCCCCCTGCTGCACCACCTGGATGCCGCCGCCGGGCATGGTCTGCGCCGTCTGCTGCGCCACTCCGTCCGGCCACATCTGGGGCTGTGGTGTCGTTTGTCGTGGCGGTGTCACATGTGGACTCTCATGTACAGGGTACACGTTGTACGACTGCTGTGGATTCGACATCGCCATGCTGACATTGTTGAGAGGGGGGCTGCCGAACTGCTGCTGTGATACCCCCATCATTGTACCACCCCCCATCATCCCGACGTCAGGGTCGTTTATGTGACAAATGTTCCCCGACGATTGCTGTGAAAACTGGTTGAAATCACTACCGAAATGCTGCAATTTCTGCTGCTGCTGCATGACCATGCTTGGCGCCATCATGTAGTTTGCCTGCTGCTGCTGCATGCCTGCTTGCATTGTGGGATTCAGCAGCCCGGTGACGTCGTCAATCCCCGAATCGAGCAGTCCGCCGTCTGCGCCATTGCTCAAGCAGATGTCTCCGAGATCATCGCCTGGTGCTGACTGCACCAGCTCATCGAGAAAGTCAGCGGAGTCGCCCGTGAACAAACTCAGCATATTATCCTCCTCCATCTTGAAAGGTAACCCGCGTCTCCCTAATTACCTTACCACAGTGAACTTTGTAGCTACGTTTGAATAATCACACTGCCCATCTTGCGTTCTTGGAGTGTCATTTCACTCCACTTCCATTCATCCTGTAACGAAAAGTACTTCAGCTTAAGTGCGAAGCTAACATTATAACAGTAAAAATAAAATTTCTGACATTGTATTCTAAAAACATTGATTATACACAATTTTGTAAAGTAAAGAACTCAATTTCAGAGCACTGATAATTCATCAAACGCTTATAAATACACTATATATATATATATATATATACGAATATATGGTATATTTATAAATAATTTTTGTTTGCCCACACAATCACCACAGGATGTGAGTTGGTATATGATTTTCAGAAAGCATCTGTGACCTGAACTAGTAAATGAATGACAGATGTGTTTTTAAAGGAAGGTTTTCCATTTGCTTTAAACGTAAAATAATGTTATACAGTATGATTTATTATTGAGTACAAACTAGATGTACTCTACCATACTGACCATCCGAAATGTTTTAATGAAGCAAAAACTTTTGAAATCAGTTCACTGTTCATATACGAATTGGTGTGCACATTGTCACTCAAATTCCTGTTGAACTCAGACAAATCTGAAGGTCCTGCCCCAATGGGGGCAGAAATTCTAATGTCAATATATTCTCATCATGGCTTCGAACTTGAGGCCACGCCTTCAAAGCAGCACACTGCAATGTCAGGCTGTGAAATAAGGCCGGTCCAATTATCCCGGACGAGTAGTTTCAGTGACCAGACTAGTACATGTTTAGAGGAGCAGTCCCATCGGACTAGTTGTGAATTCATTTAAGCTGTGTACGTCCTGGTTGGGTGTTGTGATGGAATAAAACAATACAGAAGCATTTTACTATACGCAGCTAAATATTCCCTATGACCGTCGAATAGGAAACTTGCTGAACGCGGAGAATGTAAATGGCGGCTGTTTACATCAGGTTAGGATAGGTAGTGCCACCTAGCGTGATGAGTGACATGTACAAACTTACATGCATGGGTTACAGATATAGTTACGTGCTGTCCCATCGTAGTTGTGTTATTGCAGCTTCGGGTGATTATTTTAGCATGTTACCAAAACGCCAGCAATGTTACTAATTGTTCAGTCGTCGGCTTCAGGAAAGGAAATGCTAATGAAACGTCGGCATCAGGCTTCAAATTCTGCTGACATTGCCTTGTCCACTATTGCCGTTTGCTGTCCCTGGATAAACTAGTTATTTCTTCTGACGACTTTGCAATTGGATCTACGAAATCACATGTATTTGTTTCTATTAACGACACATTTAGTAGAACATTTAATTGAAATGATAAATGGCTTGTTTTCTTGATTAAATAAAGCCACTTTTTGTTTTACTATGTGCCATAACTGTCACATATATATGATACAACAGTATGGTGGTACACGGCATTTATTTTTAAGGACTAGTAAAAGAATATCAGGACTAGTTGTTTCCTGTTGAGCCAGTCTGACGGACACCTATCAGGTAGAGCCATTGGGCACAGTGCGTGTAAACAAACTGCTTCCTCCCAAAACACTTAAATTTCAGCAACCACAAAATGGTTCATAAAACACATTTTTAAATTACAGTAAGTTACACTAGACATAGTTTATATTGTATAACATGATTTTACAATAAAAACAAACGAAAACAATATTCTCTTTGAAGGAACAAAAACGTTTTACTCATTTTACTAATTTAACTGTTCTCCCCAATTATCTGTAATAACTTTGTATAACTAAATAAATGCATTCATTCAAAACACATACATTACGAGTGTCTGAAATTAGCAAAAAATGAACTGGCCCAGATCAATTTTGAACTGACCCTGCTGAATTTGAACTGGCCCGACTAATTTACAAACCACATTGACACGTTTCTATTTTTCCACATTCTTTAATCACACGTGTGAATGTCTATCATTTTTATATCAATTTCACATGTAAGTTCATAAGATATTAAACAGTAATAACATTAACTATATGTACTATAATATATCACAGCTAAGTTACACTAACATAATAAAACTTTGCATTGCATACATATATTTATATGCATAAATAAATAATTAAAAATAGGTCTTGAAAAATGTACAAACACGTACGTATATATAAGCACACTATAATAATAAAGTGCAAATTATAAAATAATATTTTTAATTACCAAACTAGCCTATAATAATAATAAACTTTATTTGTACACTAGTCTCCAGAGTACGACAGAGTCGCTAAAAATAAAACAATATACATACATAAGACTTAGTGGTGTAAACACAAATTTAGTCTGATACTTATTTTAAAATAGCATCATTAAAATAAACATTATGGTATAAATTGTATATATATATATATAAATAAGAAATAATAATATTGTTCCAAATGTATGTCCTGATTTATCAAACTTGACCCAAAGCTAGTACTTGTAATTAATTGTATTGATGTTGCACTCAGATGCATGTATACAGTACATTCGCCATTTCTTTTTAGGTGTTTCCCGGTTAATTTGCTAAGTGACACCACCAAACTGCATGGCCTTCACCTTGCCGATGTTGGTCAAGTTATAAAATACACTTTTTTCACTCGTTAAATTTGTATTTAGGCCGTATTTATTTGTAAAGAACAAAAAGCGTGCCTAACTCTGACCTACAACTGAGACAACTTCCAAACACCGTAAAATTTAGTTCAAAGGATACGGCAAAACTATGAAAAATGGCGTCCAGTCTGACTCTTGGAAAACTGCACTACCGGTGACGATGCCACCGATGCTTAGACTTGGTGTTTGTTGGCTTTGCTATTAAATGCAACTGTTCGCATGATAATTTCAATGTTGACGAACTATTGTTGAATTATTACCAAAGTTGCGTTTACCGTCTCCTATAAGTGAGAGGGGTTTCACCCTACAGGTGGCCACTGGGCCGAATTCGGCCCGTGCGATCAATGCAAAACTGCTCCCGGCCGATTTTCGGCCCAATTCGGTATCACTCTTTTCACAAAATTTTTTCCGTCACTAACAACTGACAGGGGAACACGAGGTAGCATTGGAAAGCTGAATTATTATTCTTCATGTGGCATTTTTATCAATGAGTTGTATCGCATCATGATTCAGTAATAGCAAATCACAACCAAGCTTTAAAATATTGTAGTAGTAGATGCCCAAATATGGCCGATTTTACTACGCTCTGCATCAGGATTTTACATTCCCATTCATATGGTCTAAACAGGGAAATGGAGGTACCGATGGAAAGCCCAACGATTGGTCTATCCAAATAAAGCGACAGGTCAAAACCATTACTTACGCTGTCATCAACATCACCTAGACTCTAGCCTACTCAACTCTAGTCCAGAATGATAAATGATAGATGGGGAGGGGGGTGGTAGCAACGGACCAAAACCATTACATTACGCTGTCATCGACATTGCCTAGACTCTAGTGACTGTATGATAGGCTGTAAATGATAAGACTAAACTCCTCAATAAATACACTAACTTAGTCTTAGTACAGTCAGTGGGCCTAACACTACAAGTACAACACTCACTCAATTTTGGCATTACACATTTCTTTTTGGTTGGCGGTGGCGTCGTTTCGTTATCAGCCATCATTTCGTGCAGTGTGAATTCGTTTTGTTTGATCGCGGAAATGCGAATTTGTCATAACGTTGTTTCCTATTGGTTAGATTACGACCAGACTCAGCGAATGAAAAACCATGTCACAACATGCTGCATACATATGCTGCCACCTGTTGAATATAGTAGAAGCTAAATTTGAGTGATTGGCGAACATGGTGACAGTCCGTAATATTTTCATCCGTAATACCGTAATTTGAGGTGACTTTCTGGAATGATTCCGGACAATCCGGAATGGTAGGCAGGTCTGCAACATGTCCTATAACCTGATGACATATATATGTGTGTAATTAGGAACTGTAGGTATTACTTACTTTATTGATATGTAAGGAAATTGATAATAAATATGTCATGTTATCGGACAGGTGCGCCACGGCGCGCAACAGTAGGCATACGAGACCTATTGCCGTATTTGTTGTATTTGAACGTTCTACGAAAAGTACAATAAAATGAAAAGTTCTGAATATATTTGAGTCTAGTTTTCATAATCACGCAACTGAAATGTATAGCTACATTTGTCACACTGCATGCATGAACATACAACCGCACAATAATTATTTTGTCACTGGGCAAACTTGGGTTTCTACTTTACCCTCGTTCTGACGTTGATGAAGAATAGTATAAATTTGTACATGGGTCTACCTAAAAAAAACTTCTGAGTATATTTGATTAATTTTGTCTGTACTCATTAGCTTATATACATGGCTACATTTCTCTAACTGGACATTGACACATACAACCACTCGGAAATTAGCTAGTACTAGGGCAAAAAAATAAAATTGCATTTATTTTATATAAACTTTAAACAGTTATATCTTCATGATTATTTGATGTTATGAAAATATCATCACTGCATAATAATAAAGGGTCTTTTTGCCAACAAAATGTTTGCGATACGTATTAGCGAAGTTGTGATTTTTTAAAAGCAACTCTACAAATAGCTCAAAATTGTGTACACCGTGGAAGTTTACCATTGGTCACCTGCAGGGTTAAGAATTCTAACAGACTATGCATCGGATGCAGCCTAGCCGTGTCCGAGATAAACTGGTGGCGTTTGTGAACCGGCGGTGTCGGGCCGATATATACATTTTGGCGAATTGAACCGGCAGGACGGATTTTAAATCAGCGGCCGCCGATTCAAAGGCCTTAATTTCGAACACTGATCATGATAAACTGGGTCGCTATTACCATGAGGAACCCTAGATGAAAGTCATGCCACTAACAATATAATATTTAACAAAGTAAGACATGTCTCAGGTGACCTCTCTCTTGGGCGATTATAATCTTTGGCACAGGTTGTTTCTAACAGTAATATACCTGCTGTGATCCATGTCACAAGACTAATTTTTTACCTGCTTTGAGCAACCATAACATGCTGACAGCAGTAATTCAATCATGACAAACCTTGAAATAACCGACTGCACAGCGGAATATTGCCACATTTCTAGTCATTTGTGCAAATCAAAATGAAGCAACTATTCCAATATTGCAACCCCATAAGAAAGCCCCCGTTTTAGTAAGCATCATCGCAGGTGATTGGCTGATCAATGCACTGTATCACGAGTGAGTTTATTTTTGCTGTGTTGATGATTTTCTATGTGTAGTCTTGCTTCCACTTTATAAAATGACACCATGGAATTTCGTTTTTTTTGCCAAAATGTGGCTGTAATGTTGGCAAGAAACATAATTGTGCGCCGCTCAACATCCGCATGATGAGAACAAACAGATGGTAAAATTGGGGCCCAGCTAAATCTATTAACATATTTAATCGTAACATTGGCTTCATCTTTGACCAAGCAAAA
The DNA here is from genome assembly GCA_963995525.1 of Escarpia spicata. Lineage (NCBI taxonomy): Eukaryota > Metazoa > Annelida > Polychaeta > Sabellida > Siboglinidae > Escarpia > Escarpia spicata. The sequence goes on from OZ023214.1 coordinate 29,869,937, forward strand.
TTCCTGATAGTGTACTCTTTCCAGCTACCAAGCGATAATATACATGTTCACACTGAATAGCGTAATAATTACAAAATAAGTATAAAACAGGATTGCGAGAAAAAAAAATATACCTACTGTACACACTAACAATGCCCCGTTATCCGCCAGCCAGGTACCTCTAAATATTCTTATTAAAAAACATTACTGTCAATCTCAGGTGGCAACATCAAAAATTTGGAATGTGACCTTAGTACCTTATATGAGTTGTAATGCCTTTGTTTTTCCCCTGTACCAGTTGTGACTGCCTAAACTAGTAAAGAATGGAAAGTGGACAAGGGCAATTGAACAAAATGTGACATACTCATATAATATACTGTGTAGATCCTAATAATAAAAATAATGGTAGATTTCGAAATAAAAACACGTTCACGTAATTTCGTAAAACACCAAAGATGTCTTGCGCGCGCTAGCTGTGGCCGCATGTAACAAAAGATGCGATCACCCTAGCGAAGGCACGCGCACGCTAGTCCAACTGTCGTGCGGCAGCCATCCCGCCGTTTGAACCGGGCCATAGATTTGTGTATTTACCCCAACCCACGTGTTCCGTCACCACCACACCGGCAGAACAACAGTGAGGGACCCCAGATCAAATAAGAAACATTACAAAATCAGGAAAACCCAAACCTATTGTTAAAACCAACGGAAAAGATCCCTTTGATCGCCATTTTCTTTTGAAGATGTTATTATTTGTGAAGTTTAGTATTCTGAAAACTGGGCACTTTATCCCATAGAGAGTAAATAATGTCCAAACTAACATTACAAAACATACTAGAGACAAAATTACACAATAATTAAAACAATAAATACCACATAGATTCGTCCTTCCTTGCGAAATAGCGAAGACAGTCCAGCAAAGATATTTGTAGACTTTAGGTCGCACTGCGCTGAACATCTTGCCTCCGCCTTGCTGCACATGCGTCTTAAAAGCTTATTTGTGATTGGCTGTTGGACATGTCACATTTCATACACACACAAATTATCTTTGCGTGAACCTATCGTTTCGACAATATTATGTGTAAAATATAATGTTATGATAATTTCGAGACGAACAATCCCATCGTCGTGATACCCTATTATGTATCCAAAAAACTTAGTAATACCGCTATGATGTTGTGGATATAGCCGAAAATAATAGCGTATCACCTTTAGCGTAACATCGTCAGTTCGGAGTTTGAATACGCGATTCATTCTACGATTTTGACCAATGAGCGGTTTAACTCACCCGGCAGGTGCCCGTATGTCATTTCGTCAATGTTTCGGCGGAAGGTCATTCTAAACGACTTAGCTTCGTGTATGATGAAAATAATAAATTGAGTTGACTACCCACTCTGGCTAGCAAACAGGGCCGAGAGTATTTTTGACACACTCGGTGGAGAAACCGAATCTGGGCCACTGTTCTGTGGCCTGGACTGGCCTGAACTAGCCCTGGACGAAGGGTCGGGGTCGAACTCGAGGTCGAGGGGGCTCACTCCCACTCATTCTAATCGAACCCCCCCAGACTGTGATGGAAACCAACATCGACGATGTGGTTAGATTCCGAGGCATAACATAATTTAATCCCATAACTGCTAAGCATTTAAACTATATCGCAATAATAAGTGTTTAAAATATTGATAGAAATAGAACACATGATGATGAAGTTACATTAGCAAAGGCCAAAGTCCACCGAAGGAGCAGTGTAGATTAGATATAAGAAAATTCTCATTTTCTCAAAGAACTGTACATGAATGGAACAGATTATCTGCTGATTGTGGGTGCTAGTAGCATGAATGTTTAAAAATAAAATCGACACACCTCAGAAGGGCGGTGTACACGTAAATAAAAGGGTTGGACTCTCGATAAGCCAAAGGGCTTAATTCCTTGTCCATCTAGGGTTAATTCTCTGGGTGGCAATCTTGTTAAATCTGATACCATAAAAATATTTCTAAATAAATTAGTGATGGCAGCACATATTTTCAGAATTATAAATACCTCTTCAAATGCATTAATTTAAAACTTTGCTCATGTCTTAAGATGCAGAAACTACACAATTTTAAGAATGTACAAAAAATGCCTGAAATTCTGCATTTCCCAAATGTTTTTGTTAAAATAAAAAATTATTTTACCCCACATCAGTTTGACAAGGTAGTAGATAAACCATTTTTTAAAATATAATTCACTATAATATTACAATCTACATATATAATTATATTATGATCTACAAATACAACCAATAATCAAGTACATTCAATAAGTTAATTCCCAGTTATTATATTTTATTTTACTTTAGGCATTACTGTTAAATATATATATATATATATGGAATCCTTGGTTTGTTTATAAACGAAGAATTCTATAAAATGTGAGTGGAAATGAAGATGCCTGTGATTTGTTTTTAATTAAAACAAAGTTAAGCATGTCACTGATGTGGTACATAGTCACTCCAAGAGCTACCCAGTCATCAATGCCCTTCTGTGCTGGGCATTAAGTCGCACAGGCTTTTTCTGCACATGAGCCAAAAATAGAACTGGTATCTAGGTCATTTTGCGACTTATTACCTACTTTGCAATGGCAGGTCACATATTGTCTCAATGTTTGTTACTAAACAAATGCAGAGGTTGTTGTAGATCTCGACCCCATTGTGAGCCTCCATGGAATAGTTTGATGATAGAGCCACCAACTTCCCCTAGGGATCTCATAAGTTTCCAAGGTTCAAAAAAACGAAATGCTTCTCATTGGTTCAAATTACCTCCACCTCCAATATGTCAGGTGGGAATTGTCGTATCCAATACGTCATGGTTTGCATACATCACACTCAAAATGTTGGTGGTGACGTCCACCAAGCTTTACCTTTCCCAACAATGTTGATAACGGTTATATGCATGAATTACGTTATCATTGCTGCATGACATGTCTTAAATAAAACATTCCTTCCTACAGTAGTCACTTTAAGGACCTTATGTTTTTTCATAAAGAAAAACTTTTGTGGCCAGAATTTCAACAAAGTACACCATATGTTCTGCATCCATTTTTTATAGCTTCAATTTTTTCTGGACTACAGGTCACAGGATGAATAGGTTAATGAAGATTTTGAGTAATCCAAAATGGTATCCAAAGACACAGCAAATCCACTGGGTTCAAATTACGTAACATAGTTATCAGAGAAGTATCCACCACTTTGTTAGGTTCTGATATCCACAACAGTGTCAATGTACATTGATATTTCTTCCATTCAGTAGGTGGCACCATTGTAGAAATTTTCCCACACGGGACCCTGATTTGGATCAACAAATAGCACCCTGATCGCAGAGATTTGCACAATAAAAATCTGGCACATGTTGCGTGTGGTTTGTTACCCTTAGTAGAAAACACAAATTTTATATCAAGATCAATATTGCACAAAGTTCACTTATATTATAATACATAAAACACAATTGAATACTATTATAAAATTATCTATGTAACTGCATTGTGCAACATCTTGCTAATTAATTACACCAATCACATAACTCATTATATTTTTATTTTCCAATACAATTACATTTGTAATGTATTACAATTACATAACTGTACTTGATCCTCAGCCCTGAACCCTAACCTCATAACAATATTCTATTTTTAACAAAGGGGAAACATCTAAACAAAACGTGTCTATAGAAATTAAGCAGGCATGATTCATTTGCAATATTCCAATGTTTCGAAGATGGAGTTACACTGTTTTAGATGATTTATTGCCAAAAAAATTGACGTATGATATGGACACCCAGGATTAGATTGTTGACAATATGATTTTTTGTTAACTTGATGAGTCGTGAAACCATCAGCGGCTTAAACAGGAAGTGGTTTTACCTGCTCAGAGTCAATAGTTTTGGTCCCCATTTTCACACCCACTGATACATAGACACATCTATTAAAATCGTAGACACATCTATTAAAATCTTAAACCTGTTAATAGTTGCTAATTACATCAAAGAAAAACAACTGAAACAGTAACAAGCACAACACAGGTCATGTGTACAGATGGTGATGAAGAATATTATTGACATAAAAACTCAAACCTAATTAGAACTTGTTAAAGAATTTATCTTGATATATCGTAAATATTCAGAAGTATACAGTGGTTTTCCCCAAATAGTCATTGTGGTATTAAATGATATTAAAATGCAAATATATAGTAATTAAATATCACAGGTTATAACAATAGTGGCATTCTAACAGAGTATTTAAAGCCAATGTTTAGGAATTACAGATGAATCTTGCTCATGTTTTTTTTATAATATGTACCAATCTTTTGTAACATGTTTCAAAATAATAAAATGGATCAAATAAACTCTCCAACCAATATTGCTTTTTAAAAGCATGACAATATATCAAAGAGCTGAATATATGGCTGAATTTGTAGATCATAATTTTGCTAAGCGCTGGTTGACTAAACTAATGGGAACAATAATGGTTATAAATGCAAAAGATCCATAAAAGAACATGCTTGTTGCCACAATAAATAAGTTGTAGGAAAGCATTTGATCCGGCAAAGAATTTGGTCCAACGTAAAGTACAGATGCTGGTGAAGATTTTGTTTCTGTGTAATGACACCTACATACAAATCTTAACTTTACATATTTGTATGTAGGTGCACATACAACATTCACTATTAACAGATAACATAATGGAATAAACACAGAAAGAAAACAATGTTATCAAAGTCTATGCAGAGATACTGTGTATTGTTTTTGATAGTATTGTACTGCGAATTAATACCATAATTATAAACACAGACAACCAACATGTTCTGCCACATATAACAAGGAATTTATGTTTTATATCAATTGTTTAGTACCAAAAACATACTTGACAAGAGAGATAATAAAGTTTTTATTTACAGGCAAAATGCAACACTTTGTTAGACATTATTTTCATCACATGTTGTACTTTCCCAAATAATTAATGCAACATTTTACCAAAAAACAACAATGTTCTTAGCTTCTTGTCAGTGTCAATATAAGAATTCACAGCACATTCGACATCTACAATTTATAATAACACCTTATCAGACTTATCTATATATGCAAGCAAACTGACTGATCACATGAGCATCCAGAACGTACGGAATAGTATACAATATTAACAATACTGGCCGTATTGTTTTCTCAACATGTTCTACCATTATCAGCTTGGTATTTATGGTGGAAATGCCGGGAATGCTGACTTACAGCTGCCAGTGATACCACACAGTTGTAACTGTGTAAGGCACCACAACCTGAAAGATTACCTGGGTGGAACACAATATGGAGTCATCCTGTCGACAACTCTCATTTTAATGGGACGGTCAACGATTTTCATTGGTTTACTGATGTCATGCCCTTAGTTGGGAGTTTTGTACAATTAAATTGTCCAAATTCACAGATTTGTCTAAATCGAAGTACACTTAAATCACAATGTTATATGTCATGTCTTAATCCATAAGTACTGCCATGGTTCGTTTACAGTAGGAAATTGTATATACAGGGCCCTGTATATATATATATATATAACATGAATTTGACACATCAATAAATAATCTGGTAACACTTAGTACAGGTTAAGGTGAAACATTTTGTCAGTCTTAATACAGGAAAACATTATGTGTGTGAGTGTGTGTCGAGAAATTAGCATATTTTAATTAATCAAAAAATTTCAATTTTCAAGAATATGAAAAAGGGAAAGGTCATGGGTTATAAACATTAATACACTGTCTTTATGAAACTGTTGCAAAACAGGTATTCTGTTAACCAATGAGAATCATTGTACATTCCCATTAAAACAGCCTTGTCTGATCCATATTTATTAATATTTATTATTTAATTAAAGCGAGGTTGTCTCTTCTGTTATTTGGAATTAACCAGGGTTGGTAGATCACTGAAATAGGTGCATAGAATGTAGGGAAATTGCAACTGCATTGAACATCAAAGAGTTTTGCAGCTAAATCAGCTACCATCCACAATATATTGCCATTAATAGATGTTTATAGTTTGATTTGTTTACTTTTCGGAGGCTGAAATTTTAAATTACTAACAAATGCAATTTAGTGGGCAGTATACCGTCAGCATATTTTTGCTAATCTTAAGGACATTATATTCATTAAACTATAAAATGTGGAAGGTTCTGATAATGTCCCTTTAACACTATAATAAATATATTGAAAGTATATTGCCCACCAAATTGTGCTTAATACACCCAATGCATTATTGACAATTTGAATGTTGTGCCACTGAAACATTAAAATTGTATACAAAACAAAGAAATACTAAAAACCAGCTACAACAGGGGCAGACAGGGCTAACGGCAAGTTCCTGGAATTGCTCTTTGATGTTAGGCACGCACTGGTTAGTTCCTACAATCATGTCAGCAAGTGGAACAAAATATAACTGATTCACCAAACTTCCTGCTCATACTATCATCATCCCTTGTCTGAATGGCTAGTTCTAGTTAATGGAACAGACAAGGTCGTTTTATGAAGAAACTGATATTCAGAAGTCGACTGAGAGACTGTGTCACCATCTACATTAAATAAACGTACTAAAGCACACACTGCCAATACCACACACTGCTGTCCTGGCATAATTCCAAAACAATGAGGTGCTGATAGACAAATAACTTTGGAAAACTGAATATGTAAAACATTCAGCTGGCTCACAAACTATTTCCATGTATGCATACGTAGTCTTTGATCATGTGTATTGTTGAAGGGTATGGCCGACTTGGCTGTACCAATGATCGCCAGGATTGAAGTAAAATATGAATTTGCATATACTTAAATACGCAGGTTTTGCATATTTGTATTTGCTTTTTTCCAGCTCGTATTTACTGTTCATATTTGGTGTGTTTGATCAAGCACACAGCAAATACAGTATTATACATACATGTGCATTTTTTGATATTACTGGTAAATGCATACCTGTCTAACCTAATCCACTGCTTCACTATTTAATGCAATTATATTCTCAACTGTTTGGCTGATACAGTGTATTTAATTTGAACCTTGTGTATTTGAAATTGTAACAGAATGTATTTGTATTTGATCAATTTTATTTGTCGTTGTAAAATAGTGTATTTGAAATGTTTCAATTTATTTGACCCTAAGCCTGCTTGGAAATGTTTCAGAGGCCAGTCCTGTTTCAAAGCACACAAATTATTATATTTAATGGGGCACAGATTACCTGAGATCAAGATTGCCAGGTGTACAGGAAAATATATGGGAGACAACTGAATCAAGCAATGGAACATTATTACACCTCGTCTCGCACGCACAGTTCGGTTCTTCTGTTAAAGTGCCAAATTGCTCGCATTACTGAAATCAGTCTTCCGTGCAATTATATAAACCAAATTTTGGATTTTCATAATCACATTTTTTGTCAAAGTTAAAACCAGGTTGGTTGTTTGGTGCTGATACATGGCAGGTTTATGCATCTGTTGTACAAGCTACAATTTCAAATAGAGGAACAACTTTAATTAACAATGGTACCTTCCATGAGTCTACATAATGTAGTCTTGTACTGTTGCTAGCTGAAGGTATACATGTGCATCGGATCGGCATCACTTATTTATGCTGCTAACTGCATCTTACCTAATTTTTTCTATTAGTTACCCATGTGTATGTTCACTACAGTACGACCCATCATTTAAGGTAAAAACAGTGCACTTACTTTGATCAAATTGTGTGCTTTCGGGCACTTTTATTTTAACAGTTAAAATGTATGTAGCATAACCAATTTTTAAGTGACGACATGGGAATTTTGAAAGCATGTTATATTACATCTTATATGCAGTATGGGGTTCTATTCTGCTAAAAGTGCCCTAAAGCACTACTTGATCACAATATATGCACGGTTTGTTGTGTCGTGTTGTAATGAACACATTGGCAGTGAAAAAAGTAGGTCAGAATTCCATTTAACAACAAATAATTTAATCTACTGGTAACATACCTTAACATGCTGCTGCATGATGTATAGAATACTGTATGTAGTCAAACCAATATTTCTGTTTACTGTGGGCAAATGTTCAAACAGATCAGTCAAAATTACATGCTGTCCTGTGATGACCTCAACTGTCACATGCAAGTACCGGTATGCATAGCAGCACTTACAAACATATCACACATCTTTTATATATATACAAATTTAACGCATCTCTCGTAATGAAAGTACATAGTTCAGGTTTCATAACAAAGATACTCTTTTAACTTTGTAGGCATTGGCAATCTGTCGATGCTGTCTTTCGCCACCCTCTGTAAGATTACGTCACGGCATGCATTTTGTAGGGTTCCAACTGCAAAGAAAATAAATTTGACAATGAATCGACAGAATATGGTTTTTAATGTACAGTTGAACGTCAGTAAATATTACAGGATTTACAGCCACCTCGCAATTAAGATCATGAACCCAAATATATGTAACAAGAAACTTGTGGAAAAAAGTAGAAAAAGCATTTTTACTTGTTAAAAATATAAGAAATTGGCCTCTCTAATATGGGTGACTTTAATAGTGATGTTCCACACAGCAACTATAGTCCAACCAATTATTCAATACACAAAATGTTATATGACAAATAAACCAATCAATCCATCAATATGTTTATTTCAGATTCAACACTGTACTCCCTATACATTCAAAGAAAGAATTGCACAGCATAGAACACACACATTTTGTTAATTATTAAGTCACATGGTACATTATATAAAATTAATTAATTACTAGGGCAGATGGTACATTACAGATTAAAATTTAAAATAACATTAATCAAGAAATGCCATAATTTTGTTAAGCTTCAACTTGTTATATATAGTTTACAAATTTCGGCAACCAAAATGAGATTGTGGGACGCGTCCAAGGCTGTGAATGTAACTGCCAATTTTGCAACAGTTGGTAAACAAATAAAATAACTTATACACATTTCAGGAAAGTTTTCTGTCTCATTTAGTCTTCATTGATCAACACTGAAAGTTTACATTGAAACTAATGGCACTTTATCCATAAAAAAATCAAAATTCAGCCAAAAATATCAAAAATAAAAGTGACAGAACGCTATTCTGAAATACTATGTTGTTCATCTGATAAATAAAGAACTATTCACTGTGCAGATACACTGACTGCAGGACTTGTCCCTCATTCTCATTTTGGAGGTTGAAATTCATAAAATATATAATTTATTATACAAAAAGTTTAAGGCTGAATTATCCTGAAAGTATAAATAGTAGACATCTACAAATTTAACGAATTATTGCAAGTATCCATGACAACAGATGGTAGCAATTTGGACATTGTAAGTGTAACAAAACAATGAAATACAGGCTGCTGAAATCACTTTTGGAAATAATAAAATGGTTTTTTTCTCCAATTTCTGTGCATTTTAGAACAATAATTGGGAGGGATTTTATTGCCTGACTACAAGTATACACGTACTTAAATCAAAACAGCTAATTTATGTCAGCCAACAAAATATCAATTGAGTTCTGACGAAATGTATACAAATTTGCATTAATTTCTTCAAAAATATATAATACTTAACACACATAGTAGTTTTATATATTTTGTTGATTATATTTACATACATTTAAATTTCTCTGCAATCCTATTAGTCAACCACGCAAAAAAAAGATTAATGCGTCATATTTCACATAATATTTGGAAGCATTACATTGCAGAAAAATGTTTTACAAACTGATCCCATCCTCACTTAGAACAATGCTACTTCATGATAGGTATCTACAAATACTTGGAAAACTAAAAAATAGTTGTCCTGATTTGTAATAGCAGGCTTTGAATTTGGAAAACTTGAGGGTATGGCCTGTTGTTTTTAACTTTAAGAGATTTGTGAAGGACCATTTATGGCCAATTTAGGTTATTTAGCAATGAAAATTATTTTATTTCTGAGGCATGATGGCTAGATGGCAGCCAGGGATTTGTGGCAAATGTCTGCCCCCAAATTTAAGGCCTGCAGTGATGTATAGATGTATATTTTTTGTCGTGATTTTTTAATTATATCATTTTGCAATCAATACATTTTTGAATACACTAACTAGGTTCCACCAAAGACGATTTTTCAATTCCCATCAAAGAAAATCACAGTGGTATAAGATAATAAGTAGTACTTACCACCATATAGCTGTACAATTCTCACTTGTTTTGTTGTGCCGTATACATCTACAACAGCATAAACTGGCCCGTCTTTATAGGGAATGTCCTTGGCACATGGGCCCTGGTCCTCGCCATTTATCACGAAATGCATTTCGGCTTTTTGGTCCCGTATCACATACACAATGCCTATTCTGCTGCCGACGTCTGTCGGTAAGATATTATTATCCTCAGCACCTGCGGCTGCTTCATCTAAGGAATCAGTCGATGTCTCCATTGCCTCATCAGTAATTTTCGGCAGTGGTTTCAGAAGACTCCGCTTAAATGTGCCGCGATAAGTTTGAATGTGTGGCCCATCACCGAAGATGGAACGATACTGTGAACCAGCCTCTGCACTCACTTCCTCATCGTAGACTTTGTTGTGCGATTTCGTCACAGCAAACACCCATGACTTGCCCATGTTTGCTAGGTCTGGCAGTGCATACTGGGGCAGCTGTGAAATTCTGCCCGGGTCGTGCTGTGTAAGCCCGATCCGTAGGTGACCACTCCATCCACGCTCGTTCTCACGAATTTCGATCAGGAATATTTCCATCGGGTGTAATGGTTTTTCACCAAATGCAATAGCGTGGGCAAAGCTTGACTGTCGGTGTGCAACCATGTCATCTTCAGCCAGTCGGATGTTCTTGCCATGGCGATGGTGGAACCTTGTGACAGGCATCTTCTTCCTGTAATCTCAGCAGAGAGGGTAAAACAAAGACGTTATTTGTTAAATACTGTAGGCTACATGTTATAACATTTGAAACCGGAGTGTTATTTAGTCACCAAATGACAACATTATTAAAGGATCAGTGAAACAAGAAAATAGTAAAAATAACACTGTCAATGTCATGTCAGGAAGATGTATGCGTTTCTGTGATGAAATGGAGACACATACTACTGCCTAGTACTGGTTTAGTTCTTTAGACTTAGTCCTAGGTAATTAATTATTCTAAAATGTAACATTTGATGTTGCAATGATGCAGATTTAGGCTATCATTGTTAGGCCTCATTAACAAAGACTAATGCCACTGCAGAGACTTGTGTCGAATCACGATCCAACTTGACTTCGCTATTATAACTTTAATTTTGTCTAACTTTGATACCTCAGTACATTAATTCCATTACTCAACATTATCCAAGGCATATTTACGTTTAAGAATATCGTGTCTTTTGAGGCGTAAATAGCGCCCCGGTTTGTATCAACGTATACTGATATATCTCTCATTTTACGCATGTGATGCGGTAACGCACGACCACTGCGATACAGACCAGCACAAACCTGTTTGCTATTTGGCCTTCAAAACACTACGACACAATATTTTCGAATATAAAATAATGTGACTGGGATGATGTTGAAAAATTGAACTAACACACTGAGGTATCAAAGTTAGACAAAATTCAAGTTATAACGGCGAAAGCGAGCTTGAGGTGGGTCCGGATTCGACATAAGTGCCCAAATGCAATTTGATATGCATTAGAAATGGTGATGCAATCTATTATTGAACTGTATTGGAGGTAGTGACGGGCACTAGTCTAATGTATTATCTAGTCTAGCGAGCAAGGCAATAATTTGTTAAGAGTAAATTTGCATAACGTCGCCAACACGCACCCACTAAGACGCCAACGGTGCGAGCTTTCAAGCTACAGCATCGTAAAATGGTCAGACGACATGTTATTAACTTTTTGACTCGAACCATCAATGTTTTTATGGAATTACATCCTAAATATCACATCACCAATTTGCACAGGAAGTTATTGGATGTTGACGTGTTACGTGAAATGATTGCCTGTGTTTGTTTCATCAAACGCAAACAGGCGTCTGGCTATTATGCTAAAACGTATCGAAAACGTTTAGTTAATTCATATTTTGTTTGTTATTGGTTAACTAGTACTAACTGGACTTAAACGTTTTATCATAATAAGTCTACACAGGAACGTAATGAAAATAAACATGACTTTTCAGTCAACAAAAAACATTGTGGGACATTACCAGGAAATCGGGGCTACCACAATATTCAGAACAACAACAAATGGGTGACAATATTGCAATGCGACACAGGAAGAGGATATTCCAACACGGCGGGTTCGAGATGAAAAGAAATTAGTTTTGAAATTAAGTGAAAGCCACGATGTTTGTAGCAAAGACCATCCCTGCAGAACATCGTGATCTCATTCATGATGTAGCTTATGACTTCCATGGTCGTCGCATGGCCACTTGTTCCAGTGATCAGTTCGTGAAGGTAGGTGCCAACTCCTTGATTGAATATTGGCATCACTATCACTATCAGTATCATGTCATTCAATTTCATGGTGATCATCATGGCATTGCCATTGGGGGGATGATTGGCAGTTGGCTGCCGAATGGTGAGTAATCCTGGATGAGTTGACAACGAGCGCGGATACCGACGAGGGTTCGAGTAATTTACTCCGACTCCGTATTTACTTACTTATGCCCTTCGCTCCATGCGGAGCATAGGCCATCGACGACGACTCTCCAGCGCACACGACTTTGGAAGTTTGGGCTATCTTCTCTATTTCTTTCCAGGTGTAGCCACTCATTCTGCAGCCGTGTCTCTTTGCCATGTGTTTTTGTCTTCCTCGCCTTCTTTTTCCTTGAGGATTCCACATCAGAGACTGTCTTGTGATGTTTGTTGTTGGCTTTCTCAGTGTGTGTCCAATCCAACCCCACTTTCTCCTCAGGATCTTCTTGGCGGGTTTGACTAAAAGGCGCACGACCACGTACGACCACGAAGTTAATGAACGACCACGCACGACCATGTAATATAATATGTTGGTAGATAATTTGGCTGTTGATGTATATATATGGTTTATGTGTGCATTATTAAAAAATTTGAGTCTGTATTTCACCCAGTAGTTACATAATTTAGGCATTTTATCCGATCTTCCGGACGAGTATTTAGTCTTTGCACAGTAGCGCCACCTGGTGAATGGAACCGTAAAGTTACCACAAGCGATGATTAAAGTTTCGAATTTTTTTACTCCAATGTGAAGAACATTTCTGAAATTTGGCGAGCTACACACACATACCTCCTACGTGCCACCAACAGCCCGCTTGGTTACCAATACTACATACATTTTGGTCGTGCGTGGTCGTGCGCCTTTTAATCATACCGTTCTTGGCTAGTCCTTTCACATAGCTCCTCGTTTCTGATTTTGTCTTGCCATTTTATGCATAGAATTCTTTGCAGACATCGGTTAAGGGAAATCTGGATTTTGCCTCTAGTGTTTTTTTGTCATTCTCCATGTTTCAGAGCCATACAACAATAATTATTTTACATTGGAGTTAAAAATCATGATTTTGTTGTATTTGTTATTTCTGTGGAATTCCAGATGTTTTTTAGTATCAGGAATGCTGTCTGTGCCTTGCCCACTCTTGCTGCAACATCTGCCTCTGTGCCACCATGTTTGTTTATCACACTCCCTAAGTATGTAAATGAATCCACTTCCTCCAGAGGCTCTCCACTTACTATAATTGGGTAGTCGTTCCTAATGTGTATTTTCATGATCTTGGTTTTGCTTCTGTTGATCTTCAGACCTGTCTTTGCTGATGTTGCTTCCAAGAATGTCATTTTGTCCTTCATCTGTTTGTGGGTGTGTGATAGTATTGCCAGGTCTTCAGCGAAATCCAAATCCTCCAGCAGAGTCCATGGTGTCCACTGTATGCCATTTCATCTCCCGTCCGTGGTGTTCCTCATAATTCAGTCGATCATGAGGATGAACAGGAAAGGCGACAGCAGGCATCCCTACCAAACCCCTGTCTTAACTTCAAAACTATCTGATAGTCGTCCTCCATGCACCACCTGCCAAGACATTCCTTGGTAGGTACTCTGGATCACGGAAAATACCTTTTCTGGAATGCCATAATGTCTCATCAGATTCCAGAGTGTCTGTCTGTCCACACTGTCAATTGCTTTCTCATAGTCAATGAAATTGACAGACAGTGGTGAGTTCCATTCCAACGATTGTTCTAATGTGATGCGCATAGTAGCAAAAATAGATAAGCGAGCGAAAAATGAACAACTGTCAAACACGTTCCAAAAATGCCTTTTTAATGATTGCTAATACCAATACGGTTCGTCGGATCCAAACAATATTGATGTTATTTGAAAGTTTAAGCGTTCTGCTATTCAAACATATAAATGGTTTCCTGATAATCATTCCTAAAATTAACCGAAAACAGACCTACAACCGGGCCCGTTCCGGTATCTTAGACACTGCGAACCATGTTGTTTCGTCGACACAGTTCACCAGTCTACCGATTGAGGCACCACTATCTGATTTCATGGTATAAGCTCCACCCACTTTTAAATGGCTGCTAAAATGACATACGTGAAGTAGGCGTGACGTCACAATCACGTATATCAACCAACCAACGCAACGAATTTAGACCCGTTGTGTGACGTACTTTATTGTGACGTCACGCCGACGTAGAGATATATCGGTTTCGCTGCGATCAAAGCACATTAGTTTCGCCGCGGTTTAAAAGTGGGTGGAGCTTATAACATGAAATCAAGAAATGGTGAAGTGCGCATGTCAGAACCTATGCAAATGAGGAAAACAGCGCCGCTATCGGAAGATTAGTGTACTGAGTACCCGCCGCCAACATCGTTCGGAACCGTACAGAACACCGAAAACGGCATGATTGTAGGTCCATTTATCGGTGTTCTTTGAACGGTTACCGGGAAATCTAGATGTCGCTAGAATAACAAAAAGTGCATCCTTTCAAATGATACCAAGATCGTCGGGACAGGACGAGCCGTGAGGGTGCTAGCGACCGTAGAATTTCATGTTTTAGACGTGTTCTGAGTTGTTCATTTTTCGCTCGCTTATCTATTTTTGATAGTAGCTATTTGATCTGTGCAAGATCTATCCTTTCGGAAATCTGCTTGGTGTTCTCGGAGCTTTGCATTGACTGCTTCTTTCATCCTCTCTAATATCACTCTGTTCAGCACTTTTCCCGGGACTGATAGTAACATTATTCCTCTATAGTTCTTGCATTCTCTGAGATCTCCTTTCTTGGGGAGCTTGACTACGAGTCCCTTTCTCCAATCCTCTGGAACTCTTTCGTCTTTCCAGACTTTCTTTCTGTACAGTATTTCTGTGGGTGTGTTGATATCTGCCTTTATTGCCTCTGCTGATATTTCATCCGGCCCTGCTGCCTTTCTGTTTTCAGTTTCTAGATAGCTTTCTTGATTTCTGTTCTGCTTGGTTTATCACAGTTTATGGGTAGAACCGTCTCTGCTGGGGGGATGACTGGGGGATCTTCTGGAGTGTGTCGGTTTAATAGTTCTGTGAACTGCTCCACCCATCTCTTTAGTTGGTCGTCTACCGTGATGAGGGTTTTCCTTGCTTGTCTTTAATTGGTTTGTCCCTTGGTTGATACTTGCCTGCCATCTTCTTTGTTATGTTATATATATATCTTCTTTTTGTTGCTGCCTCCTCTGCCTGTGTTGTCAGGTTGTCCACCAAGCTTCTCTTGTTTCTTCTGGTGCTCTGCTTTAACTCCTTCTGAGCTTGTGTGTACCATGCTTGGGTTCTGCTTTCGTTGCTTTAGTTTTTCTGCTGTTCAGTATCGCCTTCTTTTCCATTCGCACTTGTAGCTTGAGTAATGTGTCGGCTGTCATCCAGTCTTTGTGCTGTGTGTTCTTTCTGCCTACTGTCTCTTTACAAGCACCAGTCCACATCTGCTTGGCTTGTTGCCACTTCGGTTCTAGTTCAGTCTTACTATCATGTAGTTCTTGCAGCACCTGGTATCTGTTCGAGAGGCTGATCCGGTACTTTTCTGTTGTTCCCTTGTCCTTCAGTAGATCTATGTTGTAACGTGTTCTTGTGCTATTGCACTGTGCTGTGGGCTTCTTAAGATGAAGCTTGAGGTGGTGATCAGAAACAGCACCAGCCCCTCTCTTCACTCTCACATCCTGCAGCGACTGTCTGAACTTCTGTCCAACACACACATGATCTATTTGATTTTTGGTAATATGGTTAGGTGATCTCCAGGTTGCCTTGTGAATGTCTTTATGTGGGAAAACACATCCTCCTATGACCAGGCTGTTCATGGCACATAGGTCTGCGAACCGTTCTCCATTTTCATTCATCTGTCCTAATCCATGCTTGCCCATGACTTGCTCGTAACCTTGCTCATAATTGTGTTGTTATTTCCTATCTTTACGTTGAAATCGTCCATGAGAATGGTAACATCCTTCAGCCCTTGTTCTTCAAGTACACTGTGCAGTCTGTTGTAGAAGTCATCTTTCCTTTCTTCATCCGCATCATTTGTGGGAGCATAGCACTGTATCACGTTAATCATTGTATTCTTTTTCATCATGAATTTGACAGTATTCATTCTGGAATTGATCGCATCCCAGCTAATGAGTGCTCTCTGAGCCTCCCTAGCCACCATTAAGGCAACACCCTCAGTGTGCGGGGCATCCTCGTTGTCATGTCCCGAGTACAGCACCATCTCTCCTGTTGTAAGTCTCATTTGGTCAGACTGTGACCATCTGGTCTCACACAATCCAAGCAGGTCTATCTTGTAGTTCTTCATCTCTACTGCTACCTGTGCTGCTTTCCCTGCTTCATACATTGTTCTGACGTTCCAGGTAGCAATCTTTGTGCAATTTCCTATCGGCTTTCACTGTACTGCGTCATATTGCATCTGTTTGAAGGCCCAACCTCTCCCAAGAGATGTTGCTCTCTTGAGTTTGTCGTAAATGTTTCTGTAACAGTTTTCTTTTACAGTTATGGTTGTTGGCCCCAAGCAAATCTCTTAGTCTCAAGGAGAGGATGGTCCCTATTAGTCTGGCCTCTACTCTTTGACCTGTCCAGCTTGGGTAACCCTGTCAGCAGCCAAAGCACCGGCTGGCTTAGCTCTCCGGGTAAATGAGACACACAAGTTGTCTCACCATGGCAAGGTTTCGACCATGAGACAGGACTCCGTATTTACTATGTTAATATGACAGTCTGAGACTTGGTTGAGCCCACCCGCACTCACCTTACAACATCTGTACCTCGGACTATGTCCGAGTTGCTCTGTCAGATCTAAGCTACGACAACACACAATTAAAATTTCCCCAACGTTGAAGTTACACAATATGTGCCTGTAATAAAACACATATTTTTATAAGAAAAAATGCACATTATATACGATCACGTGTACAAACTGCGAGTTGTTTTTATATTCATATTATGGCACATTCGGCAGAAAACAATATTTAAATGTACAACATATCATCGATGCAAAGCTGCTGTCCAGATCGATCCCTGTGTCTGATGTACGTATCTCTCCTGTCAAACATATAAAAGTCGATATCATCAACTAAGTAAAAATACCATCCTCATGCACCAAAGGGCACATCTGATTACACCAGTCTCAGTACCCTGTGGCATGGCAGATCACCTTGCAAAATGCTAAAGTTAAGGTCAACCAATAATATCATCTGCCAGACTGTTCGGCTCATTTTCGTTTCAGCCAACCGTATGTGTCTCATGTTACATGGAATGTTTGGGAAGTAGAAGTAATTATTTTGTATACACGGTACCACTCGGCCACTCTTGAGAATGGTCAAAGGGATAATTATATTGGGAATTCTTGTAACTCCTCCTTGATGTAAGGCGAGGGCATTTGTGCATCAAGACTTTTTCATGGTTCCAACAGAAACATACTTATAGGACAAAGTACAGCTATGCAACTAATTCAGCAAACTTCCGCATTTTGCTTAGGGTATTATCTTTGAGGAGTAGTGTATTGTCGCCACCCCTGTCTTGCGACAATGAAAAATACAGACAATTATATATATATACACTTTCAGAATGCAACTGATAGTGATATTTCATCTTTGCATTTGGTGACTTTGTAGATCTGGGACCTTGTGGATGGTGAATGGAAGTGTACAGCAAGTTGGAAGGTGAGTAGTGATGTGTTTACAGCAAGTTGGAAGGTGAGTAGTGAGGTGTATGGCAAGTTGGAAGGTGAGTAGTGATGTCTACAGCAAGTTGGGAGGTGAGTAGTGAAGTGTACAGCAAGTTGGAAGGTGAGTAGTGAGGCGTATGGCAAGTTGGAAGGTGAGTAGTGATGTGTACAGCAAGTTGGAAGGTGAGTAGTGAAGTGTACAGCAAGTTGGAAGGTGAGTAGTGAAGTGTACAGCAAGTTGGAAGGTGAGTAGTGAAGTGTACAGCAAGTTCGAAGGTGAGTAGTGAAGTGTACAACAAGTTCGAAGGTGATTAGTGAAGTGTAAGGCAAGTTCGAAGGTGAGTAGTGAAGTGTAAGGCAGGTAGCTGTCTAGGTCAAGTCCCATCAATTTTGTGATTCTAGTAGAAATGTATGCCTTTTAATCTCGTCTTCCAATGGTCAGTTTATTTTCTTTGACAAATAATCCAAAACAAATAAAATACTAAATATACAATTGCTATGGGTATTGTTTTATGTAGCCCAATTTTAAACCTATTTGTCCTGAAAATGTTGCTTTTAAAAGTGTTCTTCATTTTTTACACTAAGTCAAAAACTACGGAAAATATTTCAACAAATGAGGTATCATTTTAAAGCTTATAATTTGTTGAATAAAAAAGGTCACTCTTGTCATTTTTCGGCCAAATTCTGACAGTTTAATAGTTTGTCTGATGAAACTAAATAACAAATTTGTATAAAGCTAAGTCAAGCTACTGTGTCTTGGTGGATACTTGACATGGGTTTGGTTTGTCAAAAAATGAGTTTGAAACAAAATTACTGGAAAAAAATCGAAGGAGGAATCGTTCAGTGACTAGCTATGTTCTTGTCTTCCAGGCGCACAGTGGGTCAGTTTGGCGTGTGACCTGGGCCCACCCAGAGTTTGGACAGGTCATCGCAACATGTTCTTTTGACCGCACTGCCGCCATATGGGAAGAGTTGCGTAAGTCAGTGAGAATAGACCTATCCAGTACATCGCAGTTTGCTTTCATCACAATAAAAAATCTGCACGAGACTTATGTCAAACTTTGCCATGCCGACAATATTTTCATAAGTAATATAGTATAAGTGCTGCTAAAACAGGCAGTATGCATTTCTCGCTTGAGCAACTTTATCTTATATTTTGGTCATAAGTCAAATCTTTTGAGGCTGAATTTTAACAAAATACACAATGGAATACACAAACTATCCATGGGTTAGGCATTCATTTTTTGATAGACTTTTGCGATGATGTGATGGATAGATCAGTTGCGTTGATCAAGACTTATGGAAGTAGGGCCAGATTTAATCATATTTTATAATAGCACATCCAATATGCAATTGTGCAGAAATTTTCTAGTGGACATATATGTAAAAATTCTCTGATAGGGTTCACCAACCCTATCTGGCTTAATAGTGATTTAATTACTTCTTGTTTGTAAAATATAAATTATTGGTGTACATACAATGTCATACATATATATTAGATACTATATTAAATTAGTACATATTTTTGTATACGTATATATATAGCCTATGGTGTGTTCAAGTTTAAATTGATGTCTCAAACAAACAAGAATTATATTAAGAATAATTATAATAGAGTTTTATTTCAGACAATCAATATGTTCATATAAAATAGTAAATATGCATAGATAAAAACAGTATATTTTAAAATTAAAAAAAATTAAGATCCATTCAAAATACACTACATGTCGCCAGTTGCAATCTTCTGTATAGTGGGGTTCTGCAACTTGTCAATTCTAGTCATTAAGCTAAATATTTTATTTCTGATACAATTTACAGACATTGACATTAACAGTACTCAGTGAACATGTGACCATTGCCACATCCAGTAGACCACAATGTCCCACAGGAGTTGTTATAAAGAATCATCTAAATTCATCGACTAGGACATTTTATGTGCTTTCTATTGATAAATGTATTTTTTGTTTTATTAGTTTCTTAACATATTTATGATTATTCTTCTTGTATAAATGAATGTATTTCTAGTAGTTTTTATAAATGTCTTACTTTATGTAAACGCTTTTTTAATCTCTCTTTTTTAGTAACTATATTTAAGTTAATGTTATATTTTTTACATATTTATTTCTTAATTAGCATTTCTTTTTATGTAATATACTATTATATACGTGTGCATGTATGTAAAGCGCCCGAGGGCAATTTTAATTGATTGGGCGCTATATAAGTACTTTTATTTATTTATTTATTTATATTTATCTCGGAACGTTGAAGTCCAATATGAGACAAAATTACTTTCATCTGGTCTCAGCCCCCCACCCCACCCCCCTCAGTTGAAAGTTTGTAAACATTGATATAGTGATATTAGTACATTAGCAAACATTATCGGTATGAAACGTAAAACATCGATGTCCGACGCCAGACGAAACTGCCTCTGACCCCCCCTCCCCCAATGAAAGTAATTTCATCTGATATCGGACATCGACATTCTGAGATGATCCCTAAGCAACAACAAATTGCTGAGATGATCCCTAAGCAACAACTAATTGCTGAGATGATCCCTAAGCAACAACAAATTGCTGAAACACAAATATTATGCAAACTATGTTCAAATAAACTTCTTTCTTTCTCTTACACAGCAACTTTGAGTGACAACCTGGAAAATCTCGTAATAATGATAATATAATAAGTAGTTGAATGTTGAGTGTGTTGTTGCCGTGACGACAGCTGCGGAGGCGGGTGAGAGCAGCCAGTGGGTCAAGCGTACGAGTCTAGTGGACAGTCGGACATCGGTCACCGACATCAAGTTTGCCTCGAAACATCAGGGACTACAGCTGGTGGGTCTGCGTAAGGAGTAGTCAGATAACTTCAGATAACTTTGCAGAGTCCAAAAACCAAAGTGTTTTGCATTGCATTAAGCCGCCACCCTCCTCACCAGTGTAAGGTGTCAGACCAAATCCATCTTTAACTAATTTAATCCACAGTTTCTACTTTTTAATTCCTTGAGACTAAGTTTTCTGTGTTAATTTTTTTGTCACCGTAAGATTTTGTGTCGTCAAAATGACCACCAAACCCACATCCAATAGCCGCCATGTCACGTCTGGTTCCATTATCCATCTTATCATCGACGTTGCTTTAGTTTATAATAATTTGTCTTTTAATGGTAGCCTCCCTGACCTTACTGTGACCAGTATATTGTATTTATGTATATATGCTTATGATGGTCAAAATAAATACTCTGTCCGTCTGTCCGTCTATGTTCTACTCGATAAGCACCGCCACTGTAGCAGTTTTGTCCCCATGATATGTGGTGACGACCATGCTCCAACTTATCAGTGCGTAATGATGTGCATTTTTTTAACGTTGTGAATTTGTGCAGCTACCCCTAAGGCCTATCAAAATAATATTTGTGTTTCTCATAAATGCTCACAAATGTTAGGCCAAGTAGGTACTAAGTAGGACAGATTTTCTTTCTTTTATTATTTTTGTGTGATATTTATTGTGTAGATTCTAGGCAGGCATTTGGGTATTTTTCCTGTTTTGTTGTTGTTGCGAACATGTCACCTAAAATAATATTTCTTCAAACCAATTTAAGTAAAACTGTATTTTTGGTATTTTGACTGTTAAAGATATAGTCGGGCGAAAGAGGTTTCTCGTTTTTCTTGAGCTTGGATTTATACGGGGTTCATATTTAATTATGCATTTTGTAACAGAAAAGGTCTCTAAGAAACAACCCATTTCTGCTATGTTTAGAATAGTTTTATAACTACGAGTTACTTGTAATGTAGTCAACAAATTAGAAAAAACACCAATAACTCTTGAAATATGGGGTATTTTGAGAAAAGTAGGTAATAATCCAACTCTTGGGGTCATAGATTAATAACTGAAACTATGGTGCTTGAGGTTCAAGCCGTCAAAGAAGAAAATGTTAACATTCCCTCATGCATAGGCTCGATTATTGTAAGATTAAAAATTAACAAATGAAATTTTGTAAGATTGTACGAGTGTGAAGATGTTGTGGTTGACTAGGAAGGGTTCTGTCGTAGGCAACGTGTTCAGCCGACGGCGTCGTACGGATCTACGAGGCTCCTGATGTGATGAACTTGAGCCAGTGGACCCCTCAACACTCTATTCAGTGCAAGACAAGCTGCAGCTGTATCTCGTGGAATCCCTCCAGGTGCGACGCTTCGTGAATGATGGTTTCGATTCAGGTGGAACAGCCAAAAAATAAGTTAAGATCGACATCAAGGGCTTTAAGAATGAAAAATTTGCATTGATAATGCATATATGATAAAAACATATTTGAGATGGGTTAGACTGCAAGACAACCAGTGGATTGTCAGAATAAGCGAATGACAACCGAGAAACGAGGAAGTGTCTTGTTTTGTTTGCTGAACATTCTTCAGTATAGTTAATTTTTATGCAAACAGTTTCTTTTTTACATATCCGATACGTGATTTTACCTTGCAGTTGTAGAGTCTTGTTAGCGTAGCACACCAGCTTCTTCAGTGCATGTGACGCCATCGTACATGTGAGGTAGTTCGTAATTCCCCTCGTCTCGATTGATTGGTGTTTTGGCCTTTCTGATCCATAAGCTTCTTTTATGTGTCATGAAGAAGTTGGCATGCTACGCTGAAGAAAGACTCGACAACTATAAGGTAAAATCACATACTGGATAACGTATTTGTTTTTTTTAGCATACGTGCCCTAATTAGCGTACACCCCTCTTTTCCAACATTGTTGGTTTGTAACTAAAACTGATCACTGGATCCATCATTTATTGTAATTCTCTGTCAACCATTGACAATATGAGAAAGAAAGTTCACCTGCATCCACAGGCTCTGCAAAGTTCCAGTATCCTTTTGACCACAAAATCACCATCAGATGGATGTATAAATCACTTCCAGTTAGCTTCAGTTATGTTTACCTGTGTCATCCCTGCTGAACCAAACTTGAATGTATGCAGAGGATGGCATGGCCTGGTCTCTGACTTTGTCCGTGTCTTAGCATCACTGTCATGCAGATCGTTTGTTTTCTAACTGATCTCTCCAATGTTAAATAGTTTTAAATACTTGGTTAACCATAAATGTGTAAATGGCGCCATGTTTATTTTTAAAATGGAAATGAATGCTCGCATAGTGGAGTACGGCAGAAACAGTAAAAATACACATAATTTACACCACTTGGCATCACCATTTTGTAATTTTCACACTGGTTTGAGAAACATAATTTTTGTAACTTTAAAAATATTTCATAAGCGTACTGTATGCTAAAAAGAATGAATAAAAAACGAAATTGTTTGCTTGAGGAAGTGCTTGTCAAAGGCGGATACCAGTGCTATATAAGATTGCATTATTATTGGAAAAAACATCCCGCCATGAGAGGGAGAGTTGCTGTTTATGGGGATGAGATCTGCTGCTACTTCTTAGAGCAAACTTGGAAAATGGTGTCACTGATTAGGATGATCTGACGTGTAGTTTTGTTGTCTCCAGAATGCACCCGTCCATGATTGCTGTGGGCAGTGATGATCCCAGTTCATCCGGCGGTGGTAAAGTGCAGATATTTGAGTACAGTGACAATACCAGGTAGGTTGACTCGGATGTGGGGTATGTACAGTCAGCCGTGTAATATGGCAGGCTGTGATGTCAACATAGGGAAATATTTTACTGGTTATCTCACTTATCTACATGTGTGTGCACATGTTTGTATGTGTGGTGTGTGTGCATGCGTCTCTGTTTGTGTGGATGCATGCATGCGTATGTCTGCGGCGTGTGTGTGTGTGTGTGTATCTTGTTTGTGAGTAATTAAGAGTAACTATACATTTTTATATTTTTCCTGATCGATAGAACAATTTCTGTTCACTCTTGTCACTGTGGCAGTGCTGTAGGATAACTATTAACTTTCAAATATTTGTTTCTATACATTACTATTCTCGATGATTCGTCTTATGCCTTCCGAGTTCAGCAAAACTAAGCCTGCCATCGTGTTTGGAAATATATGATGACACTGACCAATATCAAACATCTCGCTAATAGCAGTCGCTGACCAGTTATGTTTTATCGTTAGAAAATGGACAAAAGTTGAGACGATTATGACGGTCACCGACAGTGTTCGTGATGTCGCATTTGCACCAAATCTTGGCCGGTCATATCATATGCTTGCAATCGCATCTAAAGACGTCACTGTGATCACCCTGAAGCCATTAACACGGTGGGTACCTCAGACCTGTTTACAGTACCATAAGTATATTAGTTCTCCTAAAATAATTCTCCTGAAATGAACTGTAGCTAGAGAATGAGCATATTTATCCGGGGTTTAAAAGTTAGTGTGAAAACTGCTTTGGCCAATGTCAGACAATCACTCAAGTGAATGATATGAGCTTATATTTATACAAATTAGAGCTGTTTATTAAGTGGTGTAATATTATTAAGTTGTATTGTGACTATATGAAAAACTGCACAGATAATTCTGATACTTTTGATATAATGCACTAACATCGAAAATGTTTACCACATCTGACAAGAAGCACTGGTCTCACAATATAAGTATGAGTGTTAAAAGTTGAAAAAAATTAGTCAAACTGAACGCAGTAAAATTAATTCTATAAATTCTGAACATTTACAGCATTTGTTCCGTTAAAGCTGATTCCCCAACTGGAGTAACCCATCATCAATCCGGTTCTTTGATATCCAAATATGTAGAGTGGCTAAGTTTTAATAATATCCGCAGTTGGTTTAATAAAATGCATGTCGTAGTGGACACAATATAGATTAAGTTTTTAACGAAATAATTTTTTTTAAATCAAATTGAAGAGGAACCTTTAAAGGTGTGGTCGTTCCAGGAAGGAGCCCGGCAGTGCAGGAACAGCTGTCCCACCAGGCATCAGTAAATACGAGATACACCAAGTCGCACAGTTTGATGATCACCGCTCGCAGGTAAATCTCTCATCTCTCTTTGGCTGACAGTTTGTTTTGAGAGACAATGTTGTCAACTGATCCACCATAGGCATCATAGTCTTCATTTTGTCAGTGTTTTTCTGGGTTGATGTCAAGGTCAGTGTGAAGCATGGCACGCCAGTTTGATCTGTCCATGTCAGCATGTGGGATTTCAAAAGGTTTAGATCTCTGTGGTCTGCCTACTGTTAAAGGCCATATCTTGTCCAAATGTTTTTTTCCAGAGAACTATGTAAATATACTTGTACATGTGTATTATTCAATGTTATTACAAATCCGAAGCCATGCGTTTGCCAAAATATTAATAAAATTGGTTTTAAACAGTGACTGGTCACAGTGCAAACCTGGAAATGTCTTGTTTTCCAGAAATGTCCGAAGGCGCAGATACGTGACGTCACTCGTGGAACCGGTTGCACGGTCACACGGTTTACGTGGCTAAATGTTATTTCATTATAATTATGTTTCAGCTGTTTTTATCATTAACATGATTAATTGAAGATATGTGTTATGGAAAACAGTGGCACTTCAGGGTTCGACAGGAAATTCAGTGGATATCTTCCTCAAAGACCTAGTTTGTAGGCAGAAAATGGAACATTTTGTATGTAAAGGACGGGATCCATGCTATGCCTATGCCGAATAACATCACTTGTGGTTCAGATCTGCCGATGGATATATCTTATGAGGTGGAAGATGGGTGTCAAAATACAGTTAGATGTAAATAAATCAGTAGTCCTTATTTATGACTCAAAAGAAGCATCAAGATGCGAATGAGTACCACAACAACGCCACTGGCCTTTTCACCACAACAAACTCAACAGCCAGCCGTCAGTGAGTTGCCGGACTCTCTCGACAGGTTCATGCCTCGGCCTGTATACGTAGCACCGCACCGACATCTGGCAATCTAACATCAGCAGAAACAACATTAATCTCTCAAATGTTTTCATCACTGTCACGAAAATATATTTGACCATCATATGCACCGGTCTCGGTAACAAGAGACACCGCTCTCAACCCACCGGCCGCCATTTTTTTAGTTATTTACACGAGGCGGGTCACACGCAGGGCGGATGTCAATCAGAGCGGTCCAGGCTGGCGGCTGTTTTCCACAAGTGACATCACATAATCTCACGCTGCTGTCACTCGGCAGTTCTTTTTATCTTGTACCCTCTTATATGATTTATAAACATATTTTCAATAGCATCATTTGAAAGTGCATACATCATTTGTTATTATGGAACACAGCACATTTTATCCCAGGATATGGCCTTTAACTTTCCATCATTTAACTCCTCAAACAAAATAGATTATGTTAACAGGAAATGCATTAAGTTTTTATGACAATAATCAAGTGTGGCTAGCCAGTATGAAACATGAATTTATTAGGGATTCTTCTGTGGAATTTTGCGGTTTTTGTAGTCAATTTGTGATTCTTCATATCGATGAAAAACTGTTGAGTTCTTGGTAACGGTATACATGGAGGTGAATTTGGAAATTTTAAATCAATAAGTTTGTTTGAAACAGACCGGTGTGCTCGTTATTATATCAGATGGGAACACAAATATATCAAACAAATTCTTGCCAAGTTTTAATGTTGTTTGCATAGTATTCATTTTAGCTGATCTGTATAACTATATCCTTCTTCTGGGTCCATGGCAGACATTATTGTAGTATTTCTAGGGTCTACATTTGAACGTGAAATATGGTTGTGATGTTTTGTAAAGTGGCACTGATGGTGTTCGGTACAGAGTTAATCAGACAGAGACATCGAGCTATCAACAAGGATGTAGTAGTCTTAAATGTTGAGTTGGGATCCTTGTGAAACTGTTTACAAATTACAAGTATATTTTGCCAAAAACAAACTAAAATGTTGCATAATTTTTGTAAAATTTTTACCATTAAATAAATATCCTTCGATTTATGGTGTTTTGTATGCAACGTTGATAAAACTGTGCAGGAAATATATCACAGACAGCACCAACACTTGGATGAGAAAGGTGAAATCGTGGTTACCATTGCGTTTTAATATAATAAAAGGTTTGTTTAACACCATCAATAATAAAACTAGTTTAACACCATCAGACCTGGAGCTCCATTCATGTACAACTTATCATATTCGACAAAGCTTTAAATTAATTCACACAGTAAAACTTGTATAGATGGATTTTTACAAATAATAAGTATGTTTTGTAGCATGTTAAAAACTGCAAAACTTAAATGTATAAATTATTTTAATAACAATTGTATACTTATTTAAACTGCATGTGTGTAAAAATATGAAATAGGTAATAAAACGCTGCCTGCCATGTCGATCCTTGGTCGTTCACTCTATGTTGCTCCAGTTAACTCAGCTATATGACTGAGTACCTGGCCAAAGACAGTAGTGGATGTTGTGAATGAATAGTCTTTGTGCATTTATTGCAGCGTGGCTGAATGTGTCCCAGAGAAGTGGAGATAGTTGGATTGAACAGGTCTGCCAGGGAGTAAAGTGTAAAGTGCTTTGAGCAGTCCTTAGGACTGGATACTGCGCTGTATAAAAACTTACCTTTACTTTTAATGTGTTTTAGGTGTGGCGGTTGAGCTGGAACATCACGGGAACAATCCTCGCTTCCTCGGGGGATGATGGTTGTGTGCGACTGTGGAAAGGTGGGGAAGCTCTCAAAACATTCTTGAATACATTAGGGGTGGTCTCATAATCTTGCAACATCTAAAAATATATCGGTTCAAATCCACCAACAGTCCACACCAATAGGGGTGTAGAATTGAAGATTATGAGCTATGGCCATATTAGTGGAAGTGTGAATTGATGTATGTTCCACTCCATAGGTGGCGCCATATTACATTTTTTACTGGAATACATGGTGATGACCAAACCGTCACCCACCATTGCATAATGCTGTTTTCTGGGACTTTGCAAACTTATTGTTCAACCCCTAAATGTCTAAGGAATAATGATATAATTGCATTCTAAACTAATGTCTGTGCCAAAGAGTGGGGAGAGAGAAAAGTGTGCATTAAGTACGTGCTCATATAAATGAGCATGTACTGTCTATAAATTAAATACAAAATTTAGATAAAGCTAGATTCACTTTGTGGAGAATTGTTTACATATGTACATTACATTTCAAATGTAAGACTGAAGTGTTGTACCAACCAATGCCAGGGAAGCCCTACCAAGAGCTGACTGTGACAGTGAACAACCAAAAGCTGACAGTAATAGACAAGTTCACCGACCTAGGGAGCACTCTCTCGCAGTGTTCACATCGATGATGAAACCAGTGCCCGAATCGCTAAGGCCATTGTGGCCTTCGGAAGACTTTGCTCGTCAGTGTGGGAACGTAGAGGAGTGAGCCTCACAGCCAGGCTGAATGCCTACAGAGCTGTCGTCTTCTCTACCTTGGACTGTCTAACGACATGCAAAGAAACTCAATCGTTTCCATTTGTGCTGTCTTTGCAAGCTGCTGAAAGTCAAGCGGCAGGACAAGATTCCTGACACTGAGATCCTTGAGCCGACCGGCATGTCCAGTGTCTACACAATGCTGCGGGTGTCTTAACTCCGATTGGCTGGTCACATCACCAGAATATCAAATGAGCATCTCCCAAAGCACATCCTCTATGATGAACTGCAGAATAGCGCACACTCCCTTGGCAGTCAAAAGAAATGCTTCAAGGACCCCTTGAAAGTCTCCATGAAGGACTTTGACATCAACCCTGCTTCATGGGAGACCCTCGCTCAGGACCGACTTTCTTGATGTTCTGCAGTCTCAAAGCCACTATCTACGCATCGAGACAGCCAAAACCAAGCCGATAGTGCGCAAAGTTCGGGCAAGCAGCGTCTCCACTGCCTCAGCTCTGCCAGCAGCGATGTCCTGCCCCCACTGCTCCAGAAACTTTCGGGCAAGGATAGGCCTCATCAGCCACCTCCGAATCCACATAGCCAGGATCATGGATGATGATGAAGATGGTCATCTTCGCTACTGAAGGACGAACACCACACCACACATTTCAAATGTGTGACATCTACTAAATCAATCTTTCCTGCATGCAGTTCTCACTTAAACAACTTCACCCTATGTTTATATTACGAAGGAACACATTTGGAACAAGAATTTAAACAGAAATTACGACGGAATGTTTGGCATCAATATTGAAGGCTTGACCGAACTTTTTGCTAGGCCATAATAGGTCAGGTGATGGGTAGGTCAGGTGAAGGGTAGGTCAGTTAAATTTCTACCTGTAAATTATTGCATCTTCTTATCAAGATGGTATCTGTCATTAGTACTAATACGGATCTTATCGAATGATGTCATCATACACGAGGAATGTCTAATTGGTGTATGCAGTACATCGCAGTTTGTGTACGTCACAATCAACATTTTGCATATGATCTCCATTAGCTTTGCTAACAATATACGTGAATCACATAGCTACTGTGGCATGATATCTCATCGATCAAACATAATCACATGCAGTTGTCACTTTAAAAAACTTTGTCTTATGTTTTTGTCATAAAGAAATACTTCTGTTTGTATTGCAGCCAACTACTTGGACAACTGGAAGTGTATCTCCGTACTGCAGGCGGACGGATCAGGCACCCCGCCAGAGCACGCCCCCACGGCACACTACCTCAAACTCGGCAAGATCACCCATCCCAGTCAAGTCGCCTGGCACTGACCGATTCATACTGACCACTCACAGTGAACATTGACTGGACACGCTGTCATGAATGCATTCCCATGGCAATCGAGAACAATGATGGGCAGAGAATCGGTCGGTGTCTCAACGTGTTGTCATCACATGACTTGTAGTGTTCAAGATGGACACTCGTTCCTGTTGGGGTCTTGGTGGTTGTCTACGTTGTTACTCCCAAGAGCTCCGTATGCATGATGATATTCCACCGTGGCATAACATGGCCGTTGAATTGTGATCTGGCGATAGCAGTTCACCTTGGTCGGAAACTCGTTGAATTTCTAACAGTACATTAGAGTGATGCTGTGTTTCAATGCGCTGGGACTTAGGTGAATACAAGTTGCATTTACCCGTACCCAAGTCGGGCTCTTTTAAGTATTGACTTCACGATTGTTAAACGGAGTCGTGAACTTGTAGTCACGGTTAGTGCAAGCTCATTGGTATGCAGCATAATTTATAAATGTAACTGAAGTTCTCAAAGAACTTAATCAAGTACTTGGCTCAGCTATCCCACTCACGTGTGATGGACATCCAGACTTGTACATGTAGTTTGGATGCTATCACTTTGTGACAAATGGTTGACAAGTAGCAATTTTCTTTGTAAACACCTCTGAAATCTATAAAGACTGATCTAATTCTTTGAATTCTATGTTACTACATCTCCACACCATGCACATATGTATGTCAAAACACAACACAATTTACTATAAAAGTCTTAATTTTATTCTTATATATATATATATTTATATATATATGCCAGATGGTCTATATACAGCATCATGTATACAATCAACAGAAAGCTGGATGACAATGCGACAAAATGTGTACAGCCTGCCATCTCCAGGCAACAGTCTCCGTCATTTGTGTCATGACAAACAAATGGACATGGTGAAGGTCACTAGTCGCCATGGTAACGTTACTGACACAGAGGCTACGACATAGCGCAAAACGTAAACTGCTCGCGGATAAGTACCAACACTGACCCGTTCTAACAACGACCTGTGGCGCCACCCTACGACAACGTCGGCAGCACGCAAAGACGTTGCCAGCGCAGAAAATTTTACAGCGGTAGACTCGGAACATTGCGACTTGTGGGGGCGCAGTTTGTTGCAGACGCGGGGCTACACAAACATTAGTTAGTTTCAGTTTGTGCAAACGGTACGGACATAAGTACAAACATCAGACACAAACTACAGCTGCTTTGTATCCGAGTCGGGTGCCAGTAATCGTTATACGGATATATACATCTATATACATATCTGTATACAGTGGATTGGGACTTGTTGGCCGTCTGAAGAACTCATGCATATTCAGTAATGTCGCATTTGGCATGGAACCACCGCTGACGACACATGCAGATATTTATACGTCTAAAATTCTAGCCTCACATCATGACATTGTGAACTGTACAAGTTTCTTATTATAAATAAATACGCGTGACGATGTCGAAGGCATTACGAGTTATAATCCCATGGAGGAACATTTTAACAATCCATCCCTTGGCCCCCTTCTGTTCCGCTGACGAAAACAAATTCACCGCAAAACGTCAAATGATCTAACGTCATCACAAAAGCACAGTAGTTTCCACACTAAACACACTGACGTACGTACAGTACAGGCTGGCCTATCTATTTTAGATTTTACAATGATGCAGTCTCATTTTCGTATATTCCATGACACTACCGATATGTTGGATAGAAGGTGCCATAGTTTCACTGACCAATTCGATTCCTATTTACTGGCTCTGCAAAAACTGCACCCGACAAAGTTGAACATAACTTCGGGCTAATCCGAGTCCATGCTACATTCTAATACTGGAGGTATTTGTATACCCACATCAGACACCGCAAAACTGACAGACAAAACGAGAAACCACCAAGACACGTATAAACCTTGATTAAACGATAGTGAATCGCAACGCTAATGATCTGATGATGAGTAACAAATTACACAAAACTCATTTTCATAAAATAATTTTAGTACAAAATCGAACAACAGAGGACAGTCGGTTCCATTCTGCCAACCACTGGCGGATGCGATCATTTCATTCCGTCGAAAATTAGCCCACACCTACGAGTTTCCGGCTTTGCTGCTGTGAGATTGTTGAATGAACGTGAAAACTGGCACTCGTTGATTTCTTGTATATATTTTACTATTCCACATCCTGTGTTTGTGTGCGAAAAACAGACGCAAATGTAACCAAACTAATGAGGTTACAAACAGTGTGCCTTTCCCAAGATATCCCACAAGCCTTTGCAAGTTCGGGTCCCACTGTCTTAAGACAGCATGGTGCAGAACAATTGACTAGCAACGCAAATATTGTGCCTTTGTATGTACTCTTCCCTGCAAATGCTTCGCAGAATAATACAATCGAACCACGGAAACATGCTCACATTTTCGACAGCGCAGACCGAATCCTGCACAATACACAGCCAACCGATAACATAACAACCACTATATACAGACACACATGCCATACGTTTTAATGGATTCTTCGAATACTGCCTTTTAGCAGTCGAGCCAGTTCTGGTGGGGAGAAGCTAATAGTCTGTCACATGCGACAGCATTTCTGGTCACCAAATGGTCATTTGGATTCGGACTTGTTAAACAAGCCGGAATTGCTCCATCCTCAAAAACTTGGACCCTCTCAAAATTATTATTTCTAACAAAACTCCTACAGCTTTCATACAAAAAAAATTTGGTTTTACAGGACATCTGCCAACAGGACCCATGGCTCCAAATAGCAATCATTAAAAAGTCAAATAAATAACACGTGTGTGTATGGATATATAATGTGTATTATATATGCCTAAACACATTAATACCTGTATGCCTATGTATCTGTCTATATGCATATACTTGTAGTTTCTCGAAGATGTTGCTGCTGGTTTAAAGAAAGTAAATTGTATTAACTTTTGTGCGTATGTGAAACACTGTAGCCATATCATAAATCAATGCTCTCCAATTGGGTTAACTGTCAAGATGGAAGAATTTTGAAATGATTTGCGAAAAGAAAGTTATAGAGGCGACAAATAGCACTCCTATCAGAAATTTTATTATGGGGAATCTTCTATTGTGACCGTCACAACGTAGTAAGAATTTTAAATACCATACACACACATATTATATATACATACATACACACATATATATATATATATGTACACAAGAGAAGGTATAAACTTATTAAACAAATCCCATCATAAACTGATGTAGTTCAAACATAAATCAAACAAGGTGAAACTATTCTGCGACCCCCTGCCCCGTTTCATCCACCGAGGAAGTGAAGTGACCTGGACATACAAGGACTGGGAGTCTGCAGGGTTAGTGCTAGCGGTGGGTGGGGGAGGGCGATTGGCTCACACTCGTGGAGATGCCAAACACATGCACGCACACACGCAGCCATTGCAAACGTCTTTTCAATGAGTCCCGAACGACCGAGTTCACTGCGGAATGTAATGTTCACAGACAGTTGGCTTTAGCTGTGTGTATGTAGCTTAAGGTTCCTGTATGTCTGCAGCTTAACTTCCCTGTACGTGTGTAGCATAAGTCCTCCGTGTCTGTAACTTAAGTCCCTTGTGTCTGTAATTTAAAGTCCTTGTGTCTTTATCTTAAGTACTCTGTGTGTCTTTAACTTTAGATGTGTTTCCAAGTCTCACTTCACTTATTGGTGGACTGGTAGGGATGAGGGTCTGGTGAGGACTCGCGTTGGCATGGGTTCTATCACCTGCTGCTACTCTATACACACAATACTGCATTTTGGCTGCAAAATAATCAACGAGTGGGCCGAGTCTCTGCGACATGTCAGCATGCACGTTTTCACTGACAGAAACAAGTGCACGCACGCATGCTGAGGATGGGAAGGCTAAGGACTTTCTGCCGACGTCAAGGCTCCAGATGAATGTATCCATCGACCAGGAAGTTTCACCATGCAGCTTTTTAACACAAGCTGTGTGGACTGGCCACCGAAGGCAGGTAAGTGACAATGCAGAACACGCTGAGGCAATGTGTAGGCACCAGGCACCAGTGCGCACCATGCAGATCACACCCACTATTGTTGGTCAGGACTGTGTGAAAATTGCACAGCACATTTGGCGGTAAACATCGTCAGTGTACAGATGTTAAATAGTACGACGGCGACGATTCGTTCTCAGGTTTGCGTGCTCTGAATGCCAGCACACACGCACATACAATGCAGGGTGAAGCCCAATGATGCAAAACATCCACACTCAAGATCTTTCTAGTAGCAAGAGAACCTTTCTATTGTGAACACCTCCTGTGCATCGTTATCATTTGTATTACAACCAGAACGGGGCTGTCACCATAGCAACACAAAGATACCTTTGAATGTGGCCACATCGGAGATGTATTAGAGAACAGGTCACTGCAGGCAGTCCTAAGAGTTGTATATTATTATCAAAACAGGCAATGTGATCGTAACAGAGAGGTAATTAAAACATGAACAATCTCACATGTGGTCATCAAGCCTTTCAAAATAAAGCGTCACATTCAGTAGCTCTGCATCGGACGTCACACTCCATCGAATGTCACGCTGCATCAGATATCACGCATCAAATGTCACACTGGACGTCACTCCATCAGACGTCATACTGCATCAAACGTCACACAGCATCGAACGTCACACTGTGCCACCAGATGTTGATGCATCAGATGTCACACTGCACCAGATATCCGACTGTGTCAGACGTCACATTGCATCAGACGTCAGTGTCCGACATTCCAGTATGTCACGTAGCATCTCCAAACAGAGCCCGCTGGCCAGTTGTTTGCCGTTTCCCACTTTTGCTAGACCTGGAATCATCATCATCGAGAGCGCCAGAAGACATGGCTGAATACACTGTAGCACAACATTTGCAGAGAGAAAGCAACTATTTACAGTGCGTTGTTTGCATGCACACCCGCATGCACGCACACCCGCGTGCACGCACACCCGCGTGCACGCACACGTATGCACAACTTGCCTAGTGATCGCGTTGCCAACTATAGCTCACAATGATTTTGTCCCATACGAGTTGGCTGTTGCCGTGGCAACCAGTACGTTGTTGGTGCGACACCGTCACTGTCGCCACCGCCGTGAGAATCATCAGTTCGGCAGGTGGCGCCACCGCTGCCACAGAAAACAAAATTTCCTCATCTAAACCTAACCGGTTATAAAATGCGGGGTCACGACCTCCGCGCCCCTCCCCAAAATTGACTTTGTTACCACAGGGATCATCAGCAAACCCCAAAACATACATAAATATCGACATAAACCCGCCGTGTGTGATGCGATACACGAATACAGACGGCTCCATTGTCGCCAGCGCGTGTGAGAGACATGTCTCCATGGCGATGATAATCGTCCACTGTATGTGGCAACGAATCGCCCAAGTCGTCGGACCCAAGCGCGACGGCAGGTGACGCCAGCGACGGCCGCCTTCCGACGCATCATCGTGACGTCACTGATGCGTCATGGTCGGCGAGTAGCAGCGGTACGTTGTCGTCGATGCGATGACGTGTCACAGGAGCTCGTACTGTCGCAGGTGCATCCTCTGTATGATGTCACGGCAGTCGTTGAACACCCGGCGGATGTTCTCTGTGTCGACGGCGCACGTGAAGTGGGGATAGCAGTAGTGTCGGCCGTGACCGCTCGCCGTGCTAATCCGCTGCAATGCAACTTTCACTTTCATTTTCCACTCTAGTATCTCTTAATCATCATCACCAGCAAAAATACCCACCCTCCGGACAGGATAACGTGGTTTCTACAATTATTGTAAGTAACGTAAAACACCCCCGACTGAACATTTACTTTGTGCTAAGTCTGCAATATTGTACACGTAGTAGCTACATCATAATAAAACAAGCAGAACAAATAAGTCTTTACGAGACAGAAATAATAAGTCAGGTTTTGGTAAAGGTGTATTAGATTGTCCGAAATTATTTAAAACGTTAAACAGCATTGTTACTTAATTTTTTCTATGTCAATGTGTTTATTATGCCAAAGACGAAATGGTGCTTTTAGAGCAGTTCAGCCAGGATAGCATTGGATGTTAATATAACATGCATGTAAAACCCACATAATATTCTTATTGTTCAAAACTGTAGGTTTCACCACAGCAATTTGGAATGTTAAAAGTTAGGCAACCTATATCTCTTGATCATAATATCTGCACTTTTTGTACCCGAAATGATGTTGTGTTAGAATCAAATACTGGTAAACATCAAATGAGGTGTGTCGTTTAACAGAATATATATCATTTAGGCCAATCTAACAGTAGAACCTCAGTATTAAGGTCACCCTTGGCACTGGGATAAAGTGACCTGAATAGTGAGGTGACCTTACTGGCAGGATTAATATCCCATATTTATTGTTACAGAAATAATTTGGGATTGTCGGACGGTGACGTTAATTGCGAGGTGGCTGCATTAGTAAAGCGAAGTTCGACTCCATGCCTTTACACTATGTAAGTGATCGTTGTGTTTGTGTCAGTGTGAGGGAGCAGAGACACTTACGAGGAACTCGTCTCGGATGAAGTATTTGGCGCGCACTACCTCCGGGTCTTCGCCGGGCTCTGGTTGTGCTGGAGACAGAAAGACTGCATTAACTACAAGTGACAAACACAACCACCCAATGTCTTCTTTCACTACTATCCATTCTACCAAGTGACACACCCAACCACCCAATGTCTTCTTTCACTGCTATCCATTCTACCAAGTGACACACCCAACCACCCAATGTCTTCTTTCACTGCTATCCATTCTACCAAGTGACACACCCAACCACCCAATGTCTTCTTTCACTACTATCCATTCTACCAAGTGACACACCCAACCACCCAATGTCTTCTTTCACTGCTATCCATTCTACCAAGTGTCACACCCAACCACCCAATGTCTTCTTTCACTACTATCCATTCTACCAAGTGACACACACAACCACCCAATGTCTTCTTTCACTGCTATCCATTCTACTAAGTGACACACACAACCACCCAATGTCTTCTTTCACTACTATCCATTCTACCAAGTGACACACCCAACCACCCAATGTCTTCTTTCACTGCTATTCATTCTACCAAGTGTCACACCCAACCACCCAATGTCTTCTTTCACTACTATCCATTCTACCAAGTGACACACACAACCACCCAATGTCTTCTTTCACTACTATCCATTCTACCAAGTGACACACACACACAACCACCCAATGTCTTCTTTCACTACTATCCATTCTACCAAGTGACACACCCAACCACCCAATGTCTTCTTTCACTACTATCCATTCTACCAAGTGACACACACACAACCACCCAAAGTCTTCTTTCACTACTATCCATTCTACCAAGTGACACACACACAACCACCCAATGTCTTCTTTCACTACTATCCATTCTACCAAGTGACACAACCACCCAATGTCTTCTTTCACTACTATCCATTCTACCAAGTGACACACACAACCACCCAATGCCTTCTTTCACTACTATCCATTCTACCAAGTGACACACCCAACCACCCATTGTCTTCTTTCACTACTATCCATTCTACCAAGTGACACACCCAACCACCCAATGTCTTCTTTCACTGCTATCCATTCTACCAAGTGACACACACCCACAACCACCCAATGTCTTCTTTGACTACTATCCATTCTACCAAGTGACACAACCACCCAATGTCTTCTTTGACTACTATCCATTCTACCAAGTGACACACCCAACCACCCAATGTCTTCTTTCACTACTATCCATTCTACCAAGTGACACACCCAACCACCCATTGTCTTCTTTCACTACTATCCATTCTACCAAGTGACACACCCAACCACCCAATGTCTTCTTTGACTACTATCCATTCTACCAAGTGACATAACCACCCAATGTCTTCTTTCACTGATATCCATTCTACTAAGTGACACAACCACCCAATGTCTTCTTTCACTACTATCCATTCTACCATGTGACACACACAACCACCCAATGTCTTCTTTCACTACTATCCATTCTACCAAGTGACACACCCAACCACCCAATGTCTTCTTTCACTACTATCCATTCTACCATGTGACACACACAACCACCCATTGTCTTCTTTCACTACTATCCATTCTACCAAGTGACACACCCAACCACCCAATGTCTTCTTTCACTGCTATCCATTCTACTAAGTGACTCAACCACCCAATGTCTTCTTTCACTACTATCCATTCTACCAAGTGACACACACACAACCACCCAATGTCTTCTTACACTACTATCCATTCTACCAAGTGACACAACCACCCAATGTCTTCTTTCACTACTATCCATTCTACCAAGTGACACACCCAACCACCCAATGTCTTCTTTCACTACTATCCATTCTACCATGTGACACACACAACCACCCATTGTCTTCTTTCACTACTATCCATTCTACCAAGTGACACACCCAACCACCCAATGTCTTCTTTCACTGCTATCCATTCTACTAAGTGACTCAACCACCCAATGTCTTCTTTCACTACTATCCATTCTACCAAGTGACACACACACAACCACCCAATGTCTTCTTACACTACTATCCATTCTACCAAGTGACACAACCACCCAATGTCTTCTTTCACTACTATCCATTCTACCAAGTGACACACACAACCACCCAATGTCTTCTTTCACTACTATCCATTCTACCAAGTGACACACCCAACCACCCAATGTCTTCTTTCACTACTATCCATTCTACCATGTGACACACACAACCACCCATTGTCTTCTTTCACTACTATCCATTCTACCAAGTGACACACCCAACCACCCAATGTCTTCTTTCACTGCTATCCATTCTACTAAGTGACTCAACCACCCAATGTCTTCTTTCACTACTATCCATTCTACAAAGTGACACACACACAACCACCCAATGTCTTCTTACACTACTATCCATTCTACCAAGTGACACAACCACCCAATGTCTTCTTTCACTACTATCCATTCTACCAAGTGACACACCCAACCACCCAAAGTCTTCTTTCACTACTATCCATTCTACCAAGTGACACAACCACCCAATGTCTTCTTTTACTAATATCCATTCTACCAAGTGACACAACCACCCAATGTCTTCTTTTACTAATATCCATTCTACCAAGTGACACAGCCACCTAATGTCTTCTTTCACTGCTATCCATTCTACCAAGTGACACAGCCACCTAATGTCTTCTTTCACTGCTATCCATTCTACTAAGTGACACAACCACCCAATGTCTTCTTTCACTACTATCCATTCTACCAAGTGACACACACAACCACCCAATGTCTTCTTTCACTACTATCCATTCTACCAAGTGACACACCCAACCACCCAATGTCTTCTTTCACTACTATCCATTCTACCAAGTGACACACCCAACCACCCAATGTCTTCTTTCACTGCTATCCATTCTACTAAGTGACTCAACCACCCAATGTCTTCTTTCACTACTATCCATTCTACCAAGTGACACACACACAACCACCCAAAGTCTTCTTTCACTGCTATCCATTCTACTAAGTGATTCAACCACCCAATGTCTTCTTTCATTACTATCCATTCTACCAAGTGACACACACAACCACCCAACAATGTCTTTTTTCACTACTATCCATTCTACCAAGTGACACACCCAACCACCCCTCATGCTGTTATCCGTTCTACCAAAAAAGTAGATGTCTAATGGAGTGCGGCAGTGTAGTGTACAGAGCTTCAGACTCTCAATCAAGAGATTCCTGGTTCAAATCGTGTGCTGCCATTCCGAACCTTGGGCGATATTCCACTCCACATTGCCTCAGTTCACTGAGCTGTGTAAATGAGTACCTGGTTATAGACAGTGGTGGATATTTATGTACGAATAGTCTTCACGCATTAATTGCAGCATGGCTTAATGCTTCACAGAGTTGTCGACATGGTGTTCGATTGAACAAGTCTGTCAGGTGGCTAAGTGTAAAGTGCTTTGAGCAGTCCTAAGTATTGGATACCACGCTATATAAGAACATACCTTTTTTAATCAATCTCAACTCAATACCCTTTTCAAGATACATGCAAACAAACTGTCAAAAAAACTTATTTTTAAACTGAACATCACCAGTACATTGTGCAACCAACAGACAAGCATCACATCTTAAATGACATCATAACGTGATGTGACAATCTACTTGGCGATACCTCAGTTAATCTCAACAACTCTGCTGTCATTTTCACAATTTCAATAACTTCAGTTCCATCCTAAACTCACTGTGTGCTATGGGAAAACATTCACCATAAGAGAATCAGTCCGGACTTTACTTTCTGTGATCCACATGTGGCGGACGCCAGCCAGTCGGCAGTGACAGCATTTTTATCTTGCAACGATACACTACCGACATTAGTTACCCAGCATGCCGCAACTAGACAGTGTACACCATTATGGGGACGAACAAGTATTCAATGTATTCGTCAACCAGAATTTTTTTGATAGGGCGGTATCTTGAAATTTCCTGTTATAATTATTAACATTTCACTGCATACGGTGCTGTGAAAGTGAGGATACGTGACTACCGAATCACACTGTGGTAGTTGCAGTGCACAGAATCATAAAAAGGAACACAACAGAAGATCAGCTATGCTGCTGAGACAGACATTTTTTATGGTCTGCTTTTTCTAGCATTCGTTGTATTGATACAACTCACATGTAATTTTGATTCCCTCACACCAAACTATTCCAGTAGACACAGTGCATCCCTAACATCTTGCGACAGATGCATCTGGAAACTGCGTTCCAAAGGTAAAAAGGGTACATATAGCGCGGTATCCTGTCCTTTGGACTGAATGAGGTGCTTTATACTTCACCCCCGGGCAGACCTGTTGATCCGAACACCATCTCGACTGCTCTGGGAAGCATTCAACCATGCTGCATCTACTATGCAAAGACAATTAGTTAACATGTATGTACACCACTGTCTGTAGCCATGTATTCATTTATACAGCCAAGTGAACCAAAGCCAGTGGATTGAATCGCATTGCTCACGCTTTGAAACAGGAGCAAGAGGAATCGAACCTGTTATAACGGGCCAAGTTTAGTTCCATGCAAGCGGAATAAACAATTTAATCCCGCCCTTTTGACCTTTGACCCAACATCAAGTGTGCTGCCATGCCAAAAGGTATTTTTCTTCATAAAAGAAGCAAACTCAATAAGGAAAATTAAACACAATATGAATCGAAATGGAGCCGATACCGAATATCACATGCCTACGATGATCTCCTGAATAGCCACCCAGGCTGCAACCATGGGACTACACCAGTGGGACTACACCAGTGACCATATTACGCATATGACTGCCATCTAGTGGTGGAGTTAGTCTTATGAAGCCGTCGAAACGTTACGATACAAAAAATATGATTGTGAAAAATGTAAACAGAGAAATGATTTGGACAAACAAACCTGATGAGCCTCCTCACATAAAACTGTATTTCTGCCCTCTTCCCCCTTCCCCAGACCCTGCTTCCCACTCACCTTCTGTGGTGTACCGGGCGTACTCTGGGAAGTAGTCTTCTATGTTAGACCTTCCTGTCTTCACCTTTTCTGCTAGTAAATCTTGCTTGTTTAAAAATAATATTACCGAGATGCTCTGTAGCCACCTGCAGGAGAAACGACATGACAGCGTGAGTCAATGGTCAGTCTACATGTAGAAACGACATGACAGCGTGAGTCAATGGTCAGTCTACATGTAGAAACGACATGACAGCGTGAGTCAGTGGTCAGTCTACATGTAGAAATGACATGACAGCGTGAGTCAGTGGTCAGTCTAGATGTAGAAACGACATGACAGCGTGAGTCAATGGTCAATCTACATGTAGAAACGACATGACAGCGTGAGTCAATGGTCAATCTACATGTAGAAACGACATGACAGCGTGAGTCAATGGTCAATCTACATGTAGAAACGGCATGACAGCGTGAGTCAATGGTCAATCTACATGTAGAAACGGCATGACAGCGTGAGTCAATGGTCAATCTACATGTAGAAACGACATGACAGCGTGAGTCAATGGTCAATCTACATGTAGAAACGACATGACAGCGTGAGTCAATGGTCAGTCTACACGTAGAAACGACATGACAGCGTGAGTCAATGGTCAATCTACATGTAGAAACGACATGACAGTGTGAGTCAATGGTCAGTCTACATTTAGAAACAACATGACAGTGTGAGTCAATGGTCAATCTACATGTAGAAACGACATGACAGCGTGAGTCAATGGTCAATCTACATGTAGAAACGACATGACAGTGTGAGTCAATGGTCAGTCTACATGTAGAAACGACATGACAGCGTGAGTCAATGGTCAATCTACATGTAGAAACGACATGACAGCGTGAGTCAATGGTCAACCTACATGTAGAAACGACATGACAGCGTGAGTCAATGGTCAATCTACATGTAGAAACGACATGACAGCGTGAGTCAATGGTCAATCTACATGTAGAAACAACATGACAGTGTGAGTCAATGGTCAATCTACATGTAGAAACGACATGACAGCGTGAGTCAATGGTCAATCTACATGTAGAAACGACATGACAGCGTGAGTCAATGGTCTGTCTACATGTAGAAACGACATGACAGTGTGAGTCAATGGTCAGTCTACACGTAGAAACGACATGACAGCGTGAGTCAATGGTCTGTCTACATGTAGGAACGTTCTTATTACATTTGCATAGTCCCAAAAAGCATCATCTGCTTAGCAGTGGTTTTAGCGACCCCCACCAGTATGTGTGTAGGACTTGCTATGTTTATGACACACAATGGCTATTAGCATAAATTTGCATTAACATGTTTCACTCACTAGGTGACACCACTGTATCACATTATTTTCCCCATGACACGTCATCCTCAGGTTATGTAATGCTGAATGCATTTTGGGACTGCGCCCCTATGCCTCTTAGTTTTCCCTGCGACAAACACAGCAAGGAAATCTTGTAATTACTATGAATGGCAGACACTTAAAATGTTACATTGTCCCTTGCAGGATCTGCCCAGACACATAACTTAGTAGTTTGTCTGATGATTTCGTACAATAAAAAACTCATCCTCACAAACGAGCTAACATGTTGTTATGGATATTGGACAGGTTCAATTCGCCTAAAATGATTCTAAAACAAGACGATCAAAAATTGAATTGTGGAGGGAATTTTAAGACGTGACTACACTACTTTTTATTACACACACATTGAATTATGATCAAAACAATTTTGTTACAGCATAACACAGTCATCGTGTTCAAAACTCGATTGTTTCAAACCTGTGTAGCAACTGACTGCAGCAACGGAGTACTCAACGCCGGGTTTGAATAGGCTAAATTAAAATTCAATATGAGTGTGTAATAAATATAAAATGGTACCCTCGTTACCTGCATTCCACCATAACTGTACTCGATGGTGGAGTAGTAGCACAAGTAATTACACACAGCATGTGGCTTTGTCCGATTACATTGCCACTTTGTCACCGTTTCGTACAATTACAGATGTATGCAATTTGCAATGGTGCAATGTGCGACAAGAACTTGTGACCTTGTGGAGACAGTGCGTATGTACGTCAATTTCACCACAGTAACATCTCACGCTAGCTGCTGATATTTATCGTCAAATCCGTGGTGAAGAGTGGCAACATTGCCAAACAATAAGTTAGTTGTTTTTGACAAATCCAGCTATGAATAATCAGGTTGGTAAATTATATATGATTAATAATACAACATGGAACATATGAAAAAGTTACAGAACTAAAAATCAATACTACATATCTGGCAGACATCATTATCGTACATAACGCGACTATTTGCGCTAGCATGTATTTGCAGTAACGCAATTTCGCTGTTTTAAAATTGTAAGTACTTCACTCAAAACAACTTTTCAAACAATTCATTTGCACAAATTTGATTAAGTATATCATAGCGATTTAGAATACATCTTAAGGAATGTGTACAGCGAATGAAACTGGGAACCACGAGTATACTGACCGGTTGTTCCAGATGCTCTTGAAGAGGTCAAGCGATTCGTTGAGGCGGTTCTGACTGGGGTCCTCTCGCAGTACCAGGTTGTAGCTGCTGCAGGCCGTCACGAAGATGATGGCCGTAACGTCGTTGAAACACTGGATCCACTTCCTCCGTTCGTCTCTCTGGCCACCCACGTCAAACATGCTGCAAGAACATGGCCACTCGCATGTATCCTCTATCGAGTTGAGCGGTAACTGTTAGGCGAATTTCACGGAATAAGATGTACTTAGATCCACTTGTGGTTTTGGTAGCAGAAACCAGGCCAGTTGCACCCAAATCCAGGACGCTGTAGTTATCAGTAGTTATAACTGTGATTACTAACTGAATTGTTTGGATACATTTCATGGACTTTCAAACTGCTTCTGGCTTATTAAACATAATTTACTGGGCAGTACATATTACCTTCAACATATCTAGTCTGTTATTAATAATGTTGTTCACAGCGTTTTACAGCAATATACAAATGTATGTTAAAAATAATGCATTTGAATACAAACAATAGTTGCTATATCTTAGATAGAATGAACTAATAACAACAGTAATTAAGACAAATATAGTAGAAGTAGAAAAGGAATGTGATAGAAATATCATAAAATAAAATAGTTACGATCATAGTATTATTATTTTAATAAATAAACTAAAATTAATGTAAACATCAATAAATTAGGCTAAAATGTATATGAAAAACAAATAAATAAATAATGAATAAACGTTAAACATCAATCAGCTATGGTAAAACAGTGTTGGTAAGGGTCAGAGTTACATATAGTATGATATACACTGCAGTGAATAGGTGAGTCTTCAACACAGATTTAAATGATTCCAGTGATGTTTTGTTGGTAACACTTGACGGCAGAGTGTTCCACACTGCTGCCACTGCATGAGTAAATGTACTCTGCTGCGTGTTGTCAAGACAACTAGAGCGTTGGAGTCAGCAGACCGAAGATGTCTGGCTGGCATGTAGGCACGCACTAGTTTCTGCATGTTAACAGACGAGAGGTCTTCGTGCAGCGCCTTATACGTAAGCACAGCGATCTTGAATATAATGCGCTGTTGAATAGGTAGCCAGTGCAGTTCACGAAGAATAGGATCGCACTTTCACAACGAGCCTGTCGAGTGGCAAGGCGAGCAGAGGCATTCTGGAGTCGCAGCAATCAACCAATGTTATTGGCTGAGGCACCGAACAGTAGAGTTGCAGTAGTGCAAACAGGA
Organism: Escarpia spicata; assembly: GCA_963995525.1. Classification (NCBI taxonomy): domain Eukaryota; kingdom Metazoa; phylum Annelida; class Polychaeta; order Sabellida; family Siboglinidae; genus Escarpia; species Escarpia spicata. The sequence continues at coordinate 29,914,930 of OZ023214.1, forward strand.
CTTAATCATGGCACTGAGTACCCGTTCCGCTGTCGGTTGAGTGAGGTAACGGTGAATCAACCCAATGTTGCGAGCAAGTGCTGATAGTATGTGACACTTGCACAGTCATATACAGGTGTCTATCAAGGTGGACGCTGAGATTTCTAACATGATCAGTTGCACTGATTACATCTGTCCCGATGCACACACGGTGGATGCCGATTTGGGGACAACCAGTAGAATTTCTGTTTTGGTGTCATTCATAAGCAGATAATATCAAGTCATCCACTCCTTCACGTCATCAATACATCGCTTGATTCGATACACGGCAGTCACCAGAGAAGATGCATCCAGGTCAAAGTGACAGAATAGTTGTAGATCATTGGCGTAGTGGTGATATTTTAAGTCATGTTTGTGAATGAACATTAATTAAGAACATTATATAGAAAGTATATTGACATCCTTGGTTTTACTTCTGGGTTCATGAAAGCATGGTACTTACTGAAAATTTACTTTTTCAACGGAAAACCGTGTCTCAAAGATTCCGGAGGTAAGAACTCGACACCGCAGGATGTCCTGGAAGCAGACAGCAAATCTCTTAGACAAACTCACTTAAATAAGTCATCTTTCTGCAGCAGAATATGCCCCAGATAAAGACAAACCTCAGATTAAGATACTCCAAATTAAGACAAACTTTGAATTTAGACATAATTTAATTATGAATACAAAATGTTGCTCAAATAAATCATCTTTCTGCAACAGAATGTGCCCCAGATTAAGCTATACACTGGATTAAGATACTCCACATTAAGACAAACTTTGATTTTGGTATACTTTAATTATTAAGACAAAATATGGATCAAGTGAATCCACAATTCGACAAATCGTATTGAAACTGAGAAAATCTATGTTGGATTTGGACAATGATAATGCAGCAAATAGGACAAGAGCAATACTAGACTGGAATACAAAGCAATAACACCAAACTTTCCACTGGAGTGAGCATTCAGTAAAGATATCTACCCAGTAGCAACCATTTTATAACATAATATTCTTCTGTTTTAGATTGCACTTTTGGGGTGATCATATTTACATGCACAATTACAGAAGAATTATATAAAATTTTGATTATGTGAAACCGTAGCATAAACAATTCTGGAATAGGACGTGCCACTGAAAAATGACTCTGACAGAGGACAACAGGCCATCAATTAAACCCAGTTTTTTATTATTGAATAACTTCAACGAGTACAGATCCTCATGCTAAGAAAACATTGGATATGACAAAACATTAATAAAAGTCATCACAGCACTTTTCACAGGGTAAACCTCTAATTAAACACAGGAAGATTTTTTCGCTGCCTTTCAATTAGCTGGTTTGACGCAGAGAGCCAAAGAAATGCCATTGACGACAGAGGAGTGTAAATGAGAAGCAGGTTTGAACCCGCACGATGTCGAACACCCGATTTGCATTCCGCGGACAAACCAATCAGCGGTCAATAGCGGCCTTATGTATCAATACGCTCACCGCTAATGCCAATCTGTGCCTGCATTATGCCCCTGCAGGTGTAAATAGGTGCTACATTGTTTTTGCAGCAATCCGGGCCCAAGAATATCTAGGCCCAACAATGAAGTTTTGATAGCATATAGCATGCTAACAACACAGCAAAGGGCATGACAGTGCCAAAACAACATTCCTGAACACAGCAAAGGGCATGACAGTGCTGCCAAAACAACATTCCTCAACAAAACAATGCAGTAAACCTGTTTCAACAAGCAAAAAAACAGGATACTAATTAATATAAGATATACAAGACAGATATTTAAAAAAGACAATGTTAATGATTGTCTTACCTGCTCTGATGGCATGTAGTCATCTTGTTTCACTACGTTGACTTTATCCAGAAAACTGAAACAAATAGATATGCTTATTACCCACAGTCCTCCCTCACACGTCACAGATTATACGGCTGCCATTCACACGAACCAATCAGACATTCACACACAAGCGCAGTCATTCAAATCTACGAAGCACAAAAACATCTCTGTATAATGCATAGGAGAAACGAACAAAAACACTGCATCGCATTCAATGAAATTCCAAGATTTCTATAACCAACTGGCATAGATCCACAAATTCAATCCCAATATATTTTATTTGATCTACCCATTGCCTCACAAATACATAATTATTATTGTTTAGTTTATTGTAAGGCTTACCAGAATAGTTTTGCTTCCTGGTACATGTTCTAAAATGTTATGGTAGGACAGATTTTCTTTTATTGTTTTCCTTAGTTTGACTGTATTTACGTGCAACTGAAGGTCATTTTAGACATACAAGCTACACAACCACGCTGCTGTTGATGTTGTTGCACTGACAACAAAACATGTTGCAAGAAATTCCACAGAGCTGTATTTTGTAGAATTGTACTGGATTGGTTAATATCCCTCACAAACAACACCACCAGCAAACAAGAAACATGTTGACATGTACGATCTTAATAGTCAGTGATGAAACTGTAATTAATTGTAAACAATTACAATACGAAAAGATAAAGAAATGTATCGCTGCCGTATTCACAATCTCTGTAACTGGAATATGGTTACAATCAGGATTTACTGTAAATATTTACTGCAATTTGAACAAAATGTTACACACCACCGGACCACCAATTTTGACTGCAATCATTTTAATTGGGCCAAACCGTACTGGCAGTAGTACGACGTCTGCAATGAGGTGACACTCTTCGTTTTTGGAGCAAATGATATAAAAAAATACACCGACATTTAAATATGACTTGTTTTTGTCAGCAGTAAAACAAAGGACAGCAAATGTATCGCTGCTCAGTGTAGCGGCAAGGAGCTGCCCAGGGGAGCGAGTTAATGAAGGGTTTCAATGATAATGTGTTGGAGGCCACCGGCTATAGATAGCGCAGACACAGAGCGCAATGCAGGGCGCAGACGCCATATGTATTTCTGGTAATTACTCAATGTTTGACAGGAGACACACTGTGGGCCATTCACTGATAAGTCGTTTACCAATGTAATGAGTGTATCACAGTGTTGCAGACACTGTCCACTGTGCGTAGTCACTTGACAGTCACTGTGTCACCTTCAAGGATAACAGGACAACACTGGCCACCGGACACATGTGCGTAATACTGACACATGACACTGGCCCAACACACATGACACTGGCCCAACACACGACACTGGCCCAACACACATGACACTGGCCCAACACACGACACTGGCTTAACACGGTCCCAACTTGACAGAACATCACACTGACCAAACATGTCACTAGCCTGACGCACGACACTGGCCTGACACACGACACCCACCAAACATGACACTGACCAGACAGACACATGACATGACATTGGCCTGACACATGCCCAACTTGACAGCACATGACACTGACCAAACATTTACACCAGGCATGTCACTAATATTGTATGCTGTATTCCACAGCTGGACAACCATGTGTGCGTGTGTGCGTGTGTGCGTGTGTGCGTGTGTGCGTGTGTGCGTGTGTGCGTGTGTGCGTGTGTGTGTGATGACAATTTGCTCCCTAGCCACACCACCACACCAGGCACCCAGGACTATCCTGGTCAGAAGCCAATGAAAATGAATCACTGCAGTAGCAAACGCTGCTTGAGAAAATGTCACAGATTATATTTTGTCCACTAATGATCACGAGCAGGCTAAGATGATCCCTCAAAATGTGGCAATTACCATACAAGTTACGCTGTGGTATGCGACTTAATTTACTTCTGTGCTGGGTGCATGCCTGGTGCCTAAAATATTCTCATCATCACATGGTAGTTACTAGTGCAGAGAATGAATCAGAAAGAGATATATTACTTAACGTAACTATGAGTAAATAACTCCTTCGAAATACTACTCTTTGATTATAGTTACAATTCGTCAATAACATAGGATACAACGACTAAGTGATACATGTGATAGTTCCGCGCACACATCAACATGCTCACGTCAATGTGCACATGCCAATGTGCATACACCAGCATGCACACACGAGCATGCACACATCGATATGCAAATACCAACGTGTACACATCAGCATGCACACATTAATGTGCACACATCAACATACACACATCAACGTGCACACATCAACGTGCACACATCAACGTGCACACATCAATGTGCACACATCAACATGCACACATCAACATGCACACATCAATGTGCACATATCAATGTGCACACATTAACATGCACACATCAATGCGCACACATCAACATGTGCACATCAATGTGCACACATCAACATACACACATCAATGTGTACACATCAATGCGTACACATTAACATGCACATATCAATGTGCACACATCAACATGCACACATCAACATACACACATCAATGTGCTCACATCAACATGCACACATCAATGTGCACACATTAACATGCACACATCAATGTGCACACATTAACATGCACACATCATTGCGCCCACATCAACATGCACACATCAACGTGCACACATCAATGTGCACACATCAATGTACACACATCAAATTGCACACATTAACATGCACACATCAAATTGCACACATTAACATGCACACATCAATGCTTACACATCAACATGCACACATCAATGTGCACACATCAACATACACACATCAATGTGCACACATCAACATACACACATCAATGCATACAAATCAACATGCACACATCAATGTGTAAACATCAACATACACACATCAATGCGCACACATCAACATGCATGCATCAATGTGTACACATCAACACGCACACATCAATGTGTACACATCAACATGCACATATCAATGTGCACACATCAACATGCACACATCAATGTGTACACATCAACATACACACATCAATGTGCACACATCAACATACACACATCAATGCGTACACATCAACATGCACACATCAATGTGTACACATCAACATGCACATATCAATGTGTACACATCAACATACACACATCAATGCGCACACATCAACATGCACACATCAATGTGTACACATCAACATGCACCTATCAAGGGGATACAACACTCAGGCTTCTTGCCGGCTATCCAGAGATTACTTGAAAACAGATCCCTAGCCACAACGCCCCGCAACTCCCCAGTAACCTAGGCTACACACCTGTGGTAACAGAGGCTACAAAATGGCATACTTGACCCATATTCGTGGCTACTCAACAAAACCGCTTGCCCTGAGAGAGTTCCTTGGTAACAGGACAACAAGCACTGTACACTACACCACTGATTACACAAGACTACCCTAGTGGGTATGGACTACAGGACCCACTTGCTGTGAACCCCTGGGTGCCTGCCTTTAGTCCCCCCCACTGTCACCACCTAACACAGTAACCATGCTGTTGCCTGGTATCCACTTCTCTCCCCTGGGCCAGCATGGTTAGACCAACCTTGCTATTTATAGCCGCCGCGCTATTAATAGCCGCACCACTCACCACCCAGCGGAAAACACTGCTCCGGGAATGTGACTCACTACTGATTAATATTCGCTCTAGCAGCAGTATCGACCTGTCAGTCAATAGCCGAGGTGTACTGCCTCTCCGATTTCCCACCGGACCGCTTCAGTTAAAAAAACCAAAGCAAGCACACATCCCTGCCCTGCCCCAACTTCATACTCTGAATACTCAACAATCTTCACCAATCAATGGATGGGCAGACTACGGGTGTAAAAATAGCCCGGCTCCATCCCGAGTTGGGCAGTCAATACGAATGATCTTCCTGCAGGCTGCCTCAATGCGTCCTCGTCATAGTATTACACTGCGGCCATGTCTGTGCATCCCAGCAAGCTTTATTCACACACAGGTAACTCAGACCGGGCCAGTTAAGTCGGGCTGGCTAACTTCGAACAGTTAATTGTAACTGGCTAACGTGGAACGACTATTGGTCAACTTATGTTGGCAAACAGGGGCTGGCTAACTTTGCCTGGCTCAACATAAGTCATTTCTTGTTAAATTCTTACATGACTTTTATTATAATATAACAGGTCTTCTCCTAGAGCTAGCCCTCTCCTGTAATCAGCAGCCATCTTGTATCACGTAAACAAACTGTTATGCTGTCAAATGTAATAAATGTTCCAATCTGAAATGTCTTCCTGGACCATAATTTCCTAACAAAACAAAAGTCCTGCCTGGAATTAAATATCGCACATACAGCATTGACTTTGCTTCATGCATTCAGGCTACTGCAAGAAAGGGACAACATTTACTGTATTTAACTGCAAACTTTATTATCACTTAGTGGCCTGTGATAATTGGTGGTTCTATTGATGAAATGTCAGGGCATAATGGGAGAACCAAGGGACAAGTTCCCATGTGGTCAATGCAGACAACTATAAGGGGTGGTCGCAAAAGCTCACAAAGTCCCCAAAAACACATGATATTACGTATGGATTGATGGAGGTATGATTGTCACCACGTACCATGAAGAACATAAATCGCTACACTTGTGCCGCCTATCAGGTGGAACAGACATTACAACAACCACTTCCCAAGAATATCACAATATCCGTCAAACTTTCTCCTGTAACAACCAGTAATAAGGAGACCAGCCGACCTAGTGCACAGGCTATCAAACCCTACCCAGTTGCCGAGTGGACAGTTCCAGGAATCGCGAGAATCATAACCCTTCACGCATAGAACGCAGCAAAGATGGCACCCGGCTCAATATCAGCCATGCAGGGAGTCTGGCTTACGTCTCACTGACAGTGCGCGGTCATACAGATAATGTGCGAATGTGTAGTTTTCACTTATCGCACCAACTATGCCCGCGCTGGCACAAGCCAAAGTGGCCCTTCATCATGCGCTGATTACACCCGGACCCCCCCCCCCCGAAACAAACCTTCCACCCCAGAAATGTTCACACATCCTGACCGTGGCACTTTAGGCATGCACGCTAAAAAACCTGCGCCAGTTACCAAGATTTCTTTCCAAAAACTCAGCTGCACTTTCTCACCCTGTACTGAGCCAGACGCGTGAGGTTATAACACACACTTATTGCAGACGAAACATAAAACCAACGTCAGGTTCACGTGGGTGTCATTACGAGTCAAGCACAGATGAAGTTCGCTATTTTTTACCTTGAACACATGACAGATCTTTGTCTGCTCGAAGCGGGTGTTCCCACAATTATATTTTCACTTGTCTTGATCTGAATGCTTGCAAAAAAACGAACCTATCTATTAGTATCGACTATGGGTGTTCTGGCTCGTTTTTGTAAAATGTGTCAACTTAGTTTTGGTGAAGGCTTCAGAGGACCTTTTAAATTAATCTGATCTGGCTGAACTATTAACAGCTATTACTTGCCTGTAGCATCACTGCAATTAATTGTAAGTGAATTCACATGTCTATAAATTAATTTGAATATTACTATGAAGGTCCATTTGCTGATACCACTGACAATCATCATGATGACCCAATAATCAATCTTTTTTAGATGGCAACAGTTGGTTTGTGCATGTGTGTGCATGCAGGCCTGCACATGTGTGTACGTGCATGCATGTGTGTGTGTGCATGAATGTGTGTGTGCGTGCATGCATGTGTGTGCACGCAGGCATGCACGTCTGTGTGGGTGTATATGCTTATGAAATGATAAATGAACAGAGTTGGAGAGCTTTTATGTGAGAGCACTGCTTGTCAGAAAGCATGCAGTGGCAGTGTTGTTTGTAAATACACAACTGATGTTGGCGACATTCAACATTGCCTGGAAACTGTCTGTAAATCTCACAATGATCCAATGGATGGTCTCTGGGAAATATATCTCCATATTGTGCTTACTGTGTAAACACGTACACCTATGCATTAACTGGTACAGTAGACTTGAGCACCATCAAACAAGACAGCAATGACAATAGTCAATTTATACAGCGCTGTAAAATCATGACAATTACCTCATGCCCCCTATTGGCTGTCTCTTGCACTACATATATTGCTGTTTCATTCAGAATTTGCCACGTGTGCTTTGGAATATAAATAAAAATGCGACTCCTTGTGAAGATGTTTTTAACTAATTAAATGGCACCAAGACATAATACATAATTAATGGGCCATTTTTATTAATCTGACAACAGGTGTCTGTCCACCATGATTACATTATGCATTCTATGATTACATAGGGTAAAACCGAAAAAATGCACTTTCAATCAGTGAGTAAATCGGAAAACAATTTCATAAGGGTTAATTATGCAGCAGGGGAGACAACATTTACCAAATTCTTACCAGGGCACTTAGTAACTTTGTTTACAAATACTACCCATTAGCGAGCCCAGATCAATCTTGACCATTCCCAGATTGGCAGCAGTTGCAGCCTACAAACCCTGTGTGAGATTTAACAAACATTGCAAGGTCAACACCTAATGGTATTTATAACAAAATCCCACTTATGCTGCTATTAACATGACACTAATTACTAGTCCTGCCACCAAGCTAGGAGACACTGTCACTACATCAAGGCCAGCTGCCCAACCAAACACTGATCATCTATAATTAGTGGGTCTAGGCTATAAATGGCCAGACCTGCAACATCACTCCTCTGTTGTCCTGGCTACTAGCAGAGGCCAGATATAAATACAACCACTAGAGATACACAGACTGACCATTGAGATCCCTGGACAGTGGTGGACTGGGCAAGTGTGCCATGGCGTAGGTCTGATAACACCAAATACCAACCCTGAGTACTACTAAGAGGCTGGCATCTGGCCCTACATATGCCCATCTCCCCTGATGCGAAGAGCATGTGATTACATTCGAGGTGACTGACCTTGGCATGAGCATGCATTATTAACCAGACATGCTTAACCTGATCAAATATATAAATGACTGTCCAAACTTTGTGATTAAACACACACAAATAACAACTCCCACACGCATTGTTGCGCCACAGCAGACCGACGTAAATAATGACATTCTCGCTCAGAGAGCATGCGATGTCATCCCACCTATCTGTATTTGTCGCGGTGTAAAGGTGTTTTGAAATCGTACCGATTCTTCTTTCCTTTTTTAATTATCAGATGAAATTTTGCTTGTGAAACGTTAAAAAAATGTTTGTTGTTCAGTTAATGGAAATAATGGAAAACAGCCTGTGCACGATTTCACACCAAAACAGATATAGACAAATACAGAAAGGTATAGACATGTGTGTGCATGTTTGTGTGTGTGCGTGTGCACGTGTGCGTGTACATGTGTGTGCATCTATGTACACAAATATCAAATACACACAATACAGAGATATATAGACTGATGCATACAGATATAGACTGACACTGATAGATATCAGATGCTGACAGATACAGAAATGCATAGACACCCACAGGCAGATACAGACCACCTTGCATGGACCAAACCATCACATACTGTTTTTATTTGGAAGTGGAGGGGGGCACTACATACACTGGGTTCAAAGGTCAAACCAGGTGCAATTTGTTTTTCTAAATACTGATGCAACAAATGTTAAAACAAAACCTGCCTCTCCAATTTCCCAACAGACGGCTTCAGTTAAATAAAACCGAAGCAATGGCTTTTTAGGTTGAGTAAAATTGTCAAGCAACCATGCAGGAATATTGTATATTTCTCAGCAATAAACCCCTAAAATATATATTTCATGCTTGGTGACACCTACTGCTGCTTTCATCATTTCTGTCAACCTCTCCTGTTTGCGTCAGGCAAACTTCTACGAGGTTGCGCACCAACTGTGTAAATTCTGCCAGCAATACACATCTAAAGTTTCTGTGCCAGTTGCACTGTACTAACTATAGCAACTATTAATAACGCCTGGTTATAAATATAGAACTGCCTATGATTTCACATCGCACAATCAGCTTGTTTGATCAGATGAGATAATAATATCCCCACCGAGTTGTATACTGATAGTGCCCAGAGCTTACACTGACAAGACGGTTTTTTTCTGACCGACATAAAAGGGTGTCATGGTTGATGTGTTGCATGCAACTTGATAAGTACCCCACCGTGAATGCAAGACATTCCTGGGTGTGATTGCAGGGACAGTGCCAGACACGATCCTATTACCAGGCCAATGTAACATTAAGAGAAATAAGGCATAGGTCACAAAATGTTAAAAGTGGAGGGGCAATGTAGACGGGGACGGGAGGTGGGAATGTTGGGAGGGGAGGGGGAAATGTAAAAAGTAAAGGTGAGTTCTTATATAGCACAGTATCCAGTCCTCGGGACTGCTCAAAGCGCTTTACACTTTACTCCCTGGCAAACCTGTTCAATCGAACACCATCTCGACTTCTCTGGGAAGTATCCAGCCATGCTACAATTAATGCGAGAAGACTATTTGTACACAAATATCCACCAATGTCTATAGCCAGGTACTCATTCATACAGCTGAGTGAACTGGAGTAATGTACAGTGAATGAACTTGCCCGAGGTTCGACACCGCCGCACAGGATCCGAACCCGGGTTCTCTCGGTTGAGAATCCAATGCTCTAGCCACTGCACCACAGCGCTACACATAGGGAGGGAAAGAGCAGAGGGAGGGAGTGAATCAGGAGGAACCGAATAGAGGGAGAGGCAAGGGAGCTAGGGAAGGAGAAAAGGTTTATGAGGAAAGGGTTATGGGGAAGGAGGGGAGAGAGAAAAGATAAGAGAAGAGAGAGAAGTTGAGAGAGGGGAAAGGGAAGAGAGGGGGGATATGGGAGAGAGAGGAAGGATATGGGAGAGAGGGGGAGAGAGGATGGATATGGGAGAGAGGAGGGAGAGAGGAGGGATATGGGAGAGAAGGGGGAGAGAGGAGGGATATGGGAGAGAGGGGGGAGAGGAGGGATATGGGAGAGGGGGGAGAGAGGAGGGATATGGGAGAGGGGGAGAGGAGGGATATGGGAGAGAGGAGGGATATGGGAGGGGGGAGACAGGAGTGATATGGGAGAGAGGAGGGATATGGGAGAGGGGGGAGAGAGGAGGGATATGGGAGAGAGGGGGGAGAGAGGAGGGATATGGGAGAGGGGGGAGAGAGGAGGGATATGGAAGAGAGGTTGGAGAGGAGGGATATGGGAGAGAGTACGGATATGGGAGAGAGGGGGGAGAGAGGAGAGAGGGAAGAGAGGGGGGATATGGGAGAGAGAGGAAGGATATGGGACAGAGGGGGAGAGAGGAGGCATATGGGAGAGAGGGGGAGAGGAGGGATATGCGAGAGAGGGGGGAGAGAGGAGGGATATGGGAGAGAGGGAGGGGAGAGGAGGGATATGGGAGAGAGGGAGGGGAGAGAGGAGGGATGTGGGAGAGAGGAGGGATATGGGAGAGAGGAGGAATATGGGAGGGGGAGACAGGAGTGATATGGGAGAGAAAGGAGGGATACTGGAGAGGAGGGATATGGGAGAGAGGGGGGAGAGAGGAGAGATATGGGAGAAAGTGGGGAGAGAGGAGTAGACAAGACAAAACATGACTAATTGCTTCTAATCCACCTTTGCAACACCTAGATCTAGCCACTGACAGTAATGGAACGGAGCGAGACTCCCTGTGACAGGAGAGCCCGCTGCCAGACTATGGCTACGTGCTACGAATGCACACTGCGCAGCAACGAATGGGACGTCGCCAACGAACCCGCTATAAATACAAACAACAACGCGAGTAAACAATGTGGCTGCGTATCATTATGCAGCATGGGTGCAAGAATATGCAAGCACGGCTAAAACGCCCCTGCCGTGTAACTAATCTACGTGCAGGTTTTTGCACGAATGCAGACATATTATATGCTGACTGCACACTGACAGCTATAAAGAGGAGGCCTGACCCTGTCGTGTTGGCGATGGAAATACCAGCAGATATAAATAGGCACTGATTCACTGGAAATGGAAACCGAAGGCACCGAAATAAATAAACCTTCCAAGGCAGGTGGGACGAATTAATATGGAAGACAGATGCCACATGGCAAAATACTTGCAATAAATCATGACTAGATTACATGTCTACACCTTCACGCAATGCCACAATAACTCCAAATATTGCAAACAAACGACATAACAACATCCACATCACATCAACGAAACCCTGCCACGCAAATGCAGACTACATTTTTCACACAAATCCACACATGATTTTAAACATTTAAACCCTGCAATATTGTGGTGTTTTTGGTGTCGTAATCATATAATTTAGCATAGCTACACCATCGAGTCGTTTCCTATCTTCTTGGAGTGACTTATGCGGCAAGGCAAGCGGTGGCTACATCGCCTGGCAATCATAACGCTCTGAGGACAAGTCCTCGATCAATACGCGGCCGCAGCCGTGCTGCCGTCCCCCCGCGGGAACTGATTTACCTCGCCAGCTCGCATACACATGCCTGTGTGTGCATGCGCAGAGCATGTATCTTGTCGCTTGCTACTTATTTAAATGAGGACTCGAGGGAGAAAACATCACACCCGCCATAGAATTTATGGCATCAAACTAGACACATGGAGCGCCACTGTGGCGACTCCTCATTGCGAGGTGCATTGATTTAGAACAAGTAAAACACACTCGATGCTTGAATGGGACAAACTATCCCGTTTAAAAATAGCATAGACAAATATGTGATACTGGCAAGAATTATTCGGCTCCCCCTGGCTACTTGCAATATGGTGACACTGTCCTGGGTGGCAATCTTGTTCAAATGGCACGGACAAATATCCGATATGTGCAAGAATTATTGGCCTCTCCTCGGCAGCTTGCAATGTTGTCCTTGTTGTTCAACCTTTAATTCAACATCGTTTCCAATAAGCATGATATTCTTTTAGTTGACGTAGCATTAACTTGTCTCTTGAATGATCAATGTATATGTGTTCATCAAAATAAAGCAAAGGAAACCATGAAATCGAAGAAGAGCATCGATGCCAGTCTGGAAATGCTGAAGACTATGCAAATTATTACAACTGGAATTATATTTACACTATTTCACAACAAATGACAAGAAAGCAAAGTACTGATAATTGTGGAAAACACAAAACTGCTTGGCAACATCCAATGAAATGGGGAGACTAACACTCAGAGGATGAATAGATCAGATGGTCTGAAAACTGGCAGATGGTTTTCAAAGCTTTGAGAAATGCGAATGTCGAACTGGAGATTGCCGAATTGAAGTTAAGCGGAATGTAAAGCTAGCTGGGTGCAACAAAGATAATTAACACTACTTGGGATAAGACACCTTCAATTTCCATTGAATTCACTCCAACATTCCTGACACAGCATTTCTGACATCGCATTTCCACACTGACCTATAATGTAGAGATTTACCTATTACAACTGTGAATACAGCGAAAGGCAGCTATAAATGGCTGGAGTATTCTAAGTATAGTCGACAGTGTAAGAGTGTGAGGAAAAGGGGTGCCATTGGTAACAACAACAACTGCTCTACCCAGACAAGCTGTCACCACTAGTTCTTGTTATTCCAGGCACACCCTTCCGTGACAGGGTAATCATGACAAATATCAGCCCATTTACTTTTTGAATATATTACTTTGAGGTCACATGTTGTTGCAAAGAGCCATGCATAGAATTTAGAAATCAACAGCTTCTTACAATATTAAACATGTTAAACAAATAACTTGTGGCATATTACCATCGGTCCTTCTTTCAGCTGCCTTCTCTGTAATATAGCAGAGCAGTCTGCACTGATCTGTTCCAATTTTCACTGCTACATCAGACCATTGGTAGTATACATGCTACATCAGACCAATGCTACACCTGGTACATCAGACCAATGCTACACCCCCTACATTAGACCAATGCTGCACCAGCTACATCAGCCCAATACTACAATCGCTACATTAGACTAATGCTACACTCGCTACATCAGACCAATGCTATAACTGCTACATCAGACCAATGCTATATCCACCACATCAGACCAATGCTACACTCGCTACATTAGACCAATGCTACACTCGCTACATCAGACCAATGCTACGCTACATCAGACCAATGCTATAACTGCTACATCAGACCAATGTTATATCCACCACATCAGACCAATGCTATATCCACCACATCAGACCATTGGTAGACATGCTACATCAGACCAATGCTACACCCCCTACATTAGACCAATGCTACACCCGCTACATCAGCCCAATACTACAATCGCTACATTAGACCAATGCTACACTCGCTACATCAGACCAATGCTACATTACATCAGACCAATGCTATAACTGCTACATCAGACCAATGCTACGCTACATCAGACAACTGCTATAACTGCTACATCAGACAAATGTTATACCCACTACATCAGACCAATGTTACACTCGCTACATCAGACCAATGCTACACCCGCACCATCAGACCAATGCTACACCCACAAACCAATGCACCGTTACATTAAACCGCTATTACATCTGCTAACTCAGACTGATGCCGCATCTACGATGCGTGCTACACAGAAAGCTAACTGCCATTACATCCCTGCCTCAATGTCGCAATCTGCACATTAGGCCACGCCACATTCCCAACGCACCATTGTGTAACATCTAGCACCTGGATGACCTACATAGAGAAACCTTCTCCCTGGATCCAGAAGATCCGTACACGAACATCCACTGTTCATTTTTTAAGCATCCCTTATTTCTGGCTGCCGGCGGGAACATTTTCATGAGAACACCGATATTGTACATATGTAACACCACGACAATCATGCGGATTTCAAACCCCAAAATGCATGCAATCTTATTTGGTCTACTGCAGTTGGTATGATATGCTTGTGGTGCCAAAGCACTAGACACACACAAGACAATGCCAATTCATCGGCACCGTGCCGATGAGTGCCACCTATGACAGACAGACAGACAGTGTCTATTTTGGCCCCCTCCAGCACATGCATTCCTGGCTTATCACTATCACTTATTAGTATGCACAAGTGTCATGGTTTCTATCTGGATTCCTGCCGGTGGTATTTTGCATGTTTACAAAGCTATTTAAGTCGGCAGAGGTGGTCCACTTGTTGAGACGGTGCTAGCAGTGCTGACTGGCGCACACACACACACCTGTCATCTGACGACAGGCACCACTGGTGCAAGTAGTCGCTGCACTGTGCTGCAACCGGTGGCAGCAGCGATGCAGCGGCATCACCATCTGCTGCCAGAGTTATGAGTCTCCTGATGCAAATAATTACGAAACACCATAAAATTAGCCGCGTTTTGTGCAAGATCTTGACGTGCCGTTTGAAATAATCGTATTCGTGTTTTGTGACGCCGTCGACGGCCACACAGGAAGTGCGAGACAGATATCTGGGGAGGCAACATAACGGAGTGAACCAGGCCAGAATTATCATAACAACATGACAGTACCACTGGTACTGTCGCACGATTAGGTGTGTGTGTGTGCGTGCGCGTGGGCGTGTGAGTGTGCGTGTGCGCCACAGAATGTTACGTCTCCCTCCAGATTCAATGTACAGCTCCGGACTCCCGTTAAGCTGCAGAATAGTGCAACAAAACAGCGCCATGTCGACTTGTCTGCAGCCGCTTATTTATTCCATTGAGTAGCACAGATTACAATGACAGCGCAGACGGCTATTGATTTCACTCCTCCATCACTGTCAAGCCAACCTTGTTCTAGACGTGCACCTACATTCGCGTGTACGTGCACCTACGTTCGCGTGTACGTGTATGCATGCAAACACAACATTGGTAAAAGCCTAACCAACTATTGTGGACATTCCCGGTTGGTAGTTTTCGATGGTACAATCTGCAAGTTGATATGTATCAACATAGCTGTGGAAAGTACTAAATATATTCTCATAAATAAGCTACCTTCTATCCTATAAAATCATTAGAGCCTACATTATGCAATATGCTTGTCAAAGGTGTACATAAAACCTAAACATAAGACCACACATGATATTTACCCAAAAAAATAAGTTGTAAATAATTACCAAAACCAAATACCAGTTTTCTTTACATATACATTGTTTAAACAGTGGTTTATATAGGAAATACAAGTCATGTCAGAAATACTGAATTGTCAATGATTATAAAGTGGCAACATTACAATGTCTTTAGAGTATTTGTTTTGGGATAACATTGTTACTACTGCTTTTGTTCATTTAAAACACTAGAACTAACTGGAGGAATAACAAATTGCAGCACTGGCAGATTTGTAAACAATGTTGTCAAGACTTATGTCATTTAGTTGGTGTTGTCTGCTTTTACATATATTTATATACCGGGTACAAGTGGTTTTAGTACAAATTGACAACAATGGCTAACACCCTCCTCCACACATTGCAGCTAATTAGAACCTCTTTCAAAAGCTAGCAATAACACCTCTTGGATGTAATATTGCATAATAACACTCCTCCCATACAAAGCCGCTGTAAACACAATGTTGCTGTAACATGATGTTGAGTGGGTATGTACCGAGATATGTTGCTCTTTAAACAATAATACCTCTTAGGTGTAACATTGCGTAATAACAAAGAATAACCATACAAAGCCGTTGAAAAACAAATCTCGTTGTAACACGATGCTGAGTGGGTGTGCATCGAAATATGTCACCTTGTAAACATTGTGGGAGTGAGGATCGCAGCTAACTGCTAACCTTGACCTAATCCAATCTTCCCAGGATACAACGGCGCGGGTATTCCAAACGCCGCTTCTTGGAATCCGCAAAAACCAATAAAGATGATCGACGCGAGTAATGGCGCATGATGTTGTTATGATCCCTTATGACACACTGGCCGGTCCCGGCATAAACGCTGCTCCCAAATCGGTATCGGCAACAAACTAGAAGAATGAGATGTTTGCATCATGAACATACACATATATGTCTTAGTGTCTCCTGTTTATGTGCCGTGAACAGTGACCCTGTCATCTTGTCATGGTACACACATGCTCATTCATACTCATAAATCTCTCGTTCGCTCACGCGTGGCAGGCGCATGGTACGTAATAATAACATTTTAAAACAAACAAAGAATTACTCTTCCTTTTCTGTGTGTTCCTCGCTAATAAAGCAATCCAGAGAAATAACGCACCTGATATAACTGCCACATGAAGGTTGCATCTGAACTTGGTGGTTTTAAAAAACAACCACCCATGAGTTTGTTCCTCTCTCCGCCTCCCCTTCCCCTTCCCCTCTCCCTCCTCTCCTCTCCCTCCCCTCCTCTCCCTCCGTTTCCGCTCTCCCTCTCCTTCCCTTCCGCTCTCCCTCCTCTCCTCTCTTTCCCCTCCTCTCTCTCTCTCTCTCTTTCACTCTCCATCTTTTATATATATATATATATATATATACTGGTGTGGGCAATATTTGTGGGTCCAATCGTGTTTTGTCATTTTTAATAAAACCTGACCAAATTCTTCTGTAAGATATTTATGTGCTAAATCTCTAACACATATTCCTTACAATTTCTGCAAACTGTTACAAAAGTTGGTTTAAGTGAAGAACTTACGAAAATATACAGGCGAAATTCAAATCTTGTTGAAGACGCCTGCGTCCAAATTTGTGGGTCCTACCTACGCTGTGTAAATTGTTTGTGTGTCATCAGTGAATCAGTATGAGACTACGCAGTGTATTAAAATAGGCGTTAGAACACAAGATTTCAGTACCACAAATTTTTACCTGCCCCGAATATTCCGGACGTCAGTATATATATATATATATATATATATATAGGAATCTCACTATTAAGGTCACCATTTTGGGATTGGCCCAAAGTGACCTGAATAGTGAGGTGACAATATTAGCGGGGACTAGTTTCCTATACTGTTACAAAAGTAACCTTAATTGTGAGGTGACTATATTACTGAGGTAACCGTAAAGTGAGGTTCAAATGTATATATATATATATATATATAGATAGATAGATACAGTAGTTAGGTATGCGAGTGTGGCAAGGTACGCCCCACTACTGACCTACTGTTGCTGTAGAGATTACAGCCGGTTAGCCTGGAGCCAGTGACCTAGCCACTTCCTGGCTGCACCTATTTCTAGAGAAATATGATCCGCATTCAACCGGCGCTAACTCTACACGTAACCAGAAGCGCTGACCAAGGTCATGGTGATGTGATTACGTCATCCATGCACGTGTCTAATTTAATTTACGACGATTTTTTACACAAAAATACGACTTCGTCGTTCGTTGGAGTCAGTCGCCACGGTGGGTTCAGCAGAAGTCGACTATTTCTGTGCCGGTGCATGTGGTGCGCTAATGCGGCACGTGTGGGTGCTTCACCTGGATTTCAACAGCTACCACCCGACAGAAGGCCTCGATCTGGTTGAAGTTACAGCACACACTGTAACTACCGTGTGTGCTGTGGTGGTTCAGTAACGGACAAATGGTTCGATTCATATTGAAATGTTGACACGTTATAACTTATAGTACCACTTCCTCCTCACTAGATGTCCTTACAGTCAATCACAATGATGCAAAAACCAGTGTATCACACAGGCCAGAGGTGGTAGTAGCATGAACAGGAAGTTTGTTGACTCAATTGTACTTCACACCGCTTGCGTGGGAACCAGCCACTTTAAAACCAATTCCAGTTAGCACGGTCTGCCTCCACAAACTTATAAAAACTGGCGTTTACAATTTGAGTGTTTTGTTTACATTTTGAATGTCTTATTGACGCATCATCCCAGTTGCAAAGCATTTTAGGCTTATGAAGCACAATTTGGTTGGTGGTACACCAATAAAATGTTTATTCTAGTATTCAGAAGATTACATTAGTAAATGAGAAACAGACAGCGCTGACTTTAGTGTCGCCAAGGGGTCCGCTTCTGCTTCAGATAGCTATCAGTGTTATTTTTAAACATATATATATATATGTGTATTTATCACACAATAACATATCAATTATTAACGCATCCCACATCCAATGCAGGACATTTCATTCAGTGCAAACCACTTTAACACTTCCTGTAACATTATATGTTATAGCACCTACACTGTGTAACCACCGCTGAGATAGTCTTGCCCAATCCACACGCCTATGAGTAGACAGGCACCCATTCCAACACACACGCAAACAAAATGGGCAGTTTCAATAAAATCAATCAAAACAGAAAGTGAGTCAAGCAGAGAGCTTTGGCTGTACAAACTGTGGGTAGTCATTCAGACTTTGGCAGAACTGTTTGTAGGGTCAACATGGCATGAATGGGAGGGATACAGTGCACAACAAAAGGGTTGACCCACATAGCTGCATGCCGGCTGCACACTAACAGGCTACTGCATAGCAATGCACTCGGGAGGGTCTGTCTTGCACATAGCAACACTACGCGTCTGTCTGGCAGTTGTGAATGCACTGACGCAAAGTAAATCTATGGCCAGAATACAAGCACACAGACTGTGTATGCGTGTATGTGTGTGCATGTGTGCGTGCGTGTGTGTGACTGTGTGTGCATGCATGTGATCGTGCATGCATGTGTACGGTGAGTATGTCTGCATGTGTGTGCGTGCATGCGTGCATATACTGCAAATGCATGCGGGCATGCATGAATTAATGCGTTTGCACGTGCGTATGTCATACATGTGTCTGAAATCCCCGAAAACACATAAATCAAGAATATTGATGGTACACTCGTGTCTTACTGAATTATGAATGTACGGAAATAGTCGTACTGTCTGGCTGTGTGACTAGACGTACTGAAATGTTCAGCAAGTATCAACCTGCATAAATTATATATTCTTAAATGTAATACGTATGCATCTCGATCTATTGACATATGTCAGTTTCTCTAAATGCATTTACTATATATGAAAAATATCTCCTAATGTGTCCTAGTATCATATGTATCTCGACTGAGAACAACAGTAATATAGACTGTCTAGCTGTGCATTACCCGAATGCAAGTTCACAATG
This sequence comes from Escarpia spicata, assembly GCA_963995525.1. Taxonomy (NCBI): domain Eukaryota; kingdom Metazoa; phylum Annelida; class Polychaeta; order Sabellida; family Siboglinidae; genus Escarpia; species Escarpia spicata. The sequence goes on from OZ023214.1 coordinate 29,934,738, forward strand.
TCTGGGTATATGGTATGGTAATTAGTCGTCAATTCTATTTCAAACTGAATTTCAAAAATGTCAAGGACACTTGGTGAAACCAGACCATAATTCTACAACCTTTTTTTGTCAATGGAACATAGTGCGAAGAAGTCACCTACAACATGTGTAGCACATCCTGTGATTTCATCTCCTGTAAATGCATTCATGCATCAAGGTCGCCGAGTAGGGTTGTCATATTGATAGCACCCGGCCACGATACAACAGATTTGAAGAGTATTTTGGCAATGACTCCGAAAACAGGGGCAGACAAATTGGTACTTGGTGGGAATAGCAGCATAGACAGTATGCATAATTCCAGCATAACTTAAGTGAAAGGTTTACGTAAGCCTGCTGCTTCTATTCTACTGGCAACATTTGACACTAGTTTCCAGTGGGATTGCACTATAGCCTGGCTTTAGTGGTCTTATAAAGCTCCCTCCATTTGGCTCAATGACACACACACACACACACACACACACACACACACACACACACACACACACACACACACACACACACACACACACACAGTGTCTAAGACACCGGAAACGGCACGGTTGTAGGTCCATTTATAGCTTATTTAGGAATGATTACCAGGAAACCAGTTATATGGCTGAATAGCAGAAAGAAAAAGTTTTCAAACGATATCAAGATCGTTGAGATCGGATGAACCGTAATGGTACTAGCAATCATAAAAAAGCGTTTTTGGACTTGTTTCGAATTGTTCATTTTTTGCTCGCTTATCTATTTTTGATACCATCTATGAGGAAAACATTAACACAGCCAAACACACATATACGCTAGCTTGATTAGAGTTACAGTAGAACCACACAATATTTGAGGTTCTCCAGCCACCACCATGTTGACAACAACACTGCAGACACTGCCTAAAATCCACGCCCTGGTACTAAGGCAATATCACATCAATGCACTTGGTGACCCTGATATTTATAGCATCTCATTCTACTGCAATGGTCAGCGGAAGTCATGATATTAGAAACTATTTAATAATGTATGAACCTGTGCAGGTATTTGGAGATAGTGCTTCTTTATTTTCAGTCTGCGCATAGATATTAGATACACTTTAATTTTAATTTATGCATCTACATGAGCAGTCGGAGATATGACTTCTTTTCTTCCATTGTTAAGATGCAGATGTTATTTACACTTTAATGTATTTGATGTCTATGGACCTAGTCTGAACCTAGCCTGAACTACAATTATTATTGATATTTATTATACATAAAGAACTTGACCGACTTACAATGTTTTTTCTAGAAACCCATTGGGGAAATGCTATTCAAGAGGTGCGCCACTGGGGGGTACTTACAAACGCAGGGAAAAACACAAGCAGAATATTTATTACTGCATAAAATTCCCACGACCTCTAGGCATTTCCAACTGGTGCCAAGTGGCTAATTAATCAAACATGATGAATAGCGTCATAAGTGAGGCTTAAACTGAAGCTTACAACCCTAAAGAGAATTATGATAGTTAGATAGGTCACTCAAACTAAATACTGGCGTCCCGTTAGATTCAAATAACAAATCTTTTATTGGTTTATTTACAGCGTTCTGACAAGTGACGAAATACACTGAGATTCACCGAGAAGGTAGACAGCAACTTACCATTTCACTTCAAGATCAGGATGGATTTTACCCTAAAAGTCATACATGTGTAATGTAGAACCGATTGTCTTTAACCCAGTGCTGTATCAAATAATAAAAGTCTATAACATATAACATTTGATGACGCCAGGCCACAATAAGAACATAATGTTCAATAGACCAACCTATGCTGGACAGCCTCAGATTTAATCCACTGACAAATCCTGTTAACATTCAGCAAGGTGACAGATGATACAACGGGGAAATAACAAATAACATGACATTGAACACATCAGAAAACACTTATGAATGCGCACTAGTGACGCAGACGACGACACGTGGGCAGAAAACAAACAGTCACTTACTATTTTGCACAGTCGATTAATTGGTACTCGTTTGATCGCTCATAGCATGCTTGTACTCCGGAATCCTTCCATAGAATTTCTGTGTGCTCGTAGAACTCCTGAAACACAAACACACATACGTGTCATTTTTACTTAATGTTAGCCGACATACTTAATGAAGGAAATGGCGAAACACACACTTACTTTGATGAATTACTAATACTACATAACAATAGCACTATTAGGTGGGTGAATGAATACAAATTAATTAAGTTTAACTGAAACTATAAAAACACAGTATTGTAAAGTTATACCAGGTGTATAATAAATACAATATTTCTATTTCCATACTGTTAGTATACAAATGGAGATTAAGAGACTGTTGGAGTTCTCACAGTGTATCGCATGGCAATGTAGAATAATAGAAATTTAATAAGTATGAGCCATTGACACAATCAGCCACAGGAAGTGATGGTGCCCAAGATCCCACCTACCCCTAGGGGATCCCAGGTACAATTAAAAAAACTCCAAATCTATGAACCACCCTAATGCTAGAACGTCTATAAAAGTTCAGCTCCGTATGTGCGAACCTGACGGAGATTTGCTCGGACATACATACATACACAGAGAATGCTGGATACACTGTTTTATAAATATACAGATTTGCAGTCATCTAAATCAAAGGTGGGACGACAGCACCATACATATAATCAATTATGTTTACTGTTAAAACTGCTTCATTAACTTATTTAGCCCATCATGATTCTGGCCCTTTGATGTCCAAATAATTGTGTAGTTAACTAGTGTGTGTGAATTGTTTAAATAATATTCAAAATGAGGAGGCACATAGTAACCTTAAACATTATGAGTACGATTAGAAGTACAATTACTTAGAAAATTTGTGTAATCAACCATGATTACAATTATTAATATTATATGAATATAACTGATATAATGATATTGTTTCATTGAGCATGAATGTCCAGGCCAACATGTGCACACCTTCCCAGTATGTTCCATAAAATTCAATTCACCACCGTACACTAAAACTGCAGTGCAGTTCTGAATGGGCATCGGCGGCCATTAAAGTAAAATGGAAAACTGTCGTCACCCATTGAGTTCCCAGTAATTACGGTGACAAGAGCAGTAGAAAGCCACTGCATGGTTTCTGAAGGTTTTACGCTACTGTCGTGACAAGAGCAGTAGAAAGCCACTGCATGGTTTCTGAAGGTTTTACGCTACTGTCGTGACAAGAGCAGTAGAAAGCCACTGCATGGTTTCTGAAGGTTTTACGCTACTGTCGTGACAAGAGCAGTAGAAAGCCACTGCATGGTTTCTGAAGGTTTTACGCTACTGTCGTGACAAGAGCAGTAGAAAGCCACTGCATGGTTTCTGAAGGTTTTACGCTACTGTCGTGTCAAGAGCAGTAGAAAGCCACTGCATGGTTTCTGAAGGTTTTACGCTACTGTCGTGACAAGAGCAGTAGAAAGCCACTGCATGGTTTCTGAAGGTTTTACGCTACTGTCGTGACAAGAGCAGTAGAAAGCAATTTAATGGTTTCTGAAGGTTTTACGCTACTGTCGTGTCAAGAGCAGTAGAAAGCCACTGCATGGTTTCTGAAGGTTTTACGCTACTGTCGTGACAAGAGCAGTAGAAAGCAATTTAATGGTTTCTGAAGGTTTTACGCTACTGTCGTGTCAAGAGCAGTAGAAAGCCACTGCATGGTTTCTGAAGGTTTTACGCTACTGTCGTGACAAGAGCAGTAGAAAGCCACTGCATGGTTTCTGAAGGTTTTACGCTACTGTCGTGACAAGAGCAGTAGAAAGCCACTGCATGGTTTCTGAAGGTTTTACGCTACTGTCGTGACCGTGTCCGGAATAAACTGCTTCGACACACCCAATAAACCAACTTTGTGTGGACCTTATTTTTTGACAAAACGTCCTTAATAAGTGCTAATATAAACATGGTGGAGGAAGGCCGTCTGCCAAATTGAGTTTAATAAGCACGAAACATTGTTCACAATTTGAATGTTGTACCTGAGAAAAGTTCAAATTGTGCACAACATTCAAATAGTATATCTTAAGCTTCTCCAATAGCCACTTCAGTCCTAGATGCTAGTTATGCCAAACATATTGTCAAACTTTCATCAAACACCAATAATTAACTTATTTTTTTATTTTTTTATAATTTTAAATTAGTTAAAATAAATGACAATATATTATATTGTCATTTATTTTAACTAATTTAATATCATTAATTTTACGTAACTTATTAATGTTCTGCATATGTATAATTATGTATACTAAGCGCCTCCGAATGGATTTATCTAGATTTATGGCACTATATAAGTGTTCCTCTTATCTTATCTTTATACTTTGTTTTCTCATTTGTGTTCCGATATATCCATAACGACATTTCTCAATCGTGTTTCCCAAATTAGTCAAAGTATTGTGCAACACTGCGACACCGCATGGCCCTGCTTTGCGGTGAGACTAGAATAAAAGCCAACTGCAGGAATTTGCAATTAACAGCACAACGCCTGGACAATGCACACTAAATCACTTAGTTACTCGCGTGGACTGCATGATTAGAGAGCGGGATTAAATGGAACAACTGAGGTGTGGCGACCATCAACAGTACGGCAGTTGTCCCAGAATTGAACCACCACGATACTCCTGGTAATTAAATACAACAAGAACGGACAAGTCGACGGCGGAAAACTAAAGCTATATATAAACCAATCAGTTGGCAAACAAAATCAGCCAAATTTCACCACCGGAGGAGTTTCTAAATGATGCATAAATTTGTGTTCCTAACCCACATGAATAAGTGGAATAGGAGAATTAAGACAGTAGAGCTGAACATCTTTCTTAGTGCTTATAAACGGTGCCTTGGGGTCATCAAAAACTGTCATCACCGAACAAAAGTCGAGCTGAGTATGACATACTAAAAAGGGCAAAAAGACAGATCGAGATAGAAACACCTGTGGAAACGTTCCCGATAAGCTGCACACCAAGGTTCGCTGATAAACGCGCGTACCTGTAGCACTAGTGCGAGCACGTTTTTATGCAGCCACAGGTATGGCTGCAGGTGTTGATAATAATATGTGAGAGGGTGCTTATTAAAATTGTAAACATTTTACATAAAACGTTTTACGTAGTTTTAATTTGCCACATGACACTGCATAGACGTGCGTTGTGTGGAAGACTGTGTGTGTCACCAAAAGTTGAAAGTATATGGGCCAATGTGTGAAAGTGTGTGAGCCAATGTATGAAAATATAAAAGCCAATGTGTGGATGTGTGTAAGCCAAGGGGTGGAAGTATAAAACTAAAGTCGAGTTGTGAAAGTGTGTAACCCAGAGAGTGAAAGTATAACGGGCAACATGTGAAAGTATGTATGCTAAGGTGTGAAACTGTGTAAGCCAATGTATAAAAATGTGTAAGCCAAAATGTAAAAGTATAAAAGTCAATGTGTGGAATTGCTTAAGCGAAGATATGTGTGTGAGCTACTGCATGCATACAGGTGAATGAGCCAAGGTGTACAAGTGTGTGAGCCTATTAGTATATATAGTATAAGTATGTGGACCAGTGTGTAGTACAAATGTGTGGGCCAACATATAGTGTACAAGTGTGTGGGCCAATGTGTAGTACAAGTGTGTGGGCCAACATGTGCACGTGTGTGAGCCAATGCATTGTACAAGTGTGTGAGCCAATGTGTAGTACAAGTGTATGGGCCAACATGTGCAAGTGTGTGAGCCAATGCATAGTACAAATGTGTGAGCCAATGCATAGTACAAGTGTGTGAGCCAATGCATAGTACAAGTGTGTGAGCCAATGCATAGTACAAGTGTGTGAGCCAATGCGTTGTACAAGTGTGTGAGCCAATGCGTAGTACAAGTGTGTGAGCCAATGCATGGTACAAGTGTGTGAGCCAATGCATAGTACAAATGTGTGAGCCAATGCATAGTACAAGTGTGTGAGCCAATGCATAGTACAAGTGTGTGAGCCAATGCGTTGTACAAGTGTGTGAGCCAATGCGTAGTACAAGTGTGTGAGCCAATGCGTAGTACAAGTGGTGAGCCAATGCTTAGTACAAGTGTGTGAGCCAATGCGTAGTACAAGTGTATGAGCCAATGCGTAGTACAAATGTGTGAGCCAATGCATAGTACAAATGTGTGAGCCAATGCATAGTACAAGTGTGTGAGCCAATGCATAGTACAAGTGTGTGAGCCAATGCGTTGTACAAGTGTGTGAGCCAATGCGTAGTACAAGTGTGTGAGCCAATGCGTAGTACAAGTGGTGAGCCAATGCTTAGTACAAGTGTGTGAGCCAATGCGTAGTACAAGTGTATGAGCCAATGCGTAGTACAAATGTGTGAGCCAATGCATAGTACAAATGTGTGAGCCAATGCATAGTACAAATGTGTGTGCCAATGTAAAACGTTTTGTGAGCCAACAGGTATAAAGTACATTAGCCAAATGGTACAAGTGTGTGGGCCAACATTAAGTGTGTCAGTGAACGTATGCTGGCGCATGTGTGCATTGCAACAGTGAATGCATCTGGTGCTAAACAGATCCCTGAGTTCACTGACAGTTCACCTGATGAAATTAAACGGACAGCAGATGTATTGGAATACACTCAAACAATGCTACTCTAGGCCAACACACTGCCAATAAGTGGTGACTATCTGCATGAAATAGGGAAAACCAGATCTACAAAATGTATTTAACAACGAGAGAATGCACCACGCCAGCGTGGCACGTGCTGAATGAGATCACTCTGAGGTCATCGTGTTTAATAGCCAGCGGACAGGGAAGTATCGAAACTGAAACTAGTAGTCCAGATGAATCAGAATGCAGACACGGATGAGAAACTAAATTCAAACAGCACTAGTGCCAATCATTTGAAGAAAGGGAAAGTGCTTGAGACCAGTGCTCCAATCAAGGAATAGGAATAAATATAATATTTACTTAAGATTATTAATTACATCATACCTCAAACTAGACATTTATTTAGTCCTTAAGTAAAAAGCTGTTTTCTTAACATTCAATTTATTCAGTTTTCAAAGATTCATGTAATAATGGACAGACTTAACTTAATTTATCATTATTAAGGGGTCCTCGGGTTGGGGGTTGAAACACATGTCCTCAATTCGCACTCTATGCATGAATGTGCATGCGCATGCGCGTGTGTGTGTGCGTGCATGCATGCATATATATAATACCACAAAATAGCATGAAACTTTATACAGAGAACATCATATTACATTATATTCTACATTATGTAATACATTATATTACATTCTATATTATGTAATATGTTTGTCTGTGTGATATATATGCATGTAATACTATTATTAACGTAATGCCCTAATATAATATGCCACTCCGGCAAGGCTGGACAGGGAGTAATGAATCGTTGTCACCTGATGGTGTACATACCATTCAGATTTCTGTGTATTTTGAAACAGGATATATCGCTTAACAACAGCTCTAGCCAAACAGTACATGACAATGATATACCACTTTACACTAAACCGATTCACCGAAGCGGTTTAATGATGGCAAAATGGTCATAAATTTTGCACAACCAGACAAAATGCGCTGCAAGGTCGCACACAAATAGAAAATAAATAGTGGTTTCCTGCGGGACTGGTGTAAATGAGAAATGGATCTGGAGGGAGGTCTCACACTTCCCTGACAGACGTACCACACTCATTCAGTTAAATTTTATCCTCGTATGCTTTTCACCCACGATGTACAATTCCTTGCACACTTCAACACATCACTAATAGTGGTCACATTAGTTCTCAAAGCCCAAAAATATACTAAAAAAGGTAAGTTCTTATATAGTGCAGTATCCAGTCCTTAGGACTGTTCAAAGCACTTTACACTTTACTCCCTGGCAGACCTGTTCAATCGAAGTCCATCTCGACTTCTCTGTGAAGCATTCAGCCACGCTGCAATTAATACATGAAGACTATCCGTACACTAATAACCACCACTGTCTATAGCCAGGTACTCATTCATACAGCTGAGTGAACTGAAGCAATGTAGAGTAAACGACACCGCCGCACACGATTCGAACCCGCGTTCTCTCAGTCGAGAATCCGGAGCTCTTACCGCTGCGCTACTGCGCTAAGCATTACATGAGGGCTGGTTTGGTTGTCACCACAAATCACAAGAAAAATAAATTGCTACAATGGCACCACCTAGCGAGTTAAACATTATAATCATTGCAAATTGGCACTAATAGCAATTTTGGATTGTAAAAATCGCAAGCCGAACACCACATATTGGTTGGGGTTGAACCGATGTTAAATGTATGCCATTTTTTGGGACGTTGTGTACCTACGAGATCATCCATAAGAATAACAACGGTGGTGATCAAATGAGATCATCTCAGAACATTGAACTCCGATATCAGACAAAATTAGTTTTGTTTGGGGGAAGGGGGGTCAGAGGCAATTTCGTCCGGTGTTGGACATTGATATTTACCGATACTGTTAATATAGCAATATCATCATATCAGTTTTACTAATTTTCATCTGACGGGGTGGGGGGCTGAGGCCAGATGACTCTAATTTCGTCTGATATCAGACATCGATGTTCTGAGATGATCTCTAAGGGGAACTACATTCTTTGATACATCTGCGATGACATCATCCTACAAGGAGTTGTACCAACGAAGCCATTTTGGAAGGAAGTGCAGAAGTCTCTGTTTGAAAAATTCTACTTTTGGATATGATAACTGGACTTGTATTTAACAGATTCGATATATACTCACAGGTGGGTAGTCAAAATCCTGCTGGCTGGCAACGTCCTGAATATAGTCTACCCGGAATTGGTTTTTGGGATCTCCTAGAGGCACGGGAGCATTTATAGTGCTCATGGCACCCGTTATCGTCTGAAACAAACAGAATCAACCAGTTAGAGACATGGTATGACAGACATGTAAGTATAAACACCACTCGTTACTGGTGGTGTCTCGATTATTATAAATGCAGTCACCAGAGTAATATGAAGTATTCTTTATGCAGCATTGATTATATCTGCTGTTCGATTTAAATTTCCAAACTACCATAATAATGTGAAGATGTTTGCGATGATGGGGAGTTAGTTTTAAATATAGACACTGGATTAATGTTGAGTTTGTATCATATGACTGGTTTTAATGGCAACATTAAGACTTCATAATTTGTTTACAGAGTTTGTTTTACATGTTTGGTTTTAATGAAAACATGTAAGCTTCACATGGAGTTTGTTTTAATATGTGGTTGCTTTTAATGGATTTGTATGATCTTCATTATAATGAACATTTGTATGAATTGGATAATTTTTGTGGAAATTTTTTTTCTTCATAATCATTGTGTATTAACTGCACGGCTGGTTTTAATGGATTCCAGTGGACTTCAAAGGAATTAGGAATGCACTAGGAATGCGTTCTGAATAATGATCAAGTTGCCTTTGATGTAAAAAACAATTGATACAGGACTGGCGATGATTAAAGCTAAGAATATAGCAATTCATATTGTACAGTTTTGTCAACGTGTAATACTAAGAAGATACCACTAATGTGACCCTGTTTTGTCTGAATGGGTTAATGGCAAATGCACGGAAAGTCTCCAGTGATACTTACAACTTAGTCACAATTTATTTATTGGTGTTGATTCGACCTGACTCAATTGTATTATCATGACCTGTTTTTCTGTTCGCCTGACCAATTTACTTGCAAACATAGTCTGGCACAAACTTTAATCAGGGTGTACAAACCATAAGTTAAACATTATTTAAAACAGTTGTGGAAAACTGAAACAAGAGCCACATTAATCAACTTAAACTTTAACATTAAAACTTGACTGTTCATAAAACAAATAACCGCAGACAATAATAACTTTTAAATGTTCTTCACACATACTGTTCAGTTAAGCAGGCTTGGTATATTTTAGAAACCATACTGCGTGAGGGAACGTATCAAGCCCAATTGAGCTTCTGGGTATGTTATGGTTACAGTTGATGTTCCTAAGCAAATAAGAAACGCTACAATCTGAAATAGTCACAGAGACTAAGATTCTACTTTACAGACCAACCACTCCAACAGAAAGTAAATGGCTAACTGTTTACACACAGTTTTGCAATGGCATTGTAATTAATCGCATACACAAATGACCCCACTGATAAATTATTTATTTCCTGAGTAAGCCTGTACATATTTTAGAAACATTGTTTGAACTAATAAGCACACATGCGTGTGCTTGCATGCATGCATGTACATGCCTACATATAATAATTGCCAATACATAAATACACTGGTTACCTATCTACAAACAAGCAATCATGTCTATTACAGAGTAAACCCAATTAAACTAGACCGACAGCACACATATTTATGTCGCAGACATGAACTAATATGACCAAGGCAACCTTGTGAACTTTGTAATGAAGACCTATTAATGAACACTTACAATGAAGTCTGCACTGAGGTTTCCTGTTAACAAAAATATATTAATAATAACCAAAAACTTAGACGTGTATTTTATTTCAGCAGACAGCCTGTCGTATCTCACTGCACAACCAGTAGCATGTACTAAATTACGCAAACACCAAGGCTTAGTAATCTCCTACAAGCTTCCGTTTGCACTGCATTGAAGAAAAACAATTTGTTTACGTTTTAAATATTTGCCCGTGTTAGTACTCCATTAATAAATAGTCTAAGGGTTAACATTTCTTTAAAAAATTAATGACACCGATGAAGTTAAGTTCCTGTTCAAAATCTTACGGCTGGCCACCTGATGGGCATGCTCAAATAGAGGTCATCGGCATTGTGCAAGTAAGTGACATTAACATGATTAAGTTTAAACACGCCATTCTATAAACTATGACAGACAGACACACACATGATACTTCCTGTTTTTGCATTGCGGGAGTGACTGACCTCAAATATCACACCCTTGGAATTTACCCTGGGGCACCGATACTTTGTAATGACAGGTACTTCTCAAACAAACTTTAATGACATGTTATGACTTCACCTGACCTTTTCAAGACATGAGGCTTCAGCATGTCCTCCACAGCTTCAACACTACACAATAACTTTGTATTATTGGAAAATGAAAATGCTACATATACATCTACACAGTCATTTTAAACATCATTTCATTACTCTTAGTGCTAGCCACCCCTGTAGTTCGCAGTCACCTGCCTTGGATCACGTACATTGCGTAAGAAAAAACATCACAGAAACATTTCTCGAAGAGACAAATCCCATTGACTGTGCATGAGGGGAGCAGTCATTGTGTGCTTGCACCCCTCCCAGTCAATCCCTTTATTCCATCGCAAACAAAACTCACTCACTCACTCACTCACTCACTCACTCACTCACTCACTCACTCACTCACTCACTCACTCACTCACTCACTCACTCACTCACTCACTCACTCACTCACTCACTCACTCACTCACTCACTCACTCACTCACTCACTCACTCACTCACTCACTCACTCACTCACTCACTCACTGCAACGAACTGGGAGACATTAATTATTACAACTGATCCTAATTAATCAACTGGTAAGGAGGATATTGGTCCTGTGTCAACTGACCGGTGAAGGGGGGGCCACGGGGTGACCTACTTCACACTGTAGCAGCCTGCTTGCAGCCGTCTGAATGCAGCCCTGTATTTACTCTGTCACTCTATCACCACAGCAGCCTCGTAACGCAACCAGTATTAAATAAGGTTCTATTTTGGAATGGCTATTAATAGACGGAGGAGAGAAAATGCAGTCGTCGGCTGCTGGCACCGCCATGGCCTGCCCGATTCGGGTCGTTTTTGCCGAATCCTTCGTGCGTTCATCTGCCCTCGAATGTCCACGTGTCTAGGATTTCACGTTTCCCACTTGTGAACATGCATGCGACGCACGCGCTATGCTGCGGAGTCTTGTGTGCATTCATGTCTAGGGTTACTGCCCAATGATTATGTATTACCTGCGTCTATGGAGTAGACCGGATACTCCTTGCAACGCCTCCATCAATGCATGTCACCAGGGTCAACAGTTGAACGTCATTGTATTTACCTTTATCCATGGTGATATTTACTGATATCCTCATTGGAATTGACCTACATTCATGTTGGTATGTGCCTTATCTGTTTTTGTATTTACTTATATAAATTAAATAAATCTACATCTATGAACATCTACATGTATCCATGGTGGCATTTACCTATATCCAAGGAGCTATCTAAATTTATGGTAGTATATACATATAGCAATTATGCTATTTAACTGTATTTATTATGGTATTTACCTATATGCAGTATGGTATTTTCCTATATCCACTATGGTGTTTATTTATATCTATTTACATATTTATCTATACTCACCGTGATATAAACCTATATATCCTCAGTGGAATTCATTTATATCATTATGGTATTATTTATCGATTATCGTATTTACCTATCTTGACTTTTATGGTATTCGCCTATATTCACAGTGGCATTTACCTACTTTCGTTATGGAAGTTACCTATATCCACATATGTATTTACTACATCTACAGTGGTATTTAGTAGTATTTACCAACTTTCATTATGGTATTTACCTATATCCACAGACATATTTACTTACATCTATTATCGTATATATATATATATCAATGGATATAATTATATGTATTTATCCTTATTTCCATGATGGTACATACTTATGGGGACCCATGCTTGTGGAGAGTCATGATTATGGGGACCCATGCATGTGGGTACCCATGCTTTTGGGGACCCATGGTTGTAGGGATCCGCGTTTGTGGGGTCCTATACTTATGGGGACCCATGCTTGTGGAGAGTCATGATTATGGGGACCCATGCATGTGGGTACCCATGCTTTTGGGGACCCATGGTTGTAGGGATCCGCGTTTGTGGGGTCCTATACTTATGGGGTCCCATACTTGTGGGGTCCCATACTTGTGCAATGTGTCACAAACAACAACAGCACCACCACCACCCAAAAGATATTTGACATAATAGAAGCACTAATTTGCCATTATGCACTCCTTTCTGCACGCCACTGCACCCTAATTCACCCCGTTAACTGCCACAGTGATGGCAGCATCGCTCCACCCCCATCTGCACAGATCTGACCACCAACAATTCACAGGTCTGCTTCAGCTCTTTACTCTACGTTATTTAGCAACTGTTTATGAGACCATAAACACACTGTCAGGGTGTCACAGCGACCCACTGTCAGGGTGCCACAGCGAGCCAAGACAGGACAGAATTATGACAACACATCCCTCCTGCTAAATTTGAACACATGTAACACATCTAGCCCTGTCGCATACACACAGAATTTGACAATCATGACAATCCAACCATCTAGACCAAATCAACCTGTTTTTAGATCTTGCATCTAACTATAATCGAGTCAGTATGTGTATTGTATGTGTGTCGGGATGTTAATGTAATCCTCCTAGACAATTTCCATCTCAGACATCAAACTTTCAGGGATTAATCTACAACACTTTGGAAGAAAAGTAATGCCTTAATTTTTTCAAAATCCCCTATAGTTTAAGGGTTCTTACCAGTTCTCACCAGTTCTTACCACTCTCCAGAGGGTGCACAGTCACTTTACAGTCACTTTACCAGGAAATGTTTAGCATGCCATAACTGGCAATTGCAGAAAATAAATGCTCAGCATAAATGAGTTTAAAATTATATAATGGTGACAACTGCCATACCTGGTTTGTGGCTTCCTGAATGGATGTTAGTTTATATTAATTATCCAAAATACAACTGGCAATACAGATGTAGCAGTGCCTGAAACTCACACCTTTTCCCCTACATAACTACATCAGAAAACTGATCATGGAACACTTTCTTGCAAATTAAAATGTAAAACAAAATCAGCACACACAAATCAGAACACATAAATGATGCCTTGTAGACACATTCCCAGCAGTAAAAATTAGAAGTAAATAAAACTAACACATCAGCCTCTGTCACATGACAGCAAACTTAAAAAATGCTGCAGCTAATAAACATAAGACTTGTGCTTTCAACAGAGGCAAACCGATACGTGGATTGGAGAACTCGGCAAGTAGAAGCCTGTGGTGTCGCGTAGCAGGCCAGTCTACCTCTCCCTGTTTAAATTAGTTTTCAATTATCAGGTGAACCCTGGCAGTGCGTGCAGCCTGAATGCCTGAGAGAAGGACAACAATCACTCGCTTCAGGCTCAGTGACCATAATAGGTGGCTGCATCCACATATAGGGGTAGTATCCTTAGCACCCCATATACAGACTGCACCCATGTATAGGGGCAGTATCATTAGCACCCCCTACACAGGCTGCACCCACATATAGGGGCAGTATCCCTAGTACCCTGTATACACACATACGCATATGGGCAGTATCCTTAGCACCCGATATACAGGTTGCTTTTACGTATCGGGGTATAATCCTTACCACCCCATATACAGTGGCAGTACCTTAACACCACAACTATATGGGCATTACCCCCAACACCCCACATACAGGCACAGTGCCCCAATAAATGCCAACAAACTGTCTCTAAGATCTAACACATATAACCATGTCAGTGAAGGATTAACTGGTGCAAACCATCAAGGCCATCTCTCCCACACTACAGCACACAGACTGTCCAGGATACATCCACATCAAACCTGCCCGTGTGGAATTTATGCACATGTGTGTATAAGCGCACGTGTGCAAACAGCCATAAACCTTTATCGCATCTACGCATCATAACCGTGTCAATGCGACTCCCTTGACCAAACATGACCACACAAAAAGAACACTCCTTAATGCAAACACCTCGCTCATTCAGCTGTGTCTCTCGTCTGATCCCGTTCTCCTTCCTAGAAACGAGGTCAAATAAAAGTAGATTGTGCCTTCCCCTGCACCCAGCAGCTGATGCAGCAAGACCCTCTGTCTGCTGCTAGGCCCAGACAGACATGCTGGCCTAGGGCAGTGATTCTAGGTATGATACCGACTCGTATATAGATATCGCACAAACGTTGAACTGTCTAAACTGAATGTAAAGATATAATGCTAGTAAATCTTTGATCATGGTAAATACATTGGGCATGTAATTTGTAACGACTTATCGGATGAAGCTGATTCAAGCCAAAGTGAGACTTTTTTATGCCAAAAGTCACATGTTACGGCAACAATTTCATTTTTGCTCCATTGCTATAAAGAATGAGCTGTTTACTGCATATTTCAGTAATATTTCTATGTGTGCGCTATGGGTTAATTGTAGAAAAGCTAATTTTCAGCAATTTATTGTTGCCTATAACAAATCATACAGGATATTGAACAATCTGCCGATGAGATGTAGCGCTAGCCACATGTTTGCTACAGCTAATGTGAAATCATGTAAATGTCTTATCAGAACAGCTATTTTTAGCTTTATCATGAGGATTAACAGGTCTGTTAATACAATTATTCAGAGTATTGTTACTAGCGTCCAACGTGCATAACATTTACGCAAAACCAAATATTATGGCAACATCAATCTGCAGATTTTCCAAAACGCTCTACGTAGAGTCCTGTTGATTTCGGTGATGAAGATTTGCAGTGGAATGTTGATATGTGAATCTTCACAATTTATTTTGTCATTTTGCAGAAGTAGTGCAGTTTTCCATGCTGTTGGCACAGTGTGATGCGCATCCACTTCATATCCACGAGTTAAAAAATGACATCCTTCTGAAGCGGGAGAAAATTCCAGAGTTCTGTTTTCTTCGATGTGGTCTAACGCGGAATTTTGTTGTTCTGAAAGCGCATGAATGCCTCCTGCTCATCTCGATACTTGACACTGGAATGCCATAAAATGTTCTTTCAGAATGTTATCGTATTTGTTCCCGACACCCAACCAATACCAGCAGAACGCATCAGTTTTCAGAAACTCTCATGGCGATTTCTTTGTTGCCCGCGAAAACATTAGCATCACTAAATTGGGCAATGCTGGCGAGGACATTTATCCACCCACTTCGCAGATCTAGGAGATATCCAACAACCAGCCTATTTCGAGCATGGGTGCGGCAGTCTTGCTGCGGTATTGCCAGAGTATGATGAGGACAGCTACCCGGTTCTTTTCCAGTTTAGAATCTTATCTTGTTTGTTTCCAAGACAATATGTCCACAACTAATACCAAGAAAGGCGTTAGTTTTCAGAAGCTCCAACATCAATGTCTTTGTCAGCCGTGAAAACACCAGTATCACAGGGTGTAGCTTTGCAGTAGAGGATATTTACTTGCAGTGTCTTAGATCTCGGTGATATACACCAAACAGATCGCTTCTAGAGCTAACACACCTGTCTACTTATGCTACTTGAGATTCCATCACTGTGGACTCCTTGGTCTTTTCCGATAAAAATTCCATATGATCTTTTACTTGTACCCAGGTATAACTCTCCCTATATATAGCTTTCCCTTTCATGCTCTCTGTAGCAACCTTACCGAGATCCTGAAGCATCACTAAATATCTTTAAACGTAGCCCAATGATCAAATCAACATTCAGAAACTGAAAGCTCTTGCACACATCCTGGATCCCAGAATGACAACAAATCCACCAATCCACAGGCTGCTACCACTGTCCTATCCTTAAATTACTGTGTCTTTGCAATAGCACGGTTTCCTGACAGATAGGAATGATTATCTTTTGCACAACTTTAAATTACCACATGATTTATGTGTGATGGTAGACTTCCTAACTACCAGTCGCACCAGAATTGTTAACTTTTCTGCCTCACTTTTAAGAACCAGCACCGGTCTTTAGTAACAAAGCCTAATGTCACTTGGGATATACCAAAGTAGTTGTTTGCATTCTTGATATCACTTGGAAGACATTAGATATTGTTTTTACGTGCCGGAATTACAGCATTTGTTCACTAAACAGCTTTTCATATCACATGGAGATCAACGATTACGAGCATGAACCATTTCCCGAAATGATCACCGTCAAAGACAATAACAGGTTCCATCAAAGACGGCCAATATTACCCACCCCAAATTGGCACAAAGGATGCCCCTCGGTTCTCGATTCGAGCTAATCACCAGATGGCGTACCTGAGCGTATGTCAAAGTGCTGTGGAGTGACCTGATTCATCCATCGTTGGTATGTCGTCCAGTTTCCGTCCAGTTTCCACGAGGCCCAACCGGAGACCACTTGTAGATTGCATCCATCCAACTCACCCATCACTTACGATCCTATTCCCCCAAACACCTGTCATGAAACAGGCATTTCCCTACATTGTGATGTAAATAATGTGCCCGTCTGAACCCACGGCCTCTGACCTTGTGATGCTCACAGACAAAATGGCGTGATTCCCGCCCGGACTAGGGCAAACTACCCTATTTATGTAAATTTCAAATGACAGGATTAACACCTCCAGAAAATGGTCCCTTCCCTAAGGTTTTAATCCTAACTAAAAAGTACTTCTAAACTTCACCAAATCAACTATGCCTTGTCTGTAGAAGTAGATCATGGGAAATACATTAATACAATTTTGCAATCAAGTTTGTTTGAGGTTACGCATCTATCAGCAATCATTTTTTTACTTATGTTGGCTTCCTTTCATACACTGTCTTTGGTTCACCATAGAATCTGACAGTTTCAAGCATTCCTTATAAAAAGCACTAATTTTCAGGTACATTCAGTGCTTTGAAAGATAATGTTAAATGATTTATCAAATTCGCCTTACGTAACATCAGCGTTTAGGTGTTTTCACTTAGCCGGCAAAAACTGTACATTCATTACAGTGGTACAGGGATATATTATGTCATCAATTTGAAAAACCTAGTCTACTAGGAAAAACTACCTAACTACTCCTTACGCCCGCATTGATTCTGCTGACAAAACCTACAATTCTCATACGTGTCGATGATAATTCGCCATCTAGCGAATGACTATGTACTAATTTTGGCCCGGTGTTGCCATCAAATTTTCGATAACTCTATATGTTACAATTGCCGAAATATACCAAAACTTTACAATCCGTTATATATAAAACTAGGCAAAACCTATAATGTTGATAATGATTCCTGTGATACCCCTAATGCTAGTCATGCCGCAAACATACAATTCTCGCACCAGACAATAACGTTCACTGTTGCGTATCGCCAGTGTTATGATTGCTTAACGTGTAAAAATGTCATTCATCCTTACAATAGCAACCAGGTAAAAACTGTATTGTTGACACTAATTTTGTCTTGACTTTAATAATAGCTATGCAAACGTACAAAAAAATAAAACATCTGGCAGAGACATTCGCCACCTAGTGAATGGCGCTGTAAAAAAATGTTCCCATGACATGTAAGAAACTGGTAAAAACTACATTGTCAGCAGTGACTCTTTTCATTGCAAGGGTCACAATTCTCGCACAAGGCAACAACTTTCGCCACCTAGCGAATGAGAACGAATAAATTTTTTCTTTGACACACAGTCGTTATCATGCTTTAGAAGTTTAGATAATTGAACACATTATGATTGTTTAAATGTATACAAAATAATTTACATCCCAACTTATAAAAACAGGTAATAAATGTAATGTTGCCAGTGATTCCACTGATTTTGTTATCCACTGTAAATGTCGAAATTCTCGCACCCGATAACATCCACCCCCTAGCGAATGAGAATGCATTATTTTTCAGTGACATAATCAATACCCTACTTTCAATAATTTAACACTTATATATGATTACTGTTACATACAAAAACTTGTCACTATAAAACAGATGAAAAACAAATAACGACTCCTTTGAGGCTGCTATCCACCGTAAATACAATTCTCGAATCCGTCAGTGTTCGCCACCTAGCGAATGAGAACGAACTATTTTTTTTCTAATGACATTCTTGTTCAATAGTTTAGGACATTTTAATTATTGTAACACATTAAAACACTATACATCTTGATAATATAAATAGGTTAAAAATAACTATTAAATACAACGATTCTCCTGACATCATTAGCAGCAGCAAGTGAACCATTCTCGCACAATAACAGTTGCCGCCTGACAAATGAGAACATATTATTTCCCCGGTGATTGTCTACTTTTGACATGTAATACACTGTGACCGCCGTACCATAGCATGTGATCACTTCACAGATAAAACACATTGTTTTTTTATGAAATAAGAATTTAATCTCATCTCTTTTGTCCGGACAGTGCGTCACAGGCTGTTATCAGAACCTTACCGGATACATTTGTTACAGCCGGCTGGTAGTAAGACTTCATGACAGGACTTTAAACGGCACATTTGTTACAGCTTGCTGGTAATAAGACTTCATGACAGGACTTTAAACGGCACATTTGTTACACTGCCAGCTGGGACAGAGAATTCATGACAGGACTTTACACGGCACATTTGTTACAGCCGGCTGGGATTGAGACTTCATGACAGGACTTTACATGGCACATTTGTTACAGCCGCTGGGATTGAGACTTCATGACAGGACTTTACATGGCACATTTGTTACACTGCCAGCTGGGACTGAGACTTCATGACAGGACTTTACATGGCACATTTGTTACACTGCCAGCTGGGACTAAAACTTCATGACAGGACTCTACATGGCACATTTGTTACTGGGACTGAGATTTTGTTACTGAACTGTAAACCGAACAGGAAGAAAACTATACACATAAATAATTACATGCCTTCAGTTATGAATTATAAATTACATAATGTGAGTGAAAATGCAGGACAAAATATTAGGAATAGATAGCACATTTGGAATTTAAATAAAATATCCTTTCTTATCCGTGATATTCTGCAACTGCATTATTGTTATGGTGAATTTAGTCAACATAACATAAATGCTAAATATTGTTTACAATTTAATAATTGCCTTTATTGAAAGCATTTTCTTCAATGCAAATGGCCGATGTAAATAACCGTAATATTGGACTAGTGTAAACTTGTAAACTACTGAAACCAAGAACCAATCAAAACAACTATAACAGTGGACCAATCCACACAACTATAACAGTGGATCAATCAAAACAACTATAATATTGGACCAATCAACACAACTACAAAACTAAAGACAAAAAACAAACTAGATGAACAGTCAGAATATAATAACTGTGCTTTTTTGTATACATAATTGATCACCATAAATCTGGCCCAGACATACAACATGTAGTGTTTTTGTGCTTGCTGACCCTTGCCAGTGTCACGACATGAATGAGTGGTTTTATTATTAATTAAAATGACGCTGCATAATTAGCTTCAGTTTTTGCCAAGGTGTCACACTGCACCATCACAGCTTGGGCAGCGGTGCCTGGATAACCCTGGATTAGGATCATTATATAACTATATGGGGGGTTGAAGCCTGTGGTGATTTAGACAGGGTCGCCACACCTGGCTAGCCAATATATTTTTGTAACCAAGTGTGGCATCTGACACAAATCAACACAGCGTTCTTATCATAGCTGTGATATATTTATGGATGTCAGTATATATTCAGGGCGGCTGTTGAAAACAATGTTATGTTGATATGTAATGTGTTGTTAAGCTTGTTTTAATCTACCAGTAGTATGTTGTAAGTGGTAGTCTTGATTGGTTTTTGTTATAAAATATATAAATATATGTATATTATTTTATATAAATATATATGTACATGTATATTTATACTATATATATATATATAGTATATATATATATATATATATTACACAGCAGTGCTACTTCACATTTCTATTGAAAACAGTTGTAACAGCTTGATAGAGAGGTCACATGACATTGAGGTCACGTGACACAGAGGTAATGATTTCTAAGGACGGGCGCAACCTATGCCACCAACAACTCATGCACTTACAACACATTCATGTCCTTTTACTGAAGTAGCACACTCTACCAGGAGTGCATTATATTACTATTAATAAGTATTATTACTATTATCACATGCATATAACAAGTATCGTCTGCAGAAGAATGCCAACTTCAAAGCTGGGTGCAACTGTCAAAATTTTTGTTATTTTATAACTGGTAGATCATGAATGATTGCTGCATTAGTGGGTTAATGCATCACTCTTTGTGTTAAAGCCTGTACTAAGTTGGTACCAACAGCTAAATTTTGACTGTTTGACAGCTAAAAATAGCACACCATCTGTGAGATATTTTGTATGACTTGGAGCGCTGACAACTGTACTGTAGTGTAAAGACTGTATGTACTTGGATTCTATGTTTGCGGACACCCACAAAATCTACAAATAATTATATTCTATAATTTTATGCGTCTGGATACATGGTCCATAACGACGACATATTTTGGATATTGTGTGTTTTCAGACACTCACTCTTTTTGTACCGTACGGTTTTGGACAGCTGACAATTTATTATTTTAAAGTGTCCGAATACAACAGTCATTATGGTAGATTGATACAAAAATAAACTTAAATGGATGTTTTTCAAATGGGCATTATACATGTAAAATATGATCATGATCACATGGGCTGTATTCCAATAATCAGGGTTAGCCATGCGAAACATGTTATGTAGCTTCATTATACCTCACCTTACAACACTGTCACATGTTCTTACTTTGATCACTCCAGTCATTCAAGACACACACAATGAAACGCTACCACATCAAACGAGGTTTCCTAGTAACGAAGAGACTATACTATATTATTATTAAACTAAACATGAGCGAAAATAAGGACACCAAACCAATTACACTACAAGTGTTGTCAGCATAACTGAAAATTATGTAATGCAAATGCAACATGAACCAAATTTCAACCAACACAACAATTTATGATCGGAAAATACTAATAATAAAGTAACTCAACCTATATATTTTCAGTTCACATACTACCGTTATAGACTAGTATCCAGCCATCGTTTATGTAACGGTGTTTTTATTTACTGCACACTTTATACAACACAACAATCAAATGTCTGTAATCGGATTCATTATAGTTCAGTGAATGCACACATAGCTGAAATTGTCTGGGTTGGCATAATTATAACAGTATTCAAGATTCTGAGCTTCTTTGGCAGTGTTGATAGGCTGATATCTTCCCACGGTGATCTCATGCGATTCAATCACAAACATAATTATAAGTTTCATTTAAAGATATCATGAACATGGAATCAGTTTATATCTGCCTCATAAGGGCATTATCAGGTCCTAATATGAGGAATGTTTTAATCTGGTTGAACCTGAAACCAGCTGGGAATGTAATTGTGTGGTCTGTTTACCTAAGTGAAAACATGGGTGCTAGGCTAAGCCTCAAGGTCAATCTAGCAAACAGTGATGGCTTTGTTTTCTTTAAATTTATTCTAATGGTTCCATGACAAGTAACATAACTTTTTTTATATTTTATGTTTCAGTTGTGAAGAATTTGTTTGTGTTGTGACCTCACAAAGAATGCAATGATGCTCATGGTAGGTTAATGATACTGGCATATCAACCAATCACAGCACTACTTACAAAAATGACGCTGGACACAGTGACATCTGACAAAAAGCAGTTCTGACACATTTTTTATAAATAATTTGGAAACTGGCATACACAATAAACTCTGGGTGTAAATGGCTACATTTGAAAGTTTGGACAATTCAATAATAAGGCATCCGTGGACAGAATAAAATAGTTGTCCAACCGAGGTTTCGTTTTTTAATATATTGTCCTTAATAACTAGAATGTGTTAATAGCATACTGCTGACCAAATTGTGTTTATAAGCCCGAAATAGTGTTCATAATTTGAAGGTACCCCCGGTGAAACAGCACGTTCACGTGGTTCCAACATTCAAAACAACCGATTCAGTGCACTTCCTACTAATAATTACCACCCCTGGCTGATTCTGGGTAATGCAACTGACAAACCTGGCTTTAACTAAAGGAAACGCACAAGACAAATGACATAAATTTATACAATTATGCAAACTGCGAATTGCCGACTCATATACAGTGGTAGGTCGCGTAATATTACTGATAAACCCCACTAAAATGTGTGTGAGTGCTAACGAACACGTGTGTCTTCTGTGTTGTATATGTATTGTGTATACACACACACACACGCATGCATGCATGCACACACGCCCGCACACTTTCCTGTTGTCATCACAAGTTAAACATCGAGGGAGAGTCTTATGCCACATTTTGGATGTGTAAATCTAGGTCCCGTTTCGCTAACGCCTCATCGTGTGTTGCTAAGCAACCAGATAACATCAGCCCCTGGCCTGGTATCATGCCAAGGCTACCTCTATAAATCTATAATGTGTCACCTGGTCTGGCTGGCAATACGTTCTGCAGAAACCAATGCGTGGCCGTAATACTGTAAGCCTTAGGATTGTCACAATGCCGCCCTGCTTTGGGTGCAAGTTTTTTTACTCCACATGGCTGCACCACAGATACACCACCAGGTGTTTTCATTGAAAATGTGCAAAATAAAAAATATTTTTTGTTCACTATCCCAGCATAATAAAAGTTCAGATCGTATACGTGAGGTTCGCCAGTGAAAAATAAAACCATACTTAATCCGGGTATGTGTGGGACACCGAGGCAAAGACGCCTGTCTGAAACGACTGCCCTATCCAATAGTAGACCAAAACACACCTATCTCCCCACCGGATTGCATCTATGCGGGCCTCGCAAGTAAGTCGGCAACACTTTTTTGTTTCAAAGCCCACGGTATGACAACACACCCGTACAATGACAACATGACGGATGATCAATCCGAGTTACATTGCGCACGTTTTATACCATCCTCTATCTCCAGTCAACCAGCTAAATATAGACGCAAAATTATATATAGCTTTAGCTGGAGAAAAACAGCGGCAGCACGCAGAAACAACGGAGCGCTCCCGACAGCAATGGCAACTTTTTATTTTACACGGAGCGTCTTCTGTACGACCATTTGTTCCGCTAGCAGTTTCGGCCACAAAGTCACAGATTTTATCTGTGATGTATGGTACATTTATTAGCTGGGTGACTTTTATGTCTAGTTGCAGTAGCCACAACGTGTATTTTTACACAAATACTTCTGGGTTTTTTATTCCCTTTGTCTTTTGCGAGCCGCCAGCTAAACGGGTTAGATAACAATCAAACATGGCACCAGCGGACTTCTCAGTGGAGAATTTTGTTTTCAGCAATCTTTATTCATGAATGTTTATGCATAGAGAAGATATAATATATTATGCGACATAGTTTAATGCTTGTAAAGGTAGTTAGCAAAGGCACAAAGCAGAGACACCACACACAATAGAACTGGCAAAGCTACAGACAAACACTGGTTGTCTCATGTTTTTCAATCAACCCGCCCAGTAATTAACTAATAATAATAATCTTTATTTTATATAGCACCATATCCGTAACGTTCATAGCGCTTTACATAAAACTAAAATATAAATAGTAAAAATGTAAATATAAAAATAAACAAATTAAGATAATAATGCTGTGTAAACATCAGTAGATTAAAAAGAAAACAACTGTAATAAACCAAAAGAACCACTCAGAGAATGTTTCTCAAGTGAGTGGTATATTTCAATAAAATATGGATGTAAATTTATTCACTAGATTACTAAAATAAGGTTGTGCAATGAATCGGGATGGTGGGAAGGCAGCAATACATGTAGACACAGCCTCACAGAGTCACAGTACACGTAGACTGTCTTACGGTACATGTAGACACAACCTTAGAGTTACAGTACACATAAGTACAGTCTCACAGAGTCACAGTACATACAGATACAGCCTCACAGGGCAACAGTACACATAAATAGTCTTACAATACATGTAGACAGCCTCACGGGCAGCAATACACATAGACACCGCCTTACAATACATTTAGACACAACCTCACAGGACAACAGTACACTTCACACGCTAGGGGGCAATGCCGGTTATATCAATCCCCATAGCATATCGTCTTGTCAAAACGCTAAAGTTAAGCCGAGCCATTAACCAATCAACTTTTTACCAATCTAGATACAGCGATCTGGGTTTGATCGAATCCTCGCTGATGTTACATGTAAAGTTTGGGAAGTAGAAATAATTATTAGAAATTGCACTGCTACTGGCTCGTGTGAATGATCAAACTGGTTATTATATTACTATTTCCTAGATTTGCCCTTTCACATGCGATGTTTCCATGGTTACAATCTCAACTTGAAAAACAACAACTACGGTGAAGTACAACTGGTTCAGCGAACTTGTATACATTGCATTGCGTAGGATATTTGTCAGAGTCAACGGTGGTCAACTATCACCCCTGGCCTTCAAGGATTGCTGTACACAGAAGTAGCTGGTTGAAGGGCAGGATGTCTGTACTTTATACGTGCTAATCACAATATCCTGCTATAACTATAAATATGTTGACTGTCAACTCATTGGTAGATGTTAGTCAACTGTTGTCAATTGTCACCCCTGGCCTTCAAGGATTGCTGTACACAGAAGTTGCTGGTTGTAGGACAGGATGTCTGTACTTCCCACATGCTAATCACAATATCCTGCTATAACTACAGATATGTTGACTGTCAACTCATTGGTAGATGTTAGTCAACTGTTGTCAATTGTCACCCCTGGCCTTCAAGGATTGCTGTACACAGAAGTTGCTGGTTGTAGGACAGGATGTCTGTACTTCCCACATGCTAATCACAATATCCTGCTATAACTACTGACATGTTAACTGTCAACTCACTGCTTGATGTTAGTAAACAAACTAATGAATATTTACTTGCACGACAACTAAGTCCTTATTTAATTATTTGTAATGTTGCATATTTTAAGGACCCTGATATGTTAGTGAATGACAGTGTGAAAATGGTTTATATCTAACAGTTAATATACCAATTAATACCTATGTTGAAGGCTAAATTTGTTCTCAATTTTAAATGTTACTTTACTGTATGATGTAATAAAAAATGGCACTTGCATTTACATAGGAGTTTGGGACAATTTTGTTTACATTTTTGATTCTAAATAAACAATCAATCAAACACTTAAAATAATCAACTGACCCATGTGAATCTAATGTTGGGAAAATTAATTGCTCAAATTACAAAACAATACCTGAGGTCCCTTCCAAGTGTCTTAAAATGCCAAAGATATTAGCAGCTTCACGTTGACAATATATTGCACAGCAAAACCGCTTCAACTTTCAATATTCAGTAATTCAATTAATTTATAAAACACCAGGGGCCGGTTTCATGAAGCCTACTAAATTTACGCAATTATTTTTGTGTTACGCATTTGCATAAATTCCTGTTTATTTATAAAAGCATAATTTACAATG
The DNA here is from genome assembly GCA_963995525.1 of Escarpia spicata. Lineage (NCBI taxonomy): Eukaryota > Metazoa > Annelida > Polychaeta > Sabellida > Siboglinidae > Escarpia > Escarpia spicata. Next base: position 29,960,970 of record OZ023214.1, read on the forward strand.
ATCTAAGCATTACCAAAATGTTCTTAGCCGCTCATAAAACCAGCCCCTGCCTTTTATGCTAATTATATGCAGATTTATAGTGAACAATATATGGGAAGCCAGTTGTAATTTATTACTGCACTATGAAAATTGTCAGTGAGTAAAATCATAATAGTATGATCTAGTCCAAATTTGTTTAATGTTATGTTAATTATATTCAGACATGACATATTTGGACACCCACAGACATTTGTCATCTATCAAGAAAGAACAAGGCTATCAAACGCAGCATAACTGTCTGCTTATGTCATTGTCTGAACCAGACCAAAGTAAAAAAGTCAATTCTATGTTAATCATATCTGAATATAATTAACCCATAACATAGTCATTGTGTTTTTATATGACGGTGAGAAATATCTGCGCAGCCATTTATAATCTACTATTGAAGAAAAAACAATATCTTAATAATAAAAATCATTATGTACACAGAAAAGTACCTGCACACAAAATCACGATTACGTTAACTGGCACAAGGGAAAATACCCAATGAAAATGTTATGTTAATTATATTTAGAAATGATGGCGAGAGATATTCAGGCAGCCATTTGTAATCTGTGAAGAGCGAGTATATAAAAAATACAATATATAGAGGGAAAACTGCCCACATACAAAAGTACGATCATGTCAACCATCGCAAAGTCAAAAAACAAGATGATAAACGTATGTGCAGCAACAGTGTGAGAATTTGAGGGTTTCGTTCATTCAACGTCTTACGTGTCGATAAAACGTGATCTCAATCATCAACTGTACCCTACCTATAATGTGGAGGTGAACACATAAACCAGACTCATGCCACCTCTCCCGTGGACAACTGTTTATAACAAATAATGCAGATACCACGTTGGAATGATAACAAGAGTTGATGTCCAAGATGAAATCTGTTTAAATGAGTTTGTTATCATCACAAAACGTTGTGTCTCTGTCTTATACATCCTTTAAAGGCAAGTTGACTGGCCCCCCAACTTGTGATTACCCGGTAGGTGTGTGGGAATCGTAAACTTCAAAGATATCGAAGGTAGGGATGTGGGCCTGTGCACTAAGTGCAAATCACTACCAGTAGGGGCTGCTTAATATCTGTTGTGTTTTCAAGTTGATAATTTTGCGGGCGACTTTTCATGGGCTAAATTAATTCAAATAGGAAGTGATATAACAGTTTTATTTAACCAAATTTAGCTGGCAGTATACCTTCAATACATTTATTCCAGTCCTAAGAACATTATTAATATTTGTTTAATGAGGAACAGACATTCTCCATTTAACAGTTCCCCATACCGAATTAAGTTCCTATTTTTGGACATAGGCTTTTCTCAGTTATGCATCATTGATTTCTGCCTAGTCGTCTGCATAATAACAACCGGCTTAAGAGCAAATTGAGTGTACAAAAAGCACACAGGTCTTCCCAACAGATTACTTGTTACCAACATTGGCTCGTATATATGATGATGAGAACTGTTTGCCTTCTACAATCAAAGAAAAGAAGCCTATCTAGACATTTACCCGTTTTTAAACCAAGTCTCCCTGTTTCTCAGTTTTTAACAATACTGTTGATAACACCACATTCAATTTGTAGACAGCGGTTATTGTTCTTATTGCTAAAGCATGCGTCTCTACCCACAAATACCTTTGAAGTTGTCTGTTCCCATGCTCCTGACCGTAAAGTAAAGAAATAATGGATTCAGTTAATTTCTTGCTAATAATTACCACCTGTGGCTGATTCCGCAACAGATTCTGGTTCGAAACAGTAGCAGGAGGATTTGAACCTGGGATCTCTGGATTGAGAGTCCGACACCCCAGAATTCTGGTAATTGTGTATAGTCGACCAAATATTCTGACTACTGATTACTGGTCATTCTGGTTATCTAGTAATATCTACCAACCTCTATGCCCACTGGTCACTCTTGTTACCCCAAACTCTGTCAACTGACCACAAGTCACATATGTTGCCTAACCTCTCTGTCCATTGACCACTGGTGACTTTTGTCATCTATCAACCTCTGTCTACTAATCATTGGTCATTCTTGTTATCTACCAACTTCTCTGACCACTGGTGACTCTTGTCATCTATCACCCTCTGTCTACTAATCATTAGTCATTCTTGTTATCTACCAACTTCTCTGACCAGTGACCACTGGTGACTCTTGTCATCTATCAACCTCTGTCTACTAATCATTGGTCACTCTTGTTATCTACCAACTTCTCTGTCCACTGACCATTGGTCACTCTTGGTATCTACCAACCTCTCCATACACTGACCACTACCTACTAGGTGTTCAATGGTTCTTAATTACTTGACTGAGCTTAAGGAAATTGCTGCAATGACCAACAGCCTACTGGTAATCCTGAACTGTTGCCTGCTGAACCCTTATCCTGCCTCCAGACACCAGAATGGTAGCAATATACCCACATAACTAGTCTACTGTGTGTTATTTCGCTGTGTATTGGGCTGTCACCCCAACTAGTCTACTGCTGACTGTGTATTTGACTGTGTATTGGGCTGTCACCCCCAACTAGTCTACTGCTGACTGTGTATTGGGCTGTCACCCCAACTAGTCTACTGCTGACTGTGTATTTGACTGTGTATTGGGCTGTCACCCCAACTAGTCTACTGCTGACTGTGTATTTGACTGTGTATTGGGCTGTCACCCCCAACTAGTCTACTGCTGACTGTGTATTGGGCTGTCACCCCAACTAGTCTACTGCTGACTGTGTATTTGCCTGTGTATTGGGCTGTCACCCCAACTAGTCTACTGCTGACTGTGTATTTGACTGTGTATTGGGCTGTCACCCCAAACTAGTCTACTGCTGACTGTGTATTGGGCTGTCACCCCAACTAATCTACTGCTGACTGTGTATTTGACTGTGTATTGGGCTGTCACCCCAACTAGTCTACTGCTGACTGTGTATTTGACTGTGTATTGGGCTGTCACCCCCAACTAGTCTACTGCTGACTGTGTATTGGGCTGTCACCCCAACTAGTCTACTGCTGACTGTGTATTTGACTGTGTATTGGGCTGTCACCCCAACTAGTCTACTGCTGACTGTGTATTTGACTGTGTATTGGGCTGTCACCCCCAACTAGTCTACTGCTGACTGTGTATTGGGCTGTCACCCCAACTAGTCTACTGCTGACTGTGTATTTGACTGTGTATTGGGCTGTCACCCCAACTAGTCTACTGATGACTGTGTATCTGGCTGTCACCCCCAAACTAGTCAAGACTGTGTATTGGGCTGTGACCAGACTTGTTCACAGCTGGCTGTATATTTGACTACATAAACGGGGTTGGGCTGTCATCCTAGACCATTTTACAAGTGTATTGGGCTGTCACCTCAATACACAGGCATAACACCATGCACGAATGCACACACATGCATGGACATTTTGTCTGTGTGTTGTTCTATCACCCCGGGCATAAAAAGGACAGACAAGAGTGACCTTTTCTTCCTCGAGTCTGCAACAACGGTGTACTTTCAGTGTTTCCCCTGAGTAACAATGCTTTCTGAGGTATATTTTAACCTTTACTATTGAATATAGAGGGGAAGATATAAAACAAGACACTAATTATAAATGTAGTAATCATGATTGATAAAAGTCAGTAATCATGATTGTTTCATCATGTCGAGGTGTGGTTTCCACTTGACCACTGGTACTCAGTCGAGGTGTGGTTTCCACTTGTCCATTGGTACTTGGTTGTGGTGATTTTTTTCTTGCCCTAACCATATGCCTTGTTACCACACTGACAGAGTCAGTAAAAAAGTATTATATATATATATATATATATATAGCGCAGTATCCAGTCCTAAGGACTGCTCAAAGCGCTTTACATTTTACTCCCTGGCAGACCTGTTCAGTCGAACACCATCTCGACTTCTCTGGGACGCATCCAATGGTATCATCACCTTTAAATTATTATAATATCATAACATTTGGTAAATTGGTGGTTTATGTTCCAAAGTTTATATTTTATTTGTTGCTAGCATGCTATGTAATTAACTAAACAGTCATTTCTGGAATGCCACAAAATTATGTTTCTATTAATTGCAAAAACGTTTCTCAAATTGTGAAAAGTTTGTTTGCACAACTTTGTCGGAATATGTATTATATACTTAGATATACAACGATATCTTACGAAACACATTCCTCATTTTGCAAAAAAAAAAAGGCATAGAACATTAGTTGAATAGACTTGTGGGCATTTGTGTCGAATCCGGACTTCGATTTCGCTGTTATAACTTGAGTTTTGCTTAACTTTGATACCTCAGTGAGATAGTTCCATCATTCAACATTATTCGACTTTGTGGAACACTTTGCCTAATGACATTAAAATGTTTGATTGTCTCTCTACTTTCAATGGCATGCTTAGACTCATTTTTTTAGACTCTCGTTCTTGTCCAATGTGGCATAGTTTAGTCTCTGCATTGATTTGTTTTATATCTCTTATGTACTAAGTAACCTATTTATATATTTATTTTATACCTACATGTACATCCATTCAGTTAAATTAATTAACAATGTCTTATTTCTACATAGAACTGTAGCTATGATCATTACTTTAGTATATTTATTTAATTACTATATTTATTTGTATTTTACTAATATTAATTTTTTAAGAATTTCTTTTAGAAAATGCATGTTTATTTAGCCATCATTATTACCTTTATCTGGGTTCTACATGTTGTAAAGCGCCACGAACAATTTATAATTGGATCTGGCACTATATTAAATAAAATATATTATTATTATTATATTATCCTAGGCATATTTACCTTTAAGAATATTGCGTCTTACGCCTATTTGAGGAGTAACTAGCGCCCCAGTTTGTATCAACATAAACTGCTATTCGCTCATTTTATGCGGTAACACAGCCGCAGCAGCTCAGACTAGTGCAGGGTTGCTATTTGGGCTTCAAAAGGGTCCGGATTCGATACAAGTGCCAACTAGTGAATAGGATGCACGGTTTTTATTTGGGCTTCAAAAGTGTCCGGATTTGACACAAGTGCCGACTAGTGACATAGTGACATCAGCCTGCACGGTTTTTACTCCCACCACCGTCATAAACTAGAAATTCAACATCAGCTACACCAGCATTCTGATTTAATGTGGGCACATACTATAACAGTAAAATTGGGGGCACTGAGCGCAATTTAAGACATCTTAGTTCAGCTACCGTTTTCTTTGTTTTTTTCCCCCCCGAGTTCCACATGTCTCCCAAAAGCAGTTACCATTTGGGCGTCATGTTACATGAATGTCTAGATTTCTTGTATGTCAAAACTCTGCAAGGTGTCACCATTAGACACCAGAAATATTCCGTGATGTCATTCACGTTGTCCAATGGAGTTATAAGTGACTTTGTGGTGTCATTTCGTGTCGCTCGCCAAAGCTGAATATATCGCGAAAGTACAAAAAACCGGGCGCCCGAAAAATAGCTATGAGGCGACAATTTTGGCATATTTTGGGTGAAGTGACCCGCCTCGTTTGTCATATACAAGGGGAAACACTAACTTTGGAGGTCGATAAATATATCCAGTCAACCACCGGGATTAACTGGATGCATCCTGTAAATAACAAACAACCAAAGTAAGGTGGATGCTCCACAAACTACTACAACCATGGTATAGTAATCATTATTTACTATCATGCCTCAGGATTTGAAACATCATGGAGAGTGATAAATAGTCTTATTAGATAATGAGCTTTTCTGTTAGAATTAGCCATACTTTCTAAGTCACACACAACTGTATGTTAATTTGTGGATTATATTTATATGTAATACTAATTTATTCACATATAAAACTGCCTTTGAGGGGTGGTGGTTAGGTGCACACAGGTCGTGTGGTTTTTTGGGTCAAAATGCTAATAAAATTTTCCTGTGACATACTTCTAATGTAAGTCTTGCATTTAGGGCTATGTGTTTTGCTGTAAGGAGAGTGGTCCCAGCAAACTCATCAGTCTAATTGTACGAAGTGATTTCAGTTGGTAGGAATATTTGTTACTATTTAAGAATGTATTTCTTATTTCTGGGTGAAGATATTGAGGGTGGGGGGTAGAGATACCATATAGGATATCTTCCTCCCCATTAAGGCATAAATGCCATAGGAGGGAGAGTGTTATACTACATATGCCCATTTCAGCAACAAATAATTTTTTGCGGAATGTTTCCTGTTGGTATATCTTTGGCGGCATTTTATCTTCTGCTACACGTTCCTGTCTTGTAGCCAATCAACCTGCGAGTCCCAATGCAGAAATGTCAATAATTGAGCAATGTTCTAGGAGCCACAATATTTTTAGATGCTCATGAAACACAATTTATATCACATATTTTCATCAGTTGCAACTGCATGAAATTGTGTGAAAAATTGCCAAATTCAAGCAATTTATGTATATTTCAGATACACAGTATCATATGTACATTAGAACCAGCATTCAAAATAAGCACTTTTCTGGGACAAATGATTTGTTGTCCAGACAAGTAGAATGATTTGCATGGTTGTCCAGTGGACAAGCGAAAATTTACAGTAAATAGTGACGTGTGCAAAATTATAACTTTCTAATTTGTGGAAGTTCTAGTGAAATACGGTTCACCAGCGATCACGCACGTTGCAAATTCGTTAGCATGTTGGCATCTTATCTTTCCGCCGCCATCCTGTGTTGCACATCAGTTTTCTTCGAGGCATAGTGTGTCTGTTAACTGCATCATCTGCATCGATCTAGCTCTGCCGTTCTCATAGAATTGTACGAAAAGCTAGTTCACTTTTACCTAGAACTTAATATATAGTATATTCGAGTATCACTACCTTTTATTAGAATAATTATGTAGTAGGCCAGTTAACCAATATTAACCAACTTGGGCTCGGCAGTCTTCGACTTCGTGAGTCACCAAGCATTGGTTCAGCAGATCGACAAAATATTGTCAGCACTGGATGAATTTTCAGCTCTCCAGTGAACTTGTGGTGGTGGCTGGTGAACGGAATGTTAACAAACATCTCAAGAAGTGTTGTCGTATATTCATCACATTTATTTTACCACAAATCATGAGTTTAGGACACTGATTTTTTGCGAATGCGGAAAATGGACGGAATTAGCATCTGTTGGACGAACATTCCCTGATTGCAGAACCTACAGAATCGATGTTTTGAAAAATTATTTAACTTAACAAACATAAATTACAATTTATATACACAACATTAAGACAAAATAACGGATGCATGACAGGATCTAAACAACTCAAAGCCAAATTAATTTAAGCAAGACGTGCAGCCACCGGGGCCAGTGACATGTATGGCACGGTGACCTATTATGGCGGTTTACGCGCGACACCAATGTTACGACGTCATGCAATCTATACATTATAACTATAAGATGGTCCCTGGTAAATTTAATTTTGGTACAATTAAAATTGTTTAAATATTACTGACATAATATAATTTATACTGCTCTAATAAGACTAGAAAAGATGTGAATTTATTTGCTGGTGATCTAATGAAATTTATCTTCAGATTGTAAAATACAGAACTTTGCACTGAAGTACATACAGGTTGAACAAAACACAATCACAATAGTTTTGTGCTTCCTGGTTTTGCATTGGTTGTACTCCGGGTGGAGGGGTGGGATTTTCAACGACAAACTGATGCAAACATCTGACAGTTGGGAGCACGCCTAGTGTAGTAGTTAGCATATCCACCAGGCATACCAGCATTCTGAGTTCAAAACCCGGACCAGGTAGGCATGATATTTGGTATAAAAACCTGGCTCTCAACACTGGGGACTGTGTATCCCTTGTGACTCAGAGATCATGTTAATGTCGGTCCCGTCTCAATTTGGGACATAAAAGAACCACTGAGACCAACAAGCACCCTGGCAGTGACCACCCTCAGTGCCAACATATAAAGGTCGGTTTGGCGATAATGTTCTGAAAAAGGCTGACTAGTTGAATGAGACCGCATAAGACCATTACATCGTAACCACAATAATACAGACTAGTCAGTTAATTGAACGTTGCCAAGTGTTGGAAACAACTAGGAACTAGAAACGGTGCATTTTATTTGTTGGTAGCAGTTTCTTGCAACATAATGAAAAATTGCATGGAAAATATTCCTAACTGTCAACTGTCTCATTCCTATCATGATCGTTGTAATATTTATATTGCCGGTATAAGTGCGCATTTCCACTTCTACAGCATCTCTAAAAATATTTGTTGAAACATCATATGATACATCTCCTTTTAATAGTCGTGATGAAAAACAGTGTTAATCAATTAATAGCCAGGGAAATATTTGCAATTAAACAAGTATTTACAAAAAAATACACTTGAGATTAGATTGTGCCCAACAGCAGGAAGATTGTTTAAAATTAAATAATTTCTTAATGCTTTTTCAAAGCTTCAATTCACTGTGACAATTACTTGGATAAGTGAACATTTTGGCGGACAAGTAGATTTCAAAACTAACTTGTCCGGCGTACAAGTGAAATTTGTTGGCTTATTTCTATCGCTGCTAGAACAATTTGCATGAGACACAATGTATTATCTCAAACCAAGTGTTCATTCATAAGAGTATGTGAAGCTTCATTTCATGAATATTCATCATTACGTTTTAAATACAGTGCAACAAAAACTCAACCCTGGTACGATGGATTGCATACATGTATGAATGACAGCATCCAAAGGAACAATAAAACCGATATCACTGTATTTGAATCAAAACATGCTTAACTATTGTGAAGGATACATGAAGCACAGTCAGAGTCAGACTTAGATTAGTTGTGGAATTCAGTTGTTCGTTATGATTGATAATGGCAATATTATTATTTTAAGTTAAAAAAATGTACTGTACACATATAAAACTACGCTTGCAATACTGACCATTACCTACACACCAAGAATTATGTCACATACATGGACAGTGCACACCACACAATCGCCCTCAAATTCAAACTAAACATCCCGTCCTAAACATTCAGGTAAGTCCGACAACATGGATAAACCTAGCAGAAACCGCAATGATAATCACAACTGAACTTAATCAAGAGTATAATCAAGAGTAAACTATTTATGTCACTATTATCACAGCACATCTGAGTATTGGTACTAGTGAATGGCGACACAGATGTTATTATGTGCCAAGTAACAGCTGACCAGGCTCGTTGCAAAGGCTAACCTGTGGTGCTTGACCGGCTCTAGTCATACTGGTCGTGTTTACCCGGTAAATAATTTTAAGAATGTTGTCCCTTTGTTCAGCATGTGGCAACGACTCAACGTGTAAGGACACATATGTTTGCGTTTTGCATGCACCCAAACCAAATGAATCGCGGGTGTACGTGAATCGCTACTGGCCTGTGTGTGCTTGTCTGTCCTCGGTTGAGATTTATGAGTATTTATTTAATGAATGTGTCCCGGTTTGGACAGGTGGCGGTATTACCTATAGACCAGTACAGGTCCTGCATTACTAATTCCAAGTCTAAGGCGTCATTCATGTATAAATACAATGGCTAAAGCCGTGCTAACAATTGGTAAGACCACGACTTGCATATGTAGGTTTACATGTACATACTCGATATGAAGGTTAATTACAGTAAGGGTAATACAGTGACTCCACATCTAACCAGCCCATAATTGTGTCCCCCCCTGGATAAGTGGAGTTGTTTTCGTTCAAACAATGATGCAGTGACAACAAACAGACACAGATTCACACTAATATATATATATGGCAGTTGTTTGTGTTTACTGTGTCCAGGGATCGATCTGGAAAAAAGACCTGCATGTGCCTTTCAGGGGCACATCAGATATAGAACTATGTGCCTTTTCGAAATATGATGTGCCCCAAATCAGTTGATTACAATTTTATTAAATAATTTGCATGATAGTATGATCGCTTAAATAACCTTGTAAATGTGAACATTACTTTTTAAATATTAGTCATGTAATCATGTTATTCTTTAACTTGTTTTGAATTCTATTCAGGACTGCCTACGCAACGTATTTCTGGGTACTTTATATATATCCATCAACATAAAAGTGCTCAGAAATGTTCAGGTTGTTTTTCAAAATCTTTAACGTTACAAAACTAGATACGTTCTGGGTAGGTATGCCCCACTTTTCGTGGACTGGTCATGATACTACAGTCTACTGCTCCAAGTATGGGGAGATTCTGAGAAATACGATGCAGCAGTTTGTGACATTGAGTGACAACAATTCACATACGAGAAATATTCAAAGAATCATGTTGATTAAACATTAAAAAACTCGCTGATACACCAATGAACAGATGTATGGAATAGCCTTACTCAGTCTGTGGTTGAGATTGCATCGGTGCAGTCTTTTGAGAGAAATAAGATTATAAGTTGTGGAAAAATCACCCAGTTAAATTAGCCCAATTAAATTATATTATACATTAAAACTATTACATGTAAGACTAGAACTTAGCATTGTCTTTTTTCCAAAAGTTTATGACCCTGGGTGAATAGGAGGCATTTGTAATGAATGTACTATTTATGAGCCTTGGTGATGGAGGCATGATTTATAATCATGCTTTTAAAAATGTTTATTTTTCGTTTATAATGTACTCCCATGCGCTAAGCCTAAGACGCAATATTTGTATAGTGTAAATATGCTTGGGATGATGTAGAATGATTTAATTGTCGCATTAAAGTTTCAAATTAAGGTAAAACTATAGTTAATAATGGCAAATCGAAGTAGGTCCAGAAGTGCCCCTCAATTTTCTCAGCTTTCTCAGACAAAACATGCATTTCTATTGTAAAAGACACCAGGGATTCCCTTGGAGTGCGGAAACGTGTCAATGATGCGTTGTACGCTGGAACGCTGCATACTTTTTTGTTGCATGTACCCAAAAGACGCATACAATGCGTCATTGACACGTTTCCGCACTCCAAGGGAATCCCCGGTGTCTTCTACAATAGATATGCATGTTTTGATTTATAAAATTATAGACTTCATGGTTCCATTGAATATGAGTTAATATAATTAACTATGACTATTTCTGTACAACAGTCTTCGGTCGTGATAATTTGTCAAGCATTCACACCCACCTTTGGTAATTTGCATTTTGGTCAGTTGACTGGGGAAGTTCTTTGACCTGAAAACTGCACGCTATCAACGTTCTAATGCTAACGGATCAAAATCTTTTCACACATTTTTATTATTCTAATAATTATTAGTGTTAGTGTGTACAGTGTTGGAATTAATCTTGATCAGGTGTGGTGGGAATTAGTGCTTATTTTAGGCCTCACAACTGGTTGTTGATCATAATTGACTGAAGATCGATTTTGTGAATAAAACTTTATTTGATTGCTTGACCAAATTGTGACATAATTAATGACCATGCACAAGACTAACAATCCACTTATGTGTACATAACTAATTTTAACATGGTTGCTCTCATGTGGCAGGATCGAAAATAGAGCTTATTAGCATTAATCTTAAAACTATGTGACTGGCTATACATTTAAGTTGTGCAAATAATGACAGAGTCTGATTTGTGGACAAAGCAACCGATAAATGGACTACAAAGAAATTGGATTTATTGCGATATCTAATCTTCATAAATAAGCACATAGTCTGGTATGACTCACAACAATTGTTTATTATACCCAATGACCAACATCGTCCGAGGTGGGGGGTTACTATGTATCCTGGAAAAAATGTCATAACTTGTTCATCCAAATCCTTTCAGTAACATGCTCAAAAATGGCTCATATCTCAGCAGTGTGAAAGGGTACAAAGGCTCGGACCGTAACGGATATTTTGCAAAACTGAGAAAAAACTAAGATATTCGCAGCAGTGAAAGTACAGATTTTCATTTTTTTGCATGCAAACAAAACACAAAAGTATTTTGACACGTGTTTTGGATTGAGTGGTATGTGATTTGATACATAAATACCTAACGTTGATGTCAGCTGTCTCATAACTTGAATTCTTTGGCTGGATCAATTCAACTTTGCAAAAAATTGACTTACACAGATGACACTGATATCATTGCAAAACTGAAACTTTGCCCTTAAACATAATAATCATAAAATTATACATATCGCCAAAATGTACCTGAACTACCACGACGTGTCACATATTATATTCCAGGCACAATGGCACATGATATTCAATGTCATAAAAAGGAAATCAAACACGTCAATAGTGCAGCGTGACGTCTCCAAAGTAAGAGATGCACAGACTGGGCATCCTGCATTCAGAATGTGTCCCTGTCCGCCACTATATTATTATCCCTTAAACCACACTCTCAAAAAACGCACTGAGCACCATCAATTATCCTCCATAAGGTAGATTTCTAAAGTTGTGGAAACTAAACTGTTTCAGATAGGGGCTAAGCACAGCAGCACTTGACATGCAACAGATCTTATCAGCTGACAGCTGTGTTGATATGTGTAAAATTACCAAACTTGTTAACTGTCAATGTCATGGCCGCCTCTGGGATGTTTACACAGGGCAACATCACATCTCCTACTGGGTTTCCACAACGATCTCACTCAGTCCCCCATTATATCAAATCAAAATAGTTATCATAAATGAAACTACATGACAATGACCTGACCTTATGACCAGATTTTAGTATCACAGTGTCAAATGATTTTTATAGCTCTTCACTTGGCTGCCTTGGCAAATATAAGTTTGTTAGCATGAAAGCTAGCCAGTTGCTATTACTGGCTAGCCATTACATTTATGAGATAAAAATAATAATGAATTAATAATTAAATTTTAATGTATATTAAGTTGCTTTTTAAATTAACAATAATGGCAGAAATATTTGTAGATCACAATACACAGTATCATATCTAGTTTTAAAAGCTCCATATCTACCAAGTCTTATTTCCTATAGATCTACAAGTTCAATTTTAAAACACCAGAGACATTCCAGATCATTTTACTTTTGGTACTAAGTTTCATCAGGAGATCGTACAACCAAAGATCTGAAATTTCAAAATAGTTATATATTTTGATACCATTCTGGTTTAAATGTGTCAAAGATATCATTGCTACTGTGCCAAGTGGATTAATGTTGATGACATAAATTACTAAACTGATCTGATCTTGGGGGATTCTTCTAAATATTGCTGATGCAAATGTTTGTGTTACTGTCTGGTTAGGTTAACAACCGATACATGACATTTATTAATGTCAACTGATTCAAAAAGCCTGCATTGCTAAAAAAAAAAGTATATCTCTAGAGATAACTTCATGCAAGTGTTTATACATGTATATATATCATTTTACAAAAATCCTGAAAACTTCTACACTATTTTTTTTATTTATAAAACTATTTTGTTTTCATAAATAATGTTTAGGATAACTAAGATGCAGCACCAACAAGTCACAAACGCCTACCATAGTTGCTAAATACTATACTTTACTATCTGTATATTAAATGATAATCTAATAGTAGTGTTTAGAGAGAAAAAAAAACATGCACGCCTTCCGTCTGAGTATGCAAAATAAATAACAGTAAAACTGAATTACAACAAAACAAATATACATTTTAATACCACCCAGGAACTCCATCACTGATCATGAAATCATATCGTGACATTTTGTGTGGTATACACATAAATCTATACATATGCAATGAATATATAACCAGTGACATTACAACATTTTTGTATTTTTATCACTAATTCAGTGTCACCCAGAGATGGGCGAACAGTGGCGATATCTCATGAGATATTCCAGTGGGAAATCCCGAATGCCACACTTTTTAACGGTTATAAATTAAAACATGTTATTATGTACTGCCTGTCGACACCGTGGACCTCACCCATAACTTACAAATTTGTTCTGAGAGGCCAACTGGTGGACTTGACTTTACGCCAATTTTGTCCTCTTTATTCAAGCAAAAACATACTTTAATTTAGCAAAAGCAAACAAAAAAATTAACACAAATTACATTTATTGACTGCAGAACATTTTTAATGTCACCAGTGACACAACACAGTAATTTTTGTTGATTACATCAAAGTATCGTATCACAACATTCCCCGTCGTAAAATGTGGTTTATTGCGACTAACCTCTTAACAAAGTGACGTACTACCACGCGAGAATGCCTGGTAGTTCCTTGCTTCGACACGAGACATATTTTCCATAGCAACAAGTCTCCAACAGTCCGAATGACCTACTGAGGGCCACACAAAGCCCAGATTTAGTTCCACTGCCTGCGGGACTTACAAAGTTACACTCACTAATACCCAACCACAATTCATGTTCTAGTCAAATTGACAGAAATATTTTTTACCTAGCCATTCACGCGACCTAAATTTAGAACAATCCAATTGAAAGCAGGCTTAAAATAACACATAAGATGATCATACTGATAACCGTGGTTATACTGGACGTGTACACTCCTAGCAAGCTTCATATAAAATAACTTTGTGTGTACAACAAATTTGTGATTTCCTTCATGGTACAATGAAAGTGCTGATCAATTTTCACTGCATAATGTTGGCATAATTATGTACAGAATAATAACTATAAATTTTTGGTATTTATGTCAAACATGTGTACATGGTAATTGAACCACCAATACAGTGAAAACAGCCTTACAGCAGACACCAGTCCATAGCAAAAAAGTCTACATTGGACACTTTTGAAATTTGTCCATCTGGTTATCTTGGTCTTAACGCACATATTGCGCAGTCTGATGGATTTTGTTGTATTTTTATCAAGAATTGATTCAATGGCCTCACTGTATCAGTAAAATGTGTATTTTATAGTGCAAAAAAATTCCAAAACACAACAGGACATATTTTTAACAAAACCAAGATAATGTGGATGTGTTGAACTACTGGAAAAAACGTGTACCAATACAGGATACCCGACAATAATAACACACATTTGCGCATATCTGTTTACAGATATTATGAAATTTGTTACATGAAAGCTCCACTGGATGTAGGGATTGATGCGTATTTAATGCTATACACGTTACACCATTTCCCTCTGTATTACGCCAAACTAATTATATGCATTCATAATTTGTTTCTATGTATTCTGCTCCATATCTGAGCATGTTGCAGTGTATCCTCAGAATATATACTGGTAAACCGTTTAAGGTGAACCATAAATAAACTATTGCAGTCACATACTTCTTCTAAAACAAGAAGTCTGATACATGTGATTTTTTTACACAACGTTGCTACTTTTCATAATAAAGTATTGAAAAAATACAGTTGTTCAATGCTCCACAACCAACTGGGTGAATAACTGGTCAACAAGTATGAGTATTCCAAGGTTACGAGTATGAGTAACTTGACTACTTGAACCAAGTTAAGAGTATGAATACTTGAATAGCATATTTACAAGTATGAGTACTCCGTTTCCCCATTTCACTGACATTCTATAAATACATGTCATAAAACCAAAACAGTTATACCCTCCATAATGGAGAATCTACAGGTGTAGACAAATAGCTTTATATTTTAGCTATACCATTGCTAATACAAGATTTGTTGTCGTTTTGTCTAAATTAAATTCTTTTTATGTATACGTTATGTTACACCAGACGTATGCAGTACAGGTCAAAAAAGTAAATAAGCGAAATAATGTAAAAAAGGGCTATTAAGATAGCAAATTCCACCTGTCCTGGACATGTGGGGAAGCAGGTGCTATATATGAGGTATATGGGGCCATTTTGCAAACAAATTTAGACACTTCAACACAAACAGGTGCCTAGGTTAATATGCTACAAACATTGGCATTGTGTATAATCTGGACCCACCTCGATTTTATCGTCATAACTACATGTTTGCATAAATTTTATACCTCTATGCGTCAGTTCCATCATTCTACATAATTCCAGGCATACTTATGTTACAAAAATATTGGGCCTTATTACACTTTTGAGGCCTAAAGAACAACCCGTTTTGCATCAGTCTGCGCCGCTACGTCTACTGCTATGCAATACCACAGTGAGCAATATGTATAGTTGATACAAACTGGAACATTATTTATGCCTCAAAAGTGCACTAAAACATAATTTTTTTAAACAAGTATTCCTGGGATGATTTTGAATAATGGAATTAATGCACTCAGGTATCAAATTTAGGCAAAAATGTAGTTATAACAGCGAAATCGAGGTGTGCCCGGATTCTACACAAGTGCCCAAACATTAACCGACCATTAAATAGTAATAATACAAATGTAGACAATTGGTCAAATTAATGTTTTTGTTGTTTGTTTATAATGGTAACACAGAACTGTAGGTTTTTGATGATATACACCATCTCCATAACTATGCAGAACTATATCGTTATCTATATCATTATTGACTAGTGCAGCCCAGGTAAACGTTTACCCAAAAATATTCATTGACTGTACATACATATCATCATAATTAGCATGTTCTAAACTGAATGAACAATCCTGTTATTTGTTAAATATTATAATTTCCATAAATATAATAACCATGAATGTCCATCGTAAAATATGTGTATTTTCCTAAATAATTATTTTCAAGTACCTGTACTCGGCCATGTACGAGATTGCGCATTCTTAAAAAATTGTATTCAAGTATGAGTATCAATTCAAAAATTAACTCTCTTTCTATCTCCTCAAACTCAGCCCTAACCACAACCATAAAATAACATAGTGTGCATGTCATAAATAAAAACTAATAAATAAAAAGATATTTTGGCTATACATAAATACTACATAATTATAGCTGAGTGTTTTGAATATTTGTATCGTCTATCTGTGACTCGGGATCAAAATAATCTTGGGGTTAGAAGTACGACTAAATGTGCTAAATGTTTCAATATGTTGGTTTTATATGAATAGTTGTTTTACAACGTTAATCATTTGCATTGATGATTTGGCAATATAATCACGACAAAATGTTCATAGGACGCAAATTCTGAAACATGGCATAATAAATATAGGATGCACAGGTCACAGACAAAAACGAATGAATGAAGTCAATGGCAATGCCAATGGCCAATGTAAACAAGGTAATCAATCTAGTACTTACCAGAATTGCATCTCTGATGTTCTTTTTAATATCCTCTATTTTCTGTCGTCGTTCCCTGCAAAATACATGGACAACGTTTGACTGTGGTGTACTAGGCAGAAAAATCACAGATTGGTAACGAGAACGTGAGAATAAGAAAATGCCAGAATCCATAATGATCAGGCAACGCCGACTGATAATTTCCATGCATGTCAACCATTGCGAATGTTCACGTAAAAATTACATTCATTAGCGGCTTACTTACTCTGGTGCAAAACCGTTCACGTGTAGGATTTTCATTTGTTTTACAATGGTAGATTTTCCCGACTCCCCGGCACCTGAAAAAGCAAACATTGCATCGCAACATTAGAATAATTCATTATGGCTGCGAGCCGGCGACAGAGCAACGAGCGGTCGCCTCGGAAAGAAATCGGCCTTAGAAATAGACGCCGGGAACGTTACTGACCCAACAACAACAATCTATGCGTGGCTCTGTATAACTGTTTGTCCCTCTGCAGCTGTTTTTCGATTTTTTTATTCGCCTCTTTTCGCACTTTTTCGTCCTCGTCTTCTTTAGACCGTTTGAAGCAGCCCATACTTGCGACGACCAAACCTCGGCAAGCCAGGACTACCGTCAGTGTTACTACAGGCCTCGGGCTTCGCTTGTAAACGTCGCTCCCCTCCCAGCAACAATCCTTCGCCGGACGGCTGAACAACACCGCCGAAAGCCGCCAACGCAACCGAAATCCAACGCTGTGGTATAATCCTACACCCAGACTGCCATTAGACGCTATAATATCCAGAACGAGCACGGATTATTCATATATTAACGGAGAATCCACACTGCGAAGAAAACAGTTCCGCCGTACGTCAGCCTGACAAGCTCAGGGTGGGGTTACCGAGGCATCATGGGAAACCCACCTATTAGCATAACGCCACGTGATCAGCTGATTTCATACGCATGAATACACGCGTGTTGCTATTTCGCCGGCAGATTTGATGAAAGAAAATCGTGGGAAATTTCCGGTTAAAATGCAACTTGAAATATATTGTTATTTAGCGATAGCAACCGTTAACGAGCCTATCGGTACGCTGCTGGAATTAATGAAAAAGAAATACAAAAAAACAAAAACTATTGGTTGACGTATAATTGAATAGAGGTGTATAATATTATATACAATAAGCAACTTACAGGAAAAGGTTGCTAAACCAAATCTTGTCAACTGTGTTTATTGATTATAAGAAATAAGATGGTCAATTATTAATAGGGAATGCAAAATATAATTTTTTTATAACTTCATGCATTTCCTTTCATTTGTAAATTGTATTTGTAAATTGATTGTATAAAGTTGTTAGGTATTCACAGCACGCGAATGCTATGTTTGGTTCAATTGTGATATGTTATGTATGGCTGCGTATTGTATATACGTCTACGTTGAATAAATTCAATAACAAAATTTACGATATGGCTAGGCCCGACGGAATAACTCATCAATTTCTCGTCAGCGCTTGCGAAGGCGTATGTTGTATGCCTACTGTGCAGTTCAAGGCAAATCACAGCCACAGGTTAAATAACACGCCGATGCAAAGACACGCATAGAGTCATGCATACAGTGTTACTTCGGTTTTGGGAAGGTTGCGATTTCTGTTATTGAACTATTTTCCTTATTGACAGTTTGTTTTAGACATGTCACATCATTGCATGCTGTTTATGCCGAGAGATGGGGAGTCACATATCTATCACTGCAAGATCTATATTCCCATGTTTATTTTATAATTATTTATAAATAAAATATTTTTTCCATTAAAAATAAGACATTTAATATAAAATATATCAATTATCGGTTACAATATAATGTCAACTGAAGTCCTTTGTATTTTAGGAAGGCAGTAAACACGCCTACAATATTTTCAAATGGGGCCTAACGTCTAATCACCGTTGAAGACGCCCACATTTTAAAATATATTATATTAACTAACTTGATAGAAAAATATTGCATGTCAATGTAAATAATCGTTATAGGGGGTGTCTGGGAGAATATAATGTCAACATCCAAGGCAAATTCAGTATTTAAAAAATATTGTCCATTGGACAATAAAAATTCGGTAAAAAAAAGCTACGAAAATATTTAGCACAACATGCAAAACACTGCCTCTTGTTCATAATAACAAACAGTTTAAACAAATCAATATATTTACTCTGTGAATTATTTGTGATTCAGAAGAAAATGTGGAAGTAAAATAGTCGTGTCACCGTTGGGTTTTGGAAGAGGAACTGTAAACTTCTACTAAAAATTCATGGCTTAATACAATTGAGTGCTGTTAGAAAAGTTTTATCGTGACACGTTAATAATAACAACTGTAGCAGTATGTATGCGCAAGTATGTCTATTGGGCCTACTACAACATTAACATATGTATGCAATTAAGGTTTGCCAGACAATAACTAGACATTAATAATAGTTTATATTATATCTAAATCCAGATTTAATTCAATTGTCGTCTAAATCAGACTATACGTCTATAATTAGCTCTATTTGGAACCTAAACAAGGAAAACGCCGACTCATCGAGTTTTAGCATTGTGGTCACCTATAGGCGGTCTGTGTATCTTTCTGTGTGCATTTTATTTAATTTTTTCACCGAATTAACAGGTAGTTTATTCCAGTCACATAGGTGTAAATCGATCTACATCGCAATATTAATTCAAGTGCATGTTGCCGGAAACGGAGCGCTGTACGCTAATATTACTGGCTAACTGGAATACTACGCGTGGTGCAAATGCGTTTCCATCAAAGGATGACCAATATAACGATGCCAAGAATGGATAACTTAGCGTTATTATTGACTGGGCACGTGTGGTGTGGTATGAAACCCTAGATGGAAGAGATCTAACGAATCAATTAATGCAACGAAAATAATATTATTACCGAGGCAAATTTAAAGATGTGAGAAAGATATGCAGTGCTAGTTAGAATGTAATGTAAATCAATGGCCGTGCTTGGTGAAAAATTACGTATAATTTACATATATATATTATGGAGACTAGAATCTACCCGATATATTTGCATTTGAGTGCGACTCCCAAAACATTATTTTTAATGTTCATTCAGATGGCTTACATATGTAAACAATAACTGTTGTGGTAATATTTATGCTTTAAATAATGCTACGCAGTTGTTTGATTGTTATTCAACATTAATACAATTTACACATATACATTGACTGATTGAGTTTTCTTTTTTAAACGTTCTATTACAGTAAGCAGATTTGTAGGCTTACGTGCGTGCGTGCTCAAAATAAAATGCAAATTTAATATGAAATCAAAAACTGACATAAAATGCGTATATAAATGCATAACCAAAATATTTAAATGTGTCCTTAAACCAGTTGGATCTAAATGCAATCAGTGTTCGTTTGCTCGAGGTAACGCATAGGCCTATGGAGTAGCACGGACCTTAACGTCCCGTTTAGGGATATAACGTCCAACCCATATTTAGCAGTATCTCACTCTATGGGTCGAACATAAGAATTTAAATATTGCCAGATGGAAAAGCACGCAGTTCTTAACATTAAGTTAAAATACAATCGCAGCAAACCAAATACATTGTTTTGTTGAAATGTTGTACTCTACAAATAAAATAAAAATCACCACCCAAATGGTTTAGTGGGCAGTTACCACAGGAAACTGAAACTGAAAACGGACATGGTTGGAAATACTATAGCTGTCAGATATTTGAATATGAATGTGAGTAATTGAGTGACAGAGGCCTGTGGAATCTCAAATAAAGTACTGCATAATTAGTTATTCAATCAATCATCAATCATATCAATCATAATACTTTATTGTCCCTTGGGAGGAAAATTCATTCCAGTCATGGTTATCGAGGAGCTCAGCTATATGGATGTGGTATACAGCCAGTTGCAGCTATATTTAATAGTTCCAGTACCGCCATCACGTTTTAATGCGAACTAAGTAAACTAATAACTAAATTAGGCTAATTAATACATATACCATACGGCCCAGCGTGGGCCAGTATCGTGAATCCCTGCTAAAATGGCTATAATGTTTTCTGTGATATCGAACATAGACAATGTCAATACACTATATTCAACTGATATAATGAACCCCCGTTTTCCCATGAGTCGATTTCCCGAAAAAAAATAGGTGTTTTGTCTTATTCTACTTGATTGGCATTCGTAGGAGTCATACAGATCGCTGTCTCCAAAAATTAGAAAGAAGACGGATGTAAAAAAAAGTTACACATGACATAAATACTATAAGCTACAGGGGCTCAATAGGTATAAAGTGGCGGAACAAGAACGTAATACATTTAACTTAGGCCAGTATTTTGTGGTAAACAGTTAACCTGTAAATATAGCGTGATTGGTGTCATTATTAGTAGGCCTAATCACACGAATCATTGTTTTAATGTATAACGATAATAAGAAGAAAACCTTCTTTCGAGCCTAAACCCTTAAAAATGAACCCCAATTGGCGCATTAAACAGATTGAAAACGGCAAGCACGCCACGTCCTGGGAAAGGGGGTCGGGTGTTAAGGGGTTCGTACGAACAGTTGTAGAATTTTAGTGCGCCTTAAAGGATGTAGTTAGAAATTTGAAGGGGTGTAGGTTTCTGGTGACCCTCAAGGGGTGTAGGTTTCTGGTGACCCTCAACGGGGTGTAGGTTTCTGGTGACCCTCACGGGGTTCAGTTGGAGGTTTTCTACACAGTGAAACAATTTTAATAAGCAGGTTTTATTGTTGAACTGTTGAATGGATATGCTATGATGATCGAGGTTACAAAGATATGCCTCTATTAAGGTCTTCAAATGACGGTAAAACTGTTAGATTTCCTTTTACCCAATTTAATGTGGAGTGGCTACCAAAGAGTTGGTCCAGCAATAGAGAACACCGTTGTGCCAAAGATTATCACAGGTATAACTATAGGCCTATACTTGTTCTATGGAAAGACAAAAAGTAGACCAGAACGAAATGATCGAAGCTGCTAAAGCTTTTCTTGCAGGATAGAGTGAATCAGATTGGATTGCGATGGCTGCATAGACGTAAGTGTCTTATATAGATAGGAGATATTAAAAATAATAATACAGCGTAATAATAATCATAATATTAACGACAATGACATCGGAGAGGAAACCAATGTAGACATTTCAGAAGTGTCAATAAGTGTAAGAAACGATGAGACGGGGTAATTACATTTGCCACGAAATAATGCATATTATTATTATATATTTTATATCATACGTTGACATTTTATGATATCCAGTATACTGTGAACATAGGATATTCAATAGTCAAATATAATTATTAACAAGAGAAATTGAGAGGAGTTTTGCAGAAATATACAAATTCGACCTACCGCTGAATACAGCGAAGGTGACAAATATGATTAAAAACAACATGCGTTCTTTCGTTCGTTCTGTCTTTCGTTCGTGCGTGCGTGCGGGCGGGCGTGCGGGCGTGCGGGCGTGCGGGCGTGCGGGCGTGCGGGCGTGCGGGCGTGCGGACGTAACGTGTAAATATATGCGAGAATTGCGTTGTGACTTGGAGTGTCGGATATTCTTTCGCTGTATGTAAACAGCTCGACATTCAGCGACTTCGGCTGTAGGATCTATAGCCTTGTACCGGTGCTTCTATCTAGGTGTTATAGACTAAACATGTCCGCTATGTCGTTCACTCAGTCGTCATCGGACAATCACCCCAGGGCAGGTGACTCGGAAACAATATTTATGTTAGAGTTCTCGAGAAAGAAACTACCAACCAAGGCGTGGAGTCATCATCATCATCACCACCAGCACTACCACCAACATCATCATCATCATCATCATCACCAGCACCAGCACCAGCACCAGCACCAGCACCAGCACCAGCACCAGCACCAATATCATCATCATCATCACCAGCACCAGCACCAGCACCAGCACCAGCACCAACATCATCATCATGTACATACTTTTTAGGTAGTCGCCTGTTGATATTCTGGTATAAAACTTCGACGTACCTATAACCGAATCGTTAAGTCCGAACAGGGTCTTGATTTTTTTCGTCTATTAGAATATGTTATGTTTTGAAATATGGGTTCCGGATAAACGTTTTTACATGTGATGTGGTCGATGTTAGCCAAGTGAACTCATCACTTTGACACGTAAGCTCTGTATTGGGCCACTCACTTCACATCTTGTTGTTGACTAGTATCCCATTTTGTATCAACATAGTGTTTTGGAAACCAACTATTTGTCAACTATTTTATTTTTTGGGGAAACGGTGTCCTTAAACTTTTTTCTGGACTGTAATTATTTGATTATGTGGACCTACACAGTGTACAGCGAAGGCAGGAATTGGTTCGAAAAGGATTTTCGACTATTGTGAAAAGAAAAACCGAGGTTAATAACTTATGCATAACAAAATTGAAAAAAACTAACGTAGACCTCCTTCCAAAAACAGAAGACATCTTTGTATTTACGAAATAATATATTAATATTATAATCATGCAATACGTGACAACTATGAATAAGACTGCACCTGTTTACGACAGGTATAAGATAACCTTGTTACCCGCCATACCCGTGGACAAGATTAGGCCCTACCGTCACCGTGGCTCTCTGTTACACGTACATTTGTTTTAATTGTTCATATATTGAACGCATAGTTTACATCTTCCCACTCTTTCGAATAATAATAATAACATCGCGCGTAAAACTGGTACTTTATAACGTAAGGGATCCATGTTTATTGCGTTTTCCTCTTTTCACAAAATGGCCGTTATCAAAATGCCTTAATGGCGCCGTTTGTAGTTACCAGTGGCCGAACAAAGTTCCTGCTTCGTGTGGCCCTGGCTTTTAATATATACAGTACTACGTCAAAACATTAATCCCGTTAACAATTACAGTATATAAAATACATTAACAAGAATAGAACAGCAGTCTTGTCCGACATAAATCACCACGAGTCGCTAAACAAAGTGCGATGACGCAATTATATAGGTGCATATATAAACCTTTTGTGATCACCAATAGGCCGCTACGCAAATCGTTTTTGTTATGTCGAGCAAGCCTAAATAAGGCACGCTGAATAACCCGATCTGTCCGATAATCGTGGGCCTGATTGTAAGCGTTTTCCACGAAGCCGTCTGCGTTCCGTTATGATTTACCTACGAGAGAACTCACGGCAAGGGAATAGCTTGGGACATCGCCGACCGAGGAACGCGGAAGAAGAGTTGATTCGGAATGGCGAAAAAATGCTCACTGCGCCTATCATTTGTTCTGAAGGCCACGACGCGGACGTGCAATGTGAACTCGACAAATGACAGCCGAGTCACGTCTATCGTCGAAGCCAAACGTCCGTCTAGCAAGAACAATGTCTTTCATAAATAACGCCAAACATTTCGATGATTTCTTACACCGACCTTAACACAACACTCCTAACTACTTTGTATTGCTGACATATGTGTTTTCACGTCACATTCGAAGACAAATGATCGTCGCCCATAAAAAAAACCTCGATGCAACGCGCGAATTCGATTTGGACACTTTCAGCGACCACCATTAATATTACGTAAGGCTATGTTTAGGGAGACTCATATTACGACATCCTCCTCCAAAACACGTTAATTGGGCTGTATACTCTTGTTATATAGCAACACGCGTGCGCGCTCACACAAACACACACGCACAAACATTCGCACGCTGGCACACACGCTCATACGCACATACACTCACGTACATGCTCACATGCCATGTAAAACATATATCGAGAAAGTGTACATAAATCTAGCTGTTTCAATTCAATTGAATACCTATATCACGAATGGCTCTACCTGTTAACTCTAATTATGACACATCTGCTAGTTCCGTTATTGCGTCCATTGCCTCACAATGACACCCTCTCCCACAATCTCCGTGCTTCGGATAGACACTATCCTAAGTTACTCTACGTAGACCTCGCCGTCTCCCGTCGTCTTCTCCGTTTTCTTCTTTCTTTTCGGTAGGCCATGGTCTCTCCAGATTGCAATCTAGCTACATTTTCACGTCACATTCGAAGACAACCGATCGTCGCCAACAAAAAACCTCGATGCAACGCGCGCATTCGATTTGGACACTTTCAGCATTATTGATGTTACGTAAGGCTAGGTTTAGGGAGATCTGATATTTCGTATTACGACAACTTCCTCCAAAACTTTGGGCTGTTTAGTCTTAGCAACACGCGTGCGCGTTCACACAAACACAAACGCACGAACATTGGCACGCACGCACGTTGGCACAAACATTCTCACGTTCACACGCACACACCCTCACGCACATGCTCACATGCCATGTAAAACATATATTGAGAAAGTGCATAACAATCTAGCTGTTTCTACTCAGTTTTCATACTACATTGGATGACTCGATCGTTAACGGTTAGGCCAATTTAGTGTTAATTTCGGGATGTTCTTGACCCAATTGACTGACACCATCCAAAAGACAGCAACAATAGAAGACAGGAAGCTGTTCAAAACAAAGTTATTTGTTTAGCTATTGCATATATAAACTTGTAGAACATTCACAACTTCACCAATTAATACGACTTCGTTGTTTCTCGCCTTTAATAAAATGATTTCCATAACGACTGGTTCTGTCCACATGGTGCCCACGGATGATATAACATCTATATGATGAATGGCTCTTCTGTTAACTCTGTCATTGTGACACATCTGCTAGTTCCGTTAATGCGTCCGTTGCCTCACAACGACACCCTCCCCCCAATTTCCGTGCTTCGGATATACGTTATCCTAAGTTACTATACGTAGACCTCGCCGTCTCCAGTCGTCTTCTCCGTTTTCTTCTTTCTTTTAGATAGGCCAAGGTCTCTCCAGATTGCAATCTATCTAAATTTACAAGTTGCTGGTGCCCGTATTCTGTTTAAGTCAATCTGACATTGGACTTAATGTGTGAATTTATTGACGAACAGAACTGAATATGAGATCAATTGAATTGTCAACAATATCAACGTGACAACATAACAAGTGGAACCTTTACTGAAGTGACACACTTCAAGGAACCGATAAGAGAAACGTACAAAGTGACAGTCATAGAAACTAAACTCCGAAGAAAAAAAATATTTTCAATATTTCTACTTCGAGTTTTTAGCTAACAAATGTGTCATGTCGACATTAATGCAAACTGAAAAACAGGTGGTATATAATGACGATGCAAATTTGAAACCCTTTAATTGCAGGCCTCTAGCGTGGTTGACTTCGTGCATTTTTATCTGCCTGAAATTGTTTATCGTTTTGAGTCGAGGGGTTGTGTTGGAAATTTTCAAAGTCGATAAGGCTAACGTTGGATATTTTCCAGGTCGATCGAGGGAGGTAGTATTGGAGAGTTTCCAGGTCGATCGAGGGAAGTAGTATTGGAGAGTTTCCAGGTCGATCGAGGGAGGTACTATTGGAGAGTTTCCAGGTCGATCGAGGGAGGTTCTATTGGAGTTTCCAGGTCGATCGAGGGAGGTAGTATTGGAGAGTTTCCAGGTCGATCGAGGGATGGGATACCCGAGGGAGGTATAGTATTGGAGTGTTTCCAGGTCGATCGAAGGAGGTATAGTATTGGAGAGTTTCCAGATCGATCGAGGGAGATATAGTATTGGAGAATTTACAGGTCGATCGAGGGAGGTAGTATTGGAGTTTCCAGGGGCCGGTTTCATGAAGCGGCTAAGACCATTCTTAAGATGACTGTCTTAGTAAGTGACGTGATTTAAAAAAAATGTAAGCGAACATAGCATTTTACGCAAACACGTGACGCTAAGTAATTGCGTAACTTTAAGTACGCTTCATGAAACCGGCCCCAGCCCAGCCCAGGTCGATAGAGAGTCTCCGTCATCTTCAAAAACATGTTTTACAACTTCTTCCTTCCAAGCGGACCTCTTTTGCCTCAATGGAGGGGATGCCTTCCACATCGCACCCCACCCTTGGGGTCGGTTTTGGATAGAACATGTCTTGCAACTAGGATACAGTAAGCAAATAACATTGGCGCGGCATGCTCTAAATCGAAGACTATGAATAAAATAACTACCATGGCGGGCAATGTCACCCGGTGGAACACGGCGAAGGCCGCACGCCGTTGATGCTGCCCTCTAACGGATAGTATTCGTGTACTTGTGTTCACCAGATCTTTGCGGACAACAAAGAGTTGAGCCCGTGCGGTGCAACTGTGGTGCCAGTTCCATCGACGTGATCGGACCACGAATGCATAACGCAAACAGCGATATATGTGTCGCCTTGTAACGGCTCGTGGGTTCGAATTATAGGCCGAGGAGGCACCGCAGCCGGATTTATAGCAGTACACGATAGGTAGGTAACGTGGTGCCACTATTGTGGGGAAGGCACCGGGATGTGCCTTTGCGATTCACTTGTAAAAAACTAACAGGCGCTTTTAAGCCACGCCCCATCTGCTGACCATTGGTCCCTCTAAAAATAAAAACGAATGCGTATGTTTTTCGTTGGGCGAAGTAGAATGTTGAACTTGAATATTAAGTACATTAAATTGTATAATAATTATGAACTGGAGCGAAGTTTTTAGAGTAAGTAGACACCGCCGTTGTATCGATATAAATTGTGTATATCCATCTACATGACCTATTAGGCGTATGTGAATCGTGCGTCTAGAAGTTTAGTACGCGCTACACTACAGCCTACTAGTGGATAGAGCAGGCGCTTACGGCATGGAAGTAAGCAACAAAAAAGCAAGGTGATGGTCAGCAGCACTGAAAACATCACTGTTGACATCACGATGAAGGGCCAGAAGCTGGAGGAAGTGGATGCGTTTACATATCTCGGCTCCACACTCAGCAAAGATGGACGGTCGGACAAAGAGATTCAGATCCGAATAGCCCTTGTGACAGCAGCAATTACCAAACTCAGTAAGATATGGAGAAGCGTTAACATCAGCTTCCCAACTAAGATCAGACTGTACAGAGCCCTTGTTGTCTCCCTCCTGCTCTACGGCTGCGAAAGTTGGACACTGACGGGTCACGGCTGCAACGACGAAGAATATACAGGCGTTTGAGACCAAGTGCTTCAGACGCTTGCTGAACATACCCTGGGATAAGCACAAGACCAATGACTTTGTCCGAAGACGGATCACTGCCCTGACAGGCCCACAGGAGCCACTCCTCGCAACAGTGAAGAGGAGAAAGCTGGCATGGTACGGCCATGTCACACGCCACGACTCCCTTGCCAAGACAATCATGCAGGGCACTCTGGAAGGCAGCAGACGATGTGAGAGGAAAAGGACAACATACGAGAGTGGACCGACTTTGATCGATGTCCAAACTCTACTGAGACTTGCGTTAGACCGCCCCGGCTGGAGAGCATTCGCTGCGTCTGCGTCCCTCGTGTCTCCCCTACGACCTGACAGGATGAACTGAACTGAACTGAACTGAACATCACAGCCTACGCCCTTTTAAAAAAGGTGACGTTTAATACTTTTGTATCCATTGCAGTGGTAAATATGTAATGCTTAAGAAAATTGACCCAAAATGTTAACACATCTGTGTAGATGACCTGGTGATGTTCTACGCCTCCAGTGTAAATTTAATCACAAGAGAAGCATATGATACTGATAAGTAGAAGGAAAGTATATGAAGAATCTATGCCTCCTTGTATCTAAGCGTATTGAATTAGTTGGCCTAGTGTCAAATACCTAGGTCATATTATATACACTACTTTTGTCTTTAATTACATAACATGCTTTCTACTATTAATACCAGCTTGTTAACTGTTAGATGTTTATAAATATATGGACCAATATACGTGTTGCCTTGTTTATAACTAATGACACTTGACATTCCATTTTTTTGCTGGAAACATTCACATTTCTATTTCACCATAAATGTTAGAATATTAGTTGCTTTTGCACAAATGAGGGTGGTCGTCTTTGGAAGCTTGCTATGGGTTAGGTATATGTGATACGTATGAAAACATATACATTTGTAGAAAGCTTATAAATCCAGCAATCCAACTATGGCATATCTGGTGCGATTTCTTAAAAAGTAACAGTATGGTTGCCATGGCAACATAATGTTTGACCGTTGATGAAAAAAGTGTACTCTAGTCTCCATGCTTCATTCTGATAATGTTATAAAATTAATAACTACCAGTACAATAGTATAATGCATACTCGTCAACTTGGTCAGACAGACAAGGCATAACAACGTGATGCATTCATTAGTTAATACTTATTTTTGTATACCATATATACAAATATGCATTCTGTGGTGCTATATAAATTAATTCACAATAAATCAGTTAAGTCGCCCTTAAATTACATTACACGGCCATCATCAAAACTTTACAAATATTAATTAGTACAACGAATGTCACGTCTTTTGGTGCCCGCCGTATGTTACGCCTACTTAACTGTTAACGTACGCGACAACTTCAGGACTTTCCCATTTCTCACACTTGAAATTGTGAAGTTGTTGTTATTCATCTTCAACAAAGCATGGAGGGAAATGTTGATGAATAAGTTCAACACATACTCTTTCAGCGTGCACATTCCGGCAGGACAGACAACTGAGTCTTCGGGTATTTCTTTGACGAGATGACGGCGCAGTTTACTCCGGACTTCATACATATGTAAAGCGTGGCTTGTTTTCTTGAAAACACACTCCATGTTTTCAACTGTTGACGCTAGTTCCTTATTTGGTGCTACAAGTCCGTCTTTTGCATTCTCTAGCTGTTTTTAAGTTGCAGCACTTCTGTAGATGAACTTGTCGGTGAACCAATCAGGGTTTGCTGACATTGTTGACATACTTTGTCACGCAGTTTCCTGGCCATGTATCCTGCTATGTATGTCAAGGTATTGTCTTCCTCAATGGAGAGGTCTTCCATCTCAACGTTGAAATAAAGACTAGTCGTTTATCCTGTTTGAGAGAAAACGGGCAGAGGATCATCTTCAAAGGCGGTGATGTGTTGACACGCAGTACTGAAAGACTTGAGGTTGAGACAAAAAGTGTCCCCGTCTTCCTTGCAGTTGCTCTCTTTGCTCTGCAGTAGAATAGAATCAATCATTACCTGACGAAGGTACGTAGAGTCGGAACTGCTCAGCTGAAGGGTTGTTACTATGGCCACCCTTACCCCTAATCACAGCAAAGAGGTTATATTAGCAATTTTGATTTAGCCGGCTAAATAGGAGAAACTTTGCATGACAATTGATGTGCAAACCGTCCCACAGCGACAGAAGACGTACTACGAATGGTCATCAACCATCAGGGCAGACATGGCAGTTTACGCGTGCTTCCAGACTCAAGTAACAAAAACCACTCTATGGTAGACAAAAGAAACTCCTTGTGCCCGGATGTGCTTTACAAAGCATGTCTCATCTGTTGTTTGTGCTTGAATGTATTGCTGTTGAAACAGTTGAACAGACGGTCCATACGTTCCAAGAACAGTGCTGTTTCTTCGGCATCCTCAGGGAGTGACTTCAATGTAACCGTTGTAGAAATACCAGCAGCCACAGAGAGATCGAGAGAAGACTTGGGTCGCATATTTAACTCGCAAAACCGAAAACGGGGGCAAGTCAATGTGCTTGTGTGTCAGTTTAGGAGCCATACGCACAGCATTTCTGGAATCGATCAGGAAAAACTGACGAATATAGCTCCACTCAATGCTTTTCCCATCTCTTTTGAAGCCTGTTTTCTCTCGAGGTTGTTCCTCATATTTTTAACAGATGAGGTGGGTCATACACGACATAGATTTTGTTCTCGTTGTGCAGGAAGAAAGGCTTAGCCGCACTGACTCCTAGAAGTGCCTCAAGTGCCTTTCGATTATTCGACCCTAGGTCACATATGACCACTTTGATGTCCAAACCAACGCTGGTCATCTAATTCATAGTCGTAACGGATTCTCGTTCATTCCAGATAACGGCACTGTTTGTTGACAGTCTTGTAACACCAGTTGAAGTACACAATTATCTAGATTATAGTTGATCACAAATTATCTAGATTATAGTTGATCCTAAATAGTATACGTAAACTACAAAAACAACTTGCTAGTCCCTCTTCCTTCACCAATTGTTACATAAAGGTGGACATTCAATCCTTCTGTAGTAGAGTTCGCGTAGTCTGGGCGCGTTGAGCAACTGAATTCTTTGATTTATTTCATCAGTTATAAAATATAAGAATGTCAACAGTGATCTATGACACAACCATGTTCAGTTGTTTGTACCTTTCAGCATCTTTCGGAAACCGAAAAAACACTTATTGGGACATTTACTTTTAGAATTGGAACAATTCGGAGCGCTGCACCAAGAGGTGCTGTCGTGTGTCTGTGCCATCGTGTAGTTTTCCTAGATCACCGCCGTAGGGCGCTGTTGCATGCCGACTTCACTAAAAACAGCGGAGTGGTGCCTCTTTCCGTCTATTCGTTTTTACTGTAGTTCTGGCATTGCTATTATGCACTATAACGAATGAACTATACTTGTTAAAAGTACTGTAGTATTACACACGATAAAATGAATTGCGCATGACATATGTGTCAGATGCCGCTTGCCTTTATAACCAATCATGAGCGCGCTGGGCGTGGCTTAAAAGCGCCTGTTAGTTTTTTTATAAGTGAATCGCAAAGGCGCCGCCGGCTTATTACGGCGAATAAAGTGCAAATGATTTTGAGACGACGTTCTCCAATGCATCATGGTGGGGATTTTTAGCATACTAAACGATACATTGTGGTCAAAATGCACATTTGTGAGCTACGCTAGCTGCTATGCAGAACAGTCGACAAGCTAAACTTTCTAGTGGCTGGTTGACAGGACTTAGTCTTAGTAGCGTCTATACTACAGACCTGTATAATAATATGATAATGATCTTGTTGGGGGTTGGGACCGTGGGGGCAACCTAAGTGGAAAGATCCCACGTGCGCAGAGAAAAACATAATACATTTATACTGCTTGTAGGGACGACAACTGAAAGGGAGGATCTTCCATATTTATTTGATCGATGACAAGAGTCGCTCTTGGTATACAGCCTAGCAGTGGGAACACTATTAGCAGACCTAAGCCATGTACGTGAGGATATATCGCCATGTCTTTGTTAGTATTGCTCCTTGTACACAAATACAGATTATTATGCAAATGGCCGCTGTAAAAATTTCTCGCAGTCGGTATCTAGGATCTCCGAAGGAAAACCGACTATTTCACTCACTAGTTTTAGCTAAACTGCAGCGGTGACAGGCGGGCGTCTGTGATCGTTCGATCGGCCATTGTATAACAGCGTGCGTAGCCTATGTTGAATTATAGCATTACCATATATAGGCGGTTACATCTTTGCTCCCTTTTCTTGCCTAATTTCGACTGCACCACGCACGCGGGATCGGGAAGGCGGTCGAGATTGGGGCGCGTGCAAACACGTTCCGTTGTCCGACCTCCCCCCGAAAGCATTTTTTTACTGCGCGCAAAAGACTGTATCTGCCTTGCGTGCAGTCGCATAGTTCGCCCCCGACCCACGTAAGTGATCGTGCATCGCCATCGCTGCTCCTCGCCTGTGGAACAATCTTCCCCACGATATGCGCAGATGTGACTCTTTACACCACTTCAAAAGACTTATAAAGACTCAGCTGTTCAAACGACCCTTCTACTCCTGAACTTTCACTGTCGTTTAATGTTGTCGCTCGATTGGACTTTTTAATGATTATTTAGTTATTCGTTTATTTATTCTGTGCTATGTTTTTGTGATCTTAAATTTATAATGCTGTTTTTGTGTGTTTTTGTATCAGTTTCTTAATGATAATTTGATTGGACATTTGGTGTCACATTTTTATGATCTTCGATTTTTAGTCCTATTTTTTATGTTTATAAAATCTCGACTTTTTACTCTTTTTGTCTCAGCGCCTTCGAACAGGGTAACATGTCATTTGTCGACGGTGTGTAAATACAAAATGATCTACTTTATAATTACACTAGGCCTACATTGGAATTACCGGTAGGCCTACTTGTTTTGTAAATGTGAACCGCACTGTTACATAAATAAGGTCAAGCGATGAAATAAAAGTAACTGAGTTCGAAAAGGAGGAGAATGACCTGGAATAAGACTATTCAATGATGAATTGTTGTCAAGGGCCTGTAATTATAAACGGACATAGAAGACACAGTCCACAGTATGAATTCAACACATATAACAATTCCGCTTGTTCCGATAAAATGACAAGCGGTTTTTTATTACTATACTGTAGTTTAAAACAGTCGCGCATTTGTAATTATTTAAGTCGCGCACAAAGCTACAAAGCTACCTACACATTGGCCCGAAAAGTTGTTTCCATTATTAATTACCACTGGCTGTCAACGATGGATATCATTTCCCGACACGTGAATAACATTTGGAGTAGGGTTATATGAACCTAGACCGGAGTATAAATAAGCTACGACGAATGTGCGTTTGCATTCCACACCCTACAGTTAAAATAAATCCTTCCTGTATCTTATTCAGTAATTTATTGATTTCAATCAACCAATCAATCAATCTGTTCTTCATTTCAGATTCAGTTGTACATTATTACGCACGCATGCACACACACGCGCGCGCACACACACACACACACACACACACACACACACACACACACACACACACACACACACACACACACACACACACACACACACACACACACACACACACACACACACACACACACACACACACACTCCCTCTCTCTCTCCCTCTTCACGTTTACATTAGGTAGGTCCATATAGGTCCAAGAAGACGAATACAGAGGTAATGTTATAGTGTATTTATTCTTCAGGGCCCTAAATGTGAGTCTGCCAATTTGTTACCTGGGCTTATATACGATTACACGGTTGTATTTCTTGGCTGATCCGAACGAAACTTTGCACCGGAGTGGGGGTGGGTGCATAACTATGGGCTGTTCAGCTGATATGAAGCCACTATTTGACACTTCGACGATTTTTCGCAACGTTATGTGTATTTACGCGACTTAGAACAATTGTAGAAACACACGATGGAAACGTTCAGCATGCATTTTTGATGGAGATCTAAGGTTGTTATCTGCGTATCGACCTATATAATTGAATCATAGATTGTACTTTGTCCGCGCTGCTGTCGTAACCAATGATGTCACTGCAATCCAGAATACTGGCCTCCATGCGGGATCCTAACTGTACGTAGGGGGTGACATAATGCCAGGAATTTCCTGGAATGGTTGTTTGAAGTTGGACCTGATTCCCGGAATCTGTGAGGTTTGCAGTCACACTTTCACATCGTCTACAGCCAGGAAGTGCATTGCTTGTGTGTCGCCCATCCATGACAACAAATGGGATCAAGTGCATTGCTTGTGTGTCGGCCGACCATCACAGTAAGTGGGACCAAGTGCATTGTTTGTGTGTCGGTCGACCACGACAGCAAGTGAGACCAAGTGCTTTGCTTGTGTGTAGGCCGACCTTGACAGCAAGTGGGACCAAGCCAAGTGCATTGCTTGTGTGTCGGCCGACCACGAACGCAAGTGGAACCAAGTGGATTGCTTGTGTGTCGGCCGACCACGAACGCAAGTGGAACAAAGTGGATTGCTTGTGTGTCGGCCGACCATGACAACACGTGGGACCCAGTGCAAATGATTAAGTGAACTTTCACAATACAGCTATTGTACCTAATGTTCACTTAGCTGTGTGATTGAGTACCTGGCTATAGACACTAGTGGATATTATTGTTATATATAATAATAATATCCACCAAATTATTATTATTACATATTATATATAACAATAATAATATTGACCAATGTCTATAGCCAGGCACTTATTCATACATCATATATGTACTGAAATAGCGTGGAGTGAAAGAACTCGCCCAAAGTTCGATACGGCGACAAGAGTATTCGCACCCGGGATCTGTTGACTTGAGAGTCGGAAGCTCTAAACGCTACGCTAACGCGTTCACGATATTGTCTGGTCCGTTGCCCGAAATAACCCTCTTAAGCCAGGGGTGATACAACAATGTGAACAGGAAGTTCGCTGAATCGGTTGTACTTCGTCCCACTTGAGGTTTTGATTGTGGGAATCAGCTAACTTCAAAAAGCAGTTCCATGAATGTGTGAGTAGGTTCGCCTGCATCAGCGATACTGCCAGTGGCGGCTGTTATCATTTGAATGTGACGTATGCACTTGAACGTTTCGTGGGCGCAGCGTATTTATTATAGTATTAAAATACGTTATATTAATAAATGTCAAATGAAGAAGAAACGAAGTTGGTGAACGTGTTACCTCTGATACCATGTAATATGAAAGTAGCCACTATTGATTTGTCATTGGCCTCACTGTTTAGCTTAATTGTATTCCTCTCATACTTTCCTCTACGTATCACTACTGCGTTTTTCTTACGGTCACATGTCATTGGAATTCCCATTTTGTTTCGTGGTTCAAACTAGGTTCCGTAACCCGATAACAGCTCATCGATGCCACGATAGATGGACTACAAGCAGGTCGTCGTCATACACGAGATATACTTTGTATGCTGGTGTTATTACTTATTCGTATACTCGCACCAGCTCTGTCTCTACTGTTAGCTACAACCAACCGTCTCCAATGTCAACACCAGTTCTAACACACGCTGTTGCTATGTCACTGGCAGAATCCAGTTTGAACAGCGAACGTGGCGTTGTCCATTCTGTGGCGGTACAATGTAACAAGCGACGTTATAAACTCAATGATTCGGCAACCGACAGTTACTTGGAAATAAATGTCAAATCTAACGATCGATACACAGACAACAGGAGACATGACACGGCGAACGCTCTCCGTCTGCGTCAGTTTGAAGACAATGGTCGGTCGACGGACACGCCTGGAGCAAATCTGTGCCTCCGTATGGACGATTTCTAGTTATGTGACACATTGCAAGTGTTCCTCTTTTCGTCATCTTGTTATCGTCGTCGTCTATTCATACTTAGTATGCATTATTTTCTTCTTCTACTGCTTATTATTCTTCATTTTATTTGTTGTTGTTGTTCGTCTTCTTCTTTTTCTTCGTCTACTTCGTCTTCTTCATATTGTGTGTGTGTGTTTGTGTGTGTGTACGTGCGCGCGCAGGTGCGTGTGTATGCGTGTGCGTAATACACTGCATATATTTGTGCGTGTTGTGGTGGTGGTATGTGTGTGTGTGTGTGCGCGCGCGCGCGCGTGCGTATGCGTGTGCGTGAAGTTTGCAGTGGTTGATGTCTAATCTA
This sequence comes from Escarpia spicata, assembly GCA_963995525.1. Classification (NCBI taxonomy): domain Eukaryota; kingdom Metazoa; phylum Annelida; class Polychaeta; order Sabellida; family Siboglinidae; genus Escarpia; species Escarpia spicata. Next base: position 29,997,194 of record OZ023214.1, read on the forward strand.
CAAACTGCACAAATAATATTATAATTACTGATCCCTTTTTCCGTTTGAAATGTGCTTTTTTACGATAACCTTGTAAAAGTAAGTTCTTATATTGAGCAGTATACAGTCCTTACGATTGCTCAAAGCGCTTTACACTTTGCTCCTTGGCAGATCTGTTCAATCTAACACCACGTCGATTTCTCTGGGAAACAACCTTCTCTGGGAAGCATCCAGCCACGCTCTAATTAATGCGCGAAGGCTATTCGTACACAACATTCACTATTGTCTATAGCCAGGTACTCTTTCATACAACTGAGTAAACTAAAGCAAGCAGAGTGAACGAACTTGCCCAAGGAACGACACGGCAGCACTGGATTCGAACACGGGTTCTCCCGATTAAGAGTCCGGTGCTCTATCTACAGCGCCATTGCGCTCCAACTTGTTCCAACGTGTGTCCACTGTAGGGCCTACAAAATTATGTAATTCTTCGTGCAATCTGCACAACTTCGTTTCAAGTGCAGCTGCCTGTATCGCATGAACGTTCTCGGTGCCGTCTTTGACCACACGGCGCGGTGGTCTAACACAAGAATGTTGATCGAGGGGCTTGGGGTTCGATTCCACCACCTGCCGTTTTGAAACTCTGGCAATTTCATTCACCACTCGTTGACTGTGTCTGTGTCTTGTGGAAGAGTTACTAAATGCCGTTGGTCCCTTCTACGCCGGGGAAATAAATGCCGGATACCGGGCTAAATATGTAACCTGTCGTGGACTCACATAGTGGTTGTCTCTGTCTCGACGTCCGTAACCGACTGGTTTTTATTCCCAGCAACAGGAGTTGCTTCCCGGTCGGGCATGAGCGTGACGCTGAGCAGGCAGTATATATACGACAGCAGTGTCGTCGCTGTTTCCTTACAGGGACCTGTTACCGTATCTGGATGGATGCACCACGTAAGCCAATGTAGTCCTAACACAGGACCAGTTTGGTTCGATTCACCCGATTCCTACATTGAGCAATCTTCTGAATGAGTCGTTCAATGCACTTGAGTTGTTCACTGCCACGGTACCGGTTATCAACCCGAAATTGTCTGCTCTAAATGTGTTTCGTACTCAGCACTGGTTCATTCAGCCTGCGTGGCGACCAACTTACTGCAACTCTTTTTGATTTATCTCTGGATTGCAAATAATGTCGCAATTTTCGTATATAATTATAGTATACATCTTTCATCATTAGGGATGATTTGGGTTTCTTGAGCCTCATTCCTCAGTGTGACATTGTGCTGTTTTAGGGCAACAACTGTGCAAATGTTGAACAGACCGCGTATGATCGGCTGCAGATGTCCCTCAAGATTGGGTGCTGTAGCGCGTTCTTGTTTCACTCATAGACTTCAACCTTCATAGAATACATGTTGAACTAAACGCTGTTTGTCAGACCCACTAGAGGGTTAGCATTTGCATATAGCTTCTCTGTACAGTAACGAAAAGTATATTCTAAAAACAGTCTGGACCATAAAACACCAAAAACTGCTTCAATCGTTTTCGACGCGGAACTGTTCGGATATCAGTCCTTTGACCTGCACGGTAGCTTGCATATTGTAAAAGAAAGCTTGGGTGAGGATTGGTAGACATCCAACTTTCTCGAGGACAACCAGTTAAGGGAGCTCCGTATCTAGGTAGTCAGAGACCTTCATGAGATCCACAAAGACCTATGGTGTGACATGTGTTGCTCATTTGCTTTCTCTTGTTGAACAGCGATGACGATTACTGAGGACTTGGAACCATAATGATGTCCAGGCATCGACGGCCACCACATTGACCATTGTATACCCACACGTGTAAGTGGTTAATAGCATGTTGTAAAATACACGAACGTTAAACGTGTATGGACACGTGTACAGTGCGTTTAAACCTACTCTAGCGTCTTCTACGGAGCGTGCCAATTCACAGTTTCAGCATGCATGGTGCTAACGAAAGTCATCGCTGGCCAAGCGGGAGACGTGCGCATCGCAGTCGCGAACACGTACGTGCACGTGAGGCTAACCAACTGTAAATGCGATTATATGAACGCGGTCGGTCGTGAAATTCACAGGTTCCGTTCTCGAACGAACGCTCCTGTCATCCGTGCGTAGGCGATAGCCCGGAGCAGAAAGTAGAGAGAATCCGGATTCGAATAATGTGCGGCGGCGTGGAACCTTGGGCAAGTTCGTTCATACTACGTTGCTCCAGTTCACTCAGCTGTATGAATGAGCACCTGGTTATAGACAGTTGTGGATATTTGTGTACGAGTAGTCTTCGCACATTAATTGCAGTGTGGCTGGATGCTTCCCAGATAAATCGAGATGGTGATCGATTGAACATGTCTGCCAGGGTGTAAAGTGTAAAGCGCTTTGAGCAGTCCTAAGGACTGGATACTGCGCTTTATAAGAACTTACCTTTGTGTGTCGAATCCTTATACGTTCCTCTGGCTTATTTTGATTGGTTCTGATCTAACTTTAACAGCTCCAAACCAAGCTCCCACAGGTACTATGCTTCTAAATGAGTTCGACAAACCTGCAGATTTCGTAAAATGTATTTTAGAAGTCTAACACTTTTGTCACTTGTAAGTACAGGAACTCAATCGACGGATGAGTAACCTGCATTAATAATAGCTGATTATATTGCTGCACATGGCATAACAAGTTTTTTAGAAGTCTAACATAAATTTTATTTACTTGAAAGTAGAGGAACTTCATCGACGACACAGCATACCGTTGGACTGATGTCATGGATGACCACCTTCAAAACAGTTACTTTAGAGCTGTGTCCTGAACTGGTTTAGCCCATAACGAATGCGGTTCTTTGATATCCAAATATGTAACGAGTGAATACTTTAAATACTATCTGCGTACATTTGTTTAAATGGTCGAAATAACCGATTTTTATCATTATATATGGTAATTTGCCAGAGCAAATTGCAAGGCCAACATTTTCCTTCAAGTGCTTCAACCAAGTTGACGTGTCGATGGCAAGGAGTGTGATTTCTGAGAGAAGGGATAGTCAACAGTATCAACGAAACACATGCCGCACATTCATTCACGAGATGATTGAAGTTTCGAAGAATCACTTGAATTGATTCTTGAGCAAGAAATAAATCACTGAATATTTTATCAGATGATTTTCTAACCACAACTGCATATAAAAGATGCACTAATGTGCTGGCATGCCATAGTAGATATTACGTTTTTGTATGTGTGCTTTTTTGTACAATTAATTTAGAATGATGCGAAGAAAAAACTTATTTAAGTAGGCACCTTTAATAAGCCTATCGTATGCCTGGTTCTTTTTTATATTACGTTGGAAATGTATGTGTGATAACGCGGCAAAGTAATGAAACGTGTTCTTAATATAACGCCAGACAAATCCGACGCCCTTGACCAAAATAAGTCCGACACATCCATCAAACATCGCGAAAACAAGCCTATTTTTCGTCTCCAAACGGGCTAGGATTACTCCTAATTCAGAATCATGTCGCGTCTGAATCGTTAATCGTGTTTCTTTTAGTACGATAAGTTCGCTCGTACAATGCTTGTAGAGCCGAAGCGAGACGTGCTGGGTTTGGCAAGACGAACCTCTATTCACTACCGGCAGTCAAATGTCGCTGTGAGCTTATGCTTAATGCCCTTTCATTCACCGACCATAACATAATAGTTTTGCAACTTCATACTAGGTGAGATTGCAGGCTGCGACACGCTAAACATTTAACACGTGGTGATCCGTGTTCAATATCCATAATCCGTTACGGAACCACGCGAGGTCGCACTCGCAAAGGACAATGAGAGATTAAAATTTTCGATTCACGCGGACGCAGCCGACCGGTAAATCTTGCCGATTAAGGTAATGCGTCGTAGGAGAGAAGTAAACGTCAGATCGGTTGGTAGATGACACGCCAAAGACAGTCCTCGAGGCACCGGAGAAACGTAAAGAACTGCAAGCTTGGAGCCCATACCGCAAACAGAACATATACTCACTATACAGAAAGGATACAGTGGAGAGAAACTACAATTAATTCAGAACTGAGACATGGTCTACTTTAGTTTTGAGAAACCCCGGAAAGAATGTGGTTTAACAACCCTTGAGATCAGGACGTTAAGAGGAGATCAAAAATAAAGTTGATATTGAGTTATTATGAAAACATCGATATAAGTATTTGTCTAGCTTTAAATATTTATGGAAGAACTACAGAACAGAACACGAAGTAAAGTTATAGTGACCTACACATTATTAGACAGCTTTCTCAACATACTGATATTGCCGCTTCTGCGAAATTATTTGGCGTTCCGTTCATTGTTTTCATCAGGAGATGTTCACTAGTGCAGAAGATAATTTCTTCATCTTCTTGAGCTATATGTCACAACGAAAATATGTTTGCGATATATGCGACGGTCTTTCATCCAACGTGTCGGAAAATCCCTCAGCTTCCGCTGGAGCTTCTTGCAAGTAAATCCATGTGTTCGTCTTCGCAGAGATGGGAGACGGTCAGGCGAGGAGACGGGGAGACGGGGAGACGGGGAGACGGGGAGACGGGGAGACGGAGAGACACGGAGAGACACGGAGAGAAAGAAGGGCAAAAAAAAAAAATAGACAGATAGATAAATATATAGATATATAGATAGATGGATGGATGGATGGATGGATGGATCGAGGGAGGGAGGGAGGGACGGAAAGGGGATGGGAAGGGAGTGATGGGGGGAGGGAGGTAGGGAAGGAGGGAAGGAAGGAGAGAGGGAGGGAGGGAGGGAGGGAGGGAGGGAGGGAGGGAGGGAGGGAGGGAGGGAGGGAGGGAGGGAGGGAGGGAGGGAGGGAGGGAGGGAGGGAGGGAGGGAGGGGGAGGGAGGGAGGGACGGAGGGACGGAGGGAAAGAAAGCGGAGGGGGGGGGGCGAGAGAGGATGGAGGCAGGGAGAGACGAAGATCCGAAGCCACGGAGACATGGAGACATGAAGAGACGGATTGAAGAGACGGAGACACAAATGGACACGTTGGCCCGTCTTTGTGGTAAAAATAGTGCACAAGTTACGGGATACCTACATGTACCATCTACACCGAAACGTGAAAGATCTGTAACCTAGCTGTACTCATACTGTCAGCACAACGGTAGATTGACTCTGTCTTTCTAACAATATTTCCCGGCGCCACTATTAAAGACTATCGCAGTGACGTTATTCTCAAAAGATGAGCACATTTCCCGTGTACGACTTTTTTGTACAAATATTGCCGTTACTTGAGTAAATAAGCGTGCAGGCATCGTGGCAGTTTCACAGTTAATGAGTTCAAACATGTACACTTTTATTTAACAGTTAAATCGTTACTAAACAGTCATATCAGAAATGGAAACGCTGAACAGACTCGACTGAATGTCAATAGTCTCATCTGCGTTAACTACTTTATGGACAGCTGGTCTTCACGTTATCTCTTTGTTCGCCCTAGTCAGTGAGAACTAGCGTCTACATGAAATGCTTGCTTCAGATAAAACTCGGGTCTAGTTGTCTGTGTTTACTGGTTATCCGTGTCATATGTTTTCGCCTGCGTGTGCACGTACACACACACACACACACACACACACGCACACACGTACGCACGTAAGCACGGAGATGTGGAACATCGGATTAAGGAACACTTTGACAAAAGGAACGTTTTCCTTTTGTTAATATAATATACATGCCACATTTTGTTTAGTATAAATCCGGCTTTTGCCTTAAAATTTCATATTAATCTATATCTTAATACGCGAACGTGAAAGCACTATAAGCGATTCTCCTTCCAGGTGCCGAGGTGCGCATGCCTCTTTCATGTTCATTCGCGTTCCGTGACCAGTGACCTCTGACCTACTAATTGGCGATGTATTCACAAACACAACGGTATCCGGAAAATGCTAACAGCTGCATGAAGTGTCCAAATTGCAATAGCAGAAATGACATACAGTAGTTCAAGGGCGCATTCAGATCAAGACACTATAATGGTGATAATTGCTCCCTCGGTTTGTTGTTCAATTGATGGATGTAAACTAGTAATATTACGATGTGACCCTACCCGTTTATTACTCGCAAAATCCAAGACCCCTGTCGCTTACGGGAAATATATACAATATGGCGTGCCGGTCTGTGGTTTGTCCACTGCGCAATGTTTAATGCAACATCAACTGTTTATGTTTTTTTGAAAATGCATTAACAAGTTTCCAATCTGTTTTTACCACAAGGATCGGTGTGTCTCGTGCAATTCTCGCATTTATCATGCGTAAAATGTATTTAAAAAGAGGAGAAATGCTAGTACATTAATATGCGTATTTCAGAGTTATACACTGTGGTCACGGCAGAAAAACGACGCAATATGCTATTGTAAAGAGAGCGCATTAGACAGGTGTACGACACGAAATGAATGGGAACGGCGTGTTTTTGAGTCTCCATGCGTTATTAAAGGCATTAAAGGCAGCGTATAGACAACATGTCTGCATTGACATGCAGTAAATATAAATCCTATATCGATTCTCCATTATTTTCAACTTCCAATATAAATAGTACTAAATACACGTGTTCTCTGATGTCAAGCGGATATATATACAGTGCACATGGAAAGAACATATTATTATTGTCCATTCGCCAATCATATAATTAGCACCTGTCTTTCATACGTTTAAACAGCGCGCAGTGTACATAGTTTTATGCACCTCGCAGACTGCATGATACCAGAACGGAAGCTGTTTTCACAGTCGTTCATCAAAAACAAAAAAAACACGATAACCGTCTACGCCAAAGATAACACGGATAGACGTTGTAAATCATCGACAAGAAAGACGGCGAGACGTGAACGGCAGCGTGCAGGCAACGAACAAGCACTCCAACGTCTGTTGTTGCCGTTCCGAGACGCAACCAGATCCAGGCAGGTGTGACGGTAACAACGCGGTTTTGCGATATGTTCGCGAATAACACGTTTAATTAAATCTGTATCGTCTCACCTGGGAGATTAACCGGTTTCATTCTTACACGGGACGATATAATCATTAATGGGGTCAGAGCACAGTTAACTTCCCCGTTGTGTTTAATAACAATACTATAGTACCTGGAAAATGACGATATTTGAAATTTGAAAGATACATTTTTATGGGAAACGAGTGCATAGATCAGGCATATTAGCAGGTTGGGTGCTATCGTGTACTGCAGGGGGAGAAGAAGGGGGACCGTCTCAACGTCTCAAAATAAGTACGCCAAGCAATAATAGGAGCCTAAAAGTCCACGAAATTTAGACCTTTGTCTCGCTTAACCGACTCTCACCCGGCTACATGACTTCGCCGAGGAAAAGTCTGGCGGCAGATACCTGTATGACTGTTACTGTCAGATGACATCACTTCATATCTGCGATCAAGTCTGCACTTACTTGTAAGCCTACAATTAACATAATAATATTATATTTAATGCGATATCATAGAGGTCTAAGTGTCTTAGATAACGCAGTAAAATTTCTAATAATATAAACGGAACCCCAAAATTAGGAAAAGTTGATTGATCATGGGATGCTTGAATTGCAAATTATACCTAAACGTTATCATTTGCAATTCAGTTTTATTTTGTGTGACTTGTGCCAATGTATTCGGAGTTACGAGTTGGTCTAGTACAATCACGGTAAAATATGGAGAAAGAACACCTTAGCCTAATTACAACAAGTACGCATGCATACACACACACGCGCGCACGCACGCACGCACGCACGCACACACACACGCACATATGCATGCACATGCGCGCGCACAAGCATGCACGCACGTTCGCGCCTTTGCACGCGCGAGCTCACATGTGACAGGCCATACAGCTGGGGGCCTATTTGCGTGCGCGGCTCCTTTTTACGGTGCCGCAATATAAGAATCGTTTTCAACGCGAGTGCGTGCAGCGACTCCTAAATTAGAGGCGGGGTTGCATTTTATACCGTAAAGCGACGCTTGCTGTGTTTATTTGATTACACTTATATTTTTCCTTAAGAAAAGCCGTTGGTTATTAGGTATTGTGCGCTGCGCGTCTAGGCGCGTCGGATATCGATCGTGCGTTGCAGGGGGTGTACAATGGCAGCCACATCAGTTGTGACACACACACAGTAGGCCAACTTGATTCACCGGCTCCAAGACACGCACCTGTGTACCTACGAAGACAGGTGCAGCGCAAAACGCGTCATTGGCGCACGGCCGATGTTCCGGCACTGTTTACATTTCGTTCGTTCGGTTTGGCGTGTTGTTGTAACAAATCACGTTGAGCTGTCACAAAAAGGCTCCCCCACCCTTGCTTAATGTCCTCGGGAAGAGGCACAACGTCAATCACAGTTGACGTGACGTCCAAAAACGGGAACTGGCGTGATTTTCGCAGGGTTTTCAAAAGCGCGGGTGATGTGAGCGATTGTTTTTTGTATTATTTGTTGTTGTACAATAACAACAACGTAATTCATGTCAGACGTTGTCTTCCACATTTGCCTTTGTCCTGACTACCGAAAGATATAGGTACGTTCTTATTTAGCGAGGTATCCAGCCGTTAGAAGTGAGCGATGTACACTTCATCCCTCGGCAGACCTGTTCATTTAAACACCATCGCGACTTTTATTGAACGCATTCAGCTACGATGCAGTGATTGCAGGACGATTATTCGTATGTAACTATCCACCACTATCTATTGCACTAACGCGCTCGGCCAGGTTGCTTCAATTGATGAAAACTGAAGCAAAGTGGAGTGAATACAATTGGCCACGCTTGGAAACGGCAAAACATTATTAGAACTTGATTGTTCTCGATTTAGAGTCCGCTGTTCTACTCACCGGACTAACTAGGACGAAAAGAGACTTATTCCATGTTCAAACTTGGGCACCCATGCTCTTTCTGCCCTGACACGTCCCGGCTCCAACGTAAACACGTAAATAACACGTTAACATGTACACACGTACAGTACATACGTACACACGCACATACACACGCGCACACGCACGCAGCGTCGAACACAATTAAGATTTTGAATGCTTGTCATAAAGAGACATTGAGAGCAGATGTTTTGTCAGTAATAAATGCTTCTGTTCCCTGTTGCTGTCACAGCACTGCGGTGTGTGGGCTGTGACATCACTCTAACAAAACGCGTGCACATTGCAAATGAAAGGAAACAGGGTGGGGAATGAGTGCGCAATAGGGGTCGAAACCTACTTACAGGAACAATTGAACTGGTTGCTCAAACGGCTAATTGTACGAATATGATCTATGGTAGAAGAACTTGGAATAGAAAGTAACAATTGGAATAGAAAGTAACAATTGGCATAGAAAGTAACAAGAGGCGGCAAGTTGCGAGGAGGAAGCAAAGCTGCATGGGGCGGTGGTGCAGTGGTTTAGTGTTTGCCTTGGCACCAGGATATGTTGATTGCATTCAAACTGGTGGCGTCCAACCAAGTCGTTTGACACACCCTACGCAGGTCCGTAGGCTGGGGAGAGCGATGGGTGCGTACGCACCCCTGCAAAAGGGTTTCGCTTGGAGGAAGTAGTTCCGCTTGGAGATAACTAGTTGTGTTTGATTTTAAATCGTGGTGTATAATTTTGTTAACGATGTCCAACACTGTCCTCCTCGATCGTGAAAAGTCTCCAACAGCAGTTACTACCACATTCGAGGCTCCGGCTGAAATATGATGGATGTTTGCTGGAAATGTGTAATTTCACGCCGAAGAACATCCCAAAAATCAAGTACGTTACGGGCTTGTTTAAAGCACTCTTTAGTTTAGGGTGTACATCATAAGACAATGCGAGTGCGTTGATATTTATACGCCAACAAACAAGCGGAAGGTAGTTGATAAGACTAGCGGGGATGCAATACTGATTATTAATACACATATAACATATTGACGATGTTGACGGCGTAATCTGGCAACGTGAAATAGGACCGACGACAGCGGCGTGAACCGATATCACGCAGTGAGCACCTACCGAGAAGCAGCAGGCGATGGGTCGCCTTGTACCTCTGGCGTTCCTTGTCGATTTGCCTCTCGATCTCCTTGTTCTTCTGCTGCTGTACCTTGTCCCCCGAGGCGCCTCCTCCCAGACAACCCATGTTCGCGCGCAACGTATTCCCGCCTAGTCAATAAATCCGGCTTGGTTGTCGAGTTCGAACTGGCGCGTCGCCCGTTGCTTGGACTCGGTGCTCGCTCTCAGCTGCAAGTGCGTCTCCGTCGCTGTGACGCAACTGACCGCTCGGGCTGGATCGATGGCTGTTGGTGACGCGCGCGGCGCTGGCAGCGGTGCAGGTCGCCGGCGTTCTGCGCATGATGCCACGTGTCGTCAAAAAGACCGTTGCCAAGTCACGCGCTCTGCTCCGACAACAACAGCGAACCGGGGCGCTCGACCGCGACGTTGTCGCGCTTACATTTATTGACGTAGAGCGCGGCCGGCGAGAGAATTGACTATCGTTCGCGCCGTTGCATAATAAGATTTCAAACAAACGAGCGGATTTCTACGGAAGCGTATTAGGACCTGTGTAAAACATAAAACAAGTCGTAATTACGAGATTAAAAGTCCTTATTACGACTTTAAAAGTCGTAATAACGACTTTTAAAGTCGTAATAACGAGATTAAAAAGTCGTTATTACGAGATAGAAAGTCGTAATAACGACTTTTTATCTCAGTATAACGACTTTGAAAAAGCCGTTATATTGATTTGCTATTTTTACCTATGGCTTGCGTGTTTCCTGGAGGAGTGAAAAAGTGCAACGTGATGTGCAGAATATGATGGTATGATCGATATGCGTAATTGTTGACATAATGCCTGTACATCTATACTGTTATAATGGATATTTAAAACAGTTCGCGTATGTATGTAGGCCGGAACGTTTGCAGTTTAGGCCCGCAACTAAAAAAAACATGAAAACGGCCACCGCTACGCCTACTGTCACCAAATTGCATCATATATCTCTAACGCTACACACATACACTTGTCATGTGATGAAACTAAAATAAATCAGTCAAAATGTACACAAAATCAACTCGTTTTTGTGGGTATAGGAATCTCCGGTAGGTGGCGCCATTTTAGGATTGACTGAAGATATGGGGTTAGACCACAATTTATTTTCCAATAACATTGACTCACAAAGTAAATAAAATACGCTTGCGGTATTTAATTATTATTAAATAACGATTAAAGTAAATATATACATGCGTACACACAACACGATAATTTCTCATGAAACGTCACTTGGTGTTATATTATATTATTATATATTATATATTATAGTACAAATTTAGAATTCATTATAACGTTTTGCTTTTGGTCACCAATAAACAACATGTCGAAGTAATCGTGAAATAAATGTGGGTAGCCTAATAATACGAAAACTCACTCTTTGGGAACTTTTTGAACTGGCGAGTCTATGTTGCTCGAGATTGAGCTTGTACATACATATCATATAGTATATACATGCATACATACATGCATGCATTATAACGTTTTGACTATCAGGTATGTCATTTAGTTTTATTTATTTCTTATAGAACAAGTCCGGAGGTCATGTCATCAATTGCCATTTCAATGGAAATCGCTTACACACTATCATCATTCAGTTATACCGTGAGCAAATTTGAACCCTTTCAATGGCGCACTGTTTGTGTGGATCCCGTTATATGTAATCTTCCTGGAGACGTTTAAAATACGTGTACGCTCGCTATCGGCTGAGTGAAATTTGTTAGTTCTCAAAATAGTAACGGTGGCATTATAGAGTAAGTTTATCTCCTGTTGTTATATATGATTAAATTTATTTAAATGTCAAATTTATATATATATATCTAATATAATTTTTTTTGGTAGAATGATCTAGACGACGTTGCTGGTTTGTGGAACCAGTACAGGATACGTCCGTCACGCCAAGCAAATGTTTTGGGTAGACGGCCATGCATGCTGTATGGATGTCGGCAGCTGTACGGAGCTGTAGACTACCTGTGTCCTGTTGAACATGATGCAGTTCACACCTGCATTGACGAATGTATACATAAAAACTATCCATGGGATAAAACTGTGTATGACCTCTGTTGTCTTATCATGACTGAAGAATCGTTGAATGAACCGGCTGACGCTTTTGGAGCGTGTAGCCTTTACGACAACATTTAATTACAGGTTTGTGACAGTGCGTATCAATGAATGAAGACTCCGAAAAGTGACAATGACCCATCTGTAACGATATGATATTGTTCGCCGGATTGTACATAAATAGTGTATGCGTTGTAATAACTGTAACGTACTACCCGAGTATTATGTTAGTATTTATATATCATTGCCGTACGTACAACAATCCATACTTGTGTATTCTCTAGAATCTAATGAACACTACCAGACGTAATAGTTAACGATAATCTTTATTACAAAGCGACGACGCCACCACTGTTTCTTACAATGACTCTACAATGCAATAGCAATACAATCATTACAAATTATTTGTATGTGTTCAGTCATTGTCGCAAAATATCCGAGAGAGAACTTGACCAATTATTGTCGTTCAAAAACATAACAGCCGCCTCCAACATTATATGCCTAAATTATTTTGAATTTTCGCCTAATAATAACTCGTATAATTGATACTAACAATGCTTACGACGAAATAAGAACACCCAGTTCTTACAATCGCTGTATTATGCAAAACAAGCATTCACATTATATTCAATTGATCAGTAGCTGTTTAACAAGATTTAACAAGATTGCCATCCAGAAAATTACTCTGGATGGCAGTTGGACAAGGAAGCCTTTTGGCTTATCGAGAGTCCAATACTTTTTATCTACATGTATCCCGCCTTTTTAAGGTGTGTGTCGATTTTATTTTTAAACATATTCACGCTACTAGCACCAACACAATCAGGAGATAATCTGTTCCATTCATTTACAGTCCTTTGTGAGAATGAGAACTTTCTTACACTGCTCCTTTACTAATGTAGCTTCATGTCCTCTGGTCCTTCTATCTTTCTTAACTGAGAAAAAAATGTTTCTATCAATATTTTCATAACCATTCAATATTTTAAACACTTCTATGTGATCTCCTCTCAATCTCCTGGTCTCTAGTGTTGTTAAACCACATTCTTTTAGGCGTATTTCGTAACTAAGATCCCTCAGATTTGGTATCATTTTAGTCGCTCTCCTCTGTACTCTTTCTAGCATATCTATGTCCTTCTTGCGATATGGCCTCCATGCTTGTATACAATATTCTAAATGAGGCCTCACTATTGTTTTGTACAGCGGTACTATTAATTCTTTTTTCTTATACGCTATATTTCGCCTAATTAATCCAAGGATTTGATTTCCCTTTGACGCTGCAATTCCGCACTGCTCTGAAACCTTCATATCAGCACTAATGGTTAACCCTAAGTCCTTTTCTTTTACAGTAGTACTTAGAACAGTACCCCCCATTTTATATTTTACCTCTTCATTCCCATGACCTGTGTGGAGGCATTTACATTTCCCAAAATTGAACAGCATTTGCCACTTTTCAGACCATTTGATCAACCTATCAAGATCATCTTGTAAATGCTGTCTGTCTCCATCACTTTTAATCCTTCTAAACACTTTTTTATCATCCGCAAATTTTAACACCTTGCTTGTTATATCATCGTTCAAATCGTTGATATATATTAAGAATAATATAGGTCCTAGTACTGATCCCTGTGGTACTCCACTCAATACCGATTTCCAGTTTGAAGCCTCCCCATCAACTACTACACGTTGTCTTCTGTCATTCAGCCATTTTTCTATCCAGTTTATTATACCATTTCCTATGCCATGGGCCTTTAGCTTAAGGAGTAATCTTTGATGTGGTACTTTGTCGAAAGCTTTTTGAAAATCTAAATAGATGATATCTACTGGTGATCCCTCATCTACCCACCTAGTGATGTCTTCCAAAAAACATAACATATTTGTTAAGCATTACTTCGCTTTTAAAAACCCATGTTGAGATGGGTTTATCAAGTTATGTTTAACAAGAAAATCCACCATGTGATCTTTAATTAGTCTTTCTAATAATTTGCAAATCACTGATGTTAAACTCACTGGTCTATAGTTCTCTGACTTGTTTCTCGAACCTTTTTTAAATAACGGTATAATGTTTGCATCTTTCCATTCTAAAGGAACCACTCCCTCTTCTAATGACAAATTGAAAACTGTTGCAAGCGGTGCGCTAATTTGTTCTACAATTTCCAATAGTAGTTTGGGCGGAATCCCGTCCACTCCAGGTGATTTATTATCCTTCATAGCCCTTATTTTCTTAGCTACCATTTCCGAGGTTACAACTAACTGTCCTAAATAGTCTGAATCTGCCCCCTTGAATTTAGCCTCTGGTACTAGCAGTGAACTAATATCTTCCCTGGTAAACACTGAACTAAAATACTCATTCAGGTCTTCTGCCATTAAGAATCCCTCTGATATTGTATTTCCAGCACTATCTTCTAGAGGACCGACCTTATCCTGAACTTTCTGTTTGCTTCGAATATACGCATAAAAACTCTTACTGTCATGTTTTATATTACTAGCTAATTTTGTTTCATAGCTTCTCTTTTAATTTCTAATTTCAGCTGTAGCTTGATTAAGTGCTTCTTTATAAATGTTGTAGTCTTCATCATTTCCAGTACATCTATATGACTTCCACATCATTTGTTTATACTTAATTTTTCTAATGGCTTCTTTCGATAAGTGTTTCTTTTTAGACCGTTTCCCTTGTTTTTTGAAAGGTACAAATTTATCGACTATCCACTTAATTTCACTATTTAAGATATTCCAGCATTCGGTTGCTGTCTTATTCTTCAGTGTGTTATTCCAGTCTATCTTTGCTAAATATTTCCTCATGTCCTTATACCTTCCTTTGTGGAAATTTCTCCTATACTGCTTTTTACTATTCCTTTCTGATTTTACTTTGATGGTAAAATGTATCTGGTTGTGATCACTACTCCCCAGTGGCTCACATATCTTGACATTGTCAACTAATTCTTTCTGTGAGGACAAAACTAAGTCTAACACATTCTCTCCCCTGGTTGGTTCTAGCACATGTTGAGAAAGGAAACTATCTTGTACTAAAACTTGTGGTCCTCACTCCCCATACTCTGTAAAGATTTCCATTGTATATGCCCATGGTTAAAGTCCCCCATAATAATACAGTTCCGTTTGCTTACTTCCCTTATAGTGTTTTGTATTTTTTCATTCTCTTCTATGCTTATGTTTGGACTTCGATAAACTAACCCAACTGTTAACGTTGAGTTTCCTGTAACTATGTTACACCAAACAGCTTCTTCGCAATCTGCTTCTCTTTCTAATTTTATTTCATAAGCCTGGATAGATTCTTTAATATATAAAATAACTCCACCTCCCTTTCTTCCTATTCTATCTTTCCTAAACATTACATATCCTGTTAGTCCCAATTCGGCATCTGATATATCAGTGGTGGCCCACGATTCGGTTATACCTATTATGTGAGGGTCAATATCTTCTACCATAATGTTTAGTTCACTTCTTTTGTTTACTATGCTCCTTGCATTTAAACAAATGCATTTATATCCTGATTCAGAACAGTTTTCCAGGCTGTTCTTTGCCGATTTATTTCTGCTGTCTTTATCTATGCCTCCAGTTTCAGGCTTCTCTGTGAATCCCCCCTGCGAATCTAGTTTAAATAGATGCAGCCTGTCCCACTGTCAACAGATTGCAGCAAGTTCTCTGAGAAAACTGCTGCCCCCTTTCCACTTAGATGTAGGCCATCTCTCATGTACATATCTTCTCTCCCAACAAAGTATCCCCATAAATCTACGAATCCCACCCCCTCTTCTTTACACATCTGCTCAACTAGTGCGTTGATCGCCATCCTCTTGCAGTTTCTATATGTCGGCCCCCTTCCTCCCATTACTGGCAAAATTCCTGAGAGGATAATCTGTTCTACTCTTGTCTTCTTTAACTTCTTCACTAACTGTCTGTACTTCTGAACTATCCCAGTTGTTCCCTCCCTCTCTGCGTTATTTGTCCCTACATGTACTAGTATAGACCCTCCCTTGCCATGCCCCAGTACCTTCTCTACCCTTTCAGTTACATGTTCTATCCTAGCCCCCGGTAGACAAACAACGACGTCCTCCCCCTCGCTTAGAATCTTATCTGTCTTTCTCATAATCGAATCGCCCCTGTTGCAAAATATCCCGCACAAGCACAGCTGGTTATTGTTATTTCAACTATTTACGCATTGGCGGCTACGTCCACCGTTGACGTCATCAGACTAGTTATGTGTAACGAAGTTGTCTGGCTAAATAATATTAGTTAAACACTTGAATTAACAACATTATTAGATACGCCGCTAGAACAATCTGCAAACGGCATACATTGTCACATCAAACGAAGTTATTTAGTCAACGCGGCAGATCAATTTCGAATCATACATTTAACAGGCAGACTGTGTGACGGGAAAGTAAGGCTGCAGCTGTAGAGTAATTCCCCTCGTTGCATCTGCCACATACATCGGTTCCTGCAGTAACTGTGTGAGCAATCGGCACCACCAATGCCTTTGCTTTACTAATGTCATTTTTATTCGGAACAGTATGACATTTCATTCGTGACAGGAAATCCAACCAATCGTCACTGTCAACCTCCACACCATTCAGCACAAATTTCACCATTACTGCATCTCCTTCACAGAGATAGTTAAGCAAGCCAGTGACAAGTTGTTCTTCTGTTATTTCACCATCGCCGCATCTCCTTCACAGAGATAGTTAAGCAAGCCAGTGACAAGTTGTTCTTCTGTTATTTCACCATCGCCGCATCTCCTTCACAGAGATAGTTAAGCAAGCCAGTGACAAGTTGTTCTTCTGTTATTTCACCATCGCCGCATCTCCTTCACAGAGATAGTTAAGCAAGCCAGTGACAAGTTGTTCTTCTGTTATTTCACCATCGCCGCATCTCCTTCACAGAGATAGTTAAGCAAGCCAGTGACAAGTTGTTCTTCTGTTATTTCACCATCGCCGCATCTCCTTCACAGAGATAGTTAAGCAAGTCAGTGACAAGTTGTTCTTCTGTTATTTCACCATTACTGCATCTCATTCACAGAGATAGTTAAGCAAGCCAGTGACAAGTTCTTCTTCTGTTATTTCACCATCACTGCATCTGCTTCACAGAGATAGTTAAGCAAGCCAGTGACAAGTTGTTCTTCTGTTATTTCACCATCACTGCATCTCCTTCACAGAGATAGTTAAGCAAGTCAGTGACAAGTTGTTCTTCTGTCATTTCACCATTGCTGCATCTCCTTCACAGAGATAGTTAAGCAAGCCAGTGACAAGTTGTTCTTCTGTCATTTCACCATTGCTGCATCTCATTCACAGAGATAGTTAAGCAAGCCAGTGACAAGTTGTTCTTCTGTTATTTCACCATCACTGCATCTCCTTCACAGAGATAGTTAAGCAAGCCAGTGACAAGTTGTTCTTCTGTTATTTCACCATCACTGCATCTCCTTCACAGAGATAGTTAAGCAAGTCAGTGACAAGTTGTTCTTCTGTTATTTCACCAGTACTGCATCTCCTTCACAGAGATAGTTAAGCAAGCCAGTGACAAGTTGTTCTTCTGTTATTTCACCATCACTGCATCTCCTTCACAGAGATAGTTAAGCAAGTCAGTGACAAGTTGTTCTTCTGTTATTTCACCATTACTGCATCTCCTTCACAGAGATAGTTAAGCAAGTCAGTGACAAGTTGTTCTTCTGTTATTTCACCATCACTGCATCTCCTTCACAGAGATAGTTAAGCAAGTCAGTGACAAGTTGTTCTTCTGTTATTTCACCATTACTGCATCTCCTTCAGAGAGATAGTTAAGCAAGCCAGTGGCAAGTTGTTCTTCTGTTATTTCACCATCACTGCATCTCCTTCACAGAGATAGTTAAGCAAGTCAGTGACAAGTTGTTCTTCTGTTATTTCACCATTACTGCATCTCCTTCACAGAGATAGTTAAGCAAATCAGTGACAAGTTGTTCTTCTGTTATTTCACCATCACTGCATCTCCTTCACAGAGATAGTTAAGCAAGTCAGTGACAAGTTGTTCTTCTGTTATTTCACCAGTACTGCATCTCCTTCACAGAGATAGTTAAGCAAGACAGTGACAAGTTGTTCTTCTGTTATTTCACCATTACTGCATCTCCTTCACATAGATAGTTAAGCAAGACAGTGACAAGTTGTTCTTCTGTTATTTCACCATTACTGCATCTCCTTCACAGAGATAGTTAAGCAAGACAGTGACAAGTTGTTCTTCTGTTATTTCACCATTACTGCATCTCCTCCACAGAGATAGTTAAGCAAGCCAGTGACAAGTTGTTCTTCTGTTATTTCACCATTACTGCATCTCCTTCACATAGATAGTTAAGCAAGACAGTGACAAGTTGTTCTTCTGTTATTTCACCATTACTGCATCTCCTCCACAGAGATAGTTAAGCAAGCCAGTGACAAGTTGTTCTTCTGTTATTTCACCATTACTGCATCTCCTTCACAGAGATAGTTAGGCAAGTCAGTGACAAGTTGTTCTTCTGTTGTTTCACCATCACTGCATCTCCTTCACAGAGATAGTTAAGCAAGACAGTGACAAGTTGTTCTTCTGTTATTTCACCATTACTGCATCTCCTTCACAGAGATAGTTAAGCAAATCAGTGACAAGTTGTTCTTCTGTTATTTCACCATCACTGCATCTCCTTCACAGAGATAGTTAAGCAAGTCAGTGACAAGTTGTTCTTCTGTTATTTCACCAGTACTGCATCTCCTTCACAGAGATAGTTAAGCAAGACAGTGACAAGTTGTTCTTCTGTTATTTCACCATTACTGCATCTCCTTCACATAGATAGTTAGGCAAGACAGTGACAAGTTGTTCTTCTGTTATTTCACCATTACTGCATCTCCTCCACAGAGATAGTTAAGCAAGCCAGTGACAAGTTGTTCTTCTGTTATTTCACCATTACTGCATCTCCTTCACATAGATAGTTAAGCAAGACAGTGACAAGTTGTTCTTCTGTTATTTCACCATTACTGCATCTCCTCCACAGAGATAGTTAAGCAAGCCAGTGACAAGTTGTTCTTCTGTTATTTCACCATTACTGCATCTCCTTCACAGAGATAGTTAGGCAAGTCAGTGACAAGTTGTTCTTCTGTTGTTTCACCATCACTGCATCTCCTTCACAGAGATAGTTAAGCAAGACAGTGACAAGTTGTTCTTCTGTTGTTTCACCATCACTGCATCTCCTTCACATAGATAGTTAGGCAAGCCAGTAACAAGTTGTTCTTCTGTTATTTTCTGTTCACTTCTAACTAAGCAAGTGCAAAAAACTGGGCTCAGTTTTACTGGCCACACGCCATAGTCGACAAACCCTTTCACCAGTATACGATCTACAGCTTGCCAATCAGATTTGAGTAGCTCAAGGCGCAAGGAAGGAACACGCTGTGATTCGCTTACAGCACAAGTACTGAACAACTCCTGTCAAAATGCAGAGTATTCTTCTTTTGAAACACCTTCTTGGCCTACCCCTGGTTCCCAAATGAACGCCATTTTCAGACTTTTGTGAACAACGTCATCTTCTTGGAAAGCTTGAATCATAATTATCATCAATGATTTTGATACGATGGAGGTGTACAAACGATTCAAGCAGCGGTGGAGTAGGTGACCTAGGGACCCTTGCAATATCCTCAAACAGAGGATACGACAAGTGTTACTCCACGTCCTCCAGTGTTGGAAGTGTATCTTCCAGTGGAAGAGTGGCTTCCAGTGGAATAGTATCTTCCAAATGCGTGGCGCTGTTTTTCAAATTGTCCAAGTCATGCATGTTTAGCTTCTGCCCAGGAAACATGTTTCGGTAAAATGGAAAAGTAACAAGCCGATATAACGGCTTTTTTAATGACGTTATGCCTATAGAAAAGGTCATACCAACGCCTTTTAATCTTGTTATTACGACTTTAAAAGTCGTTAATCTCGTTATTATTACTTTGAAAGTCGTTATAACGACTTTTAAAGTCGTAATAACGACTTTTTATCTCGTTATAACGACTTTTAAACTCGTTATTACGCCTTTTGTTTTTTACACAAGTCCCAAATACGCTTCCGTACGTAACAACCTGCACATTATTGAGCTTAAGCAACCGCATGTGTGAAGAACATCTTGAAGTATGTTTGATCCAATAATAATTGCCCACCAAGAAGGCTGTGTGATTTAGTCACATTTATTATAATCTAACTTAAGTGACAGCGACGTTGCTTGTTTTTCATTCCAGCGTGGTATTGAAATATAAAATCAAAATATGTTCTATCCTTAGGCAGTTTAGTTAGTAGATATATGCAATATTTATGATAAAATAAAAGATAAAATATGCACGCATAACATCTACGGTTTCTTTACATTCACCAAACAATACTTGCTATCACTTTACAAAGATACATGCACTGACACAAACTGCTACATACGCATTTAGGCTGCCAACATACATCACATACTAATTTTCGATCAATAAGCACTTGTATATCTTTAACTTAAATATGGTTTGTATACCACGATGGGCGTAGTAGGAATGTTTATTTACTCACAATTACTAGTGCAATATTCACATTGAGTATATTATAAATAGGCCCATTTTGTCGCCGTGGTACACCGATTTGTAAGTCCAAGTAACACACAATTTGTGTCTCTTTATAATAAAAATAATTACTATTTCAGAGAAACTGCAATTGTTACATAATTTTATTTATATAAGCCTTGCGGGATTATAATAAATATACAGGAGGAAATAAAATAGGCAACTCTGCAGAATTACATACAAATTATTAAAATACTAGCTTACGCACATTAGTAGTTAGTAGGATACACATGCCCCAAACCACGCCCCCTGTTGTATCTAACTACGTGCATAAAAAACGTCGATTTCAAAATCGGGAACATACTTATAAAAAAAAGATCAAAGGCTTTTTGGTAACCTGAGTGGAATCGGGAACATACTTATAAAAAACGTGATTGATGGCCTGTCACTTTTTGTGACTGAAAAGCGCCCTCTAGTGGTTAATAACAACGTCCTAGTTACGGCGTCCTTAGTTACGGCGTCCCTAGTTACGGGGTAACGCCATCTAGCGAATAATAATAGCGTCCCTAGTTACGTGATAACGCCATCTAGTGAATAATATATAA
Organism: Escarpia spicata; assembly: GCA_963995525.1. Classification (NCBI taxonomy): domain Eukaryota; kingdom Metazoa; phylum Annelida; class Polychaeta; order Sabellida; family Siboglinidae; genus Escarpia; species Escarpia spicata. The sequence continues at coordinate 30,018,354 of OZ023214.1, forward strand.
TAACAGCGTCCCTAGTTACGATACGGGGGTATAGCAGAAACCAATGTGGTTATGTTAAAACCACCGTGGTTACGATAAAATCACCGTGGGTACGAATGCACTAAACCCAGTGTGATCGAGATTAGCCGCTGTACCCTGGATAGGCGGCCGTGGTGAAAGTTGAGAAGCGGCCGGTCGGCCTAGATATGGGCGGCTGAAAATAGATCTACGGCTGGGATTTTGTTAGCCGGATTTGTAATGATGCTGAAATAAACTGGTTGGCTTTATGGAAACAGCGCTTATGCGTGCGTTTAAAGCGATAATCAGCGGCTTGTTTTATCGAGGTAGAGGCGTGTTAAGCGGTGGACAAATGGATGCGGAATGACGGTATGTTTATTATGCTAGCAAAACGAAACGAGTGGGATATATAATTTAAAAAAAGCTGTAAGCAACGGTAACTTATAGGTAATAGAAAACGAGTGAACGTGAACGGTGTATTTTATTGAGGGACAGCACGACGGTGGCTTGAAATTGGCGGTGCGCTGTCCGAATGTCCCAAGCGCAGTAATTGAGCAGAGCGCGTACGAGCGGCAATACGCCGACGTTTCAATGCCGTAGATGCATCTATCGGCGTTAATGATAGTTCATTAAAACCATGTCGTTCAAAGAGTTCATCGACTGGTGGTGGTGTGTACCAGGACCCATTCGCCCCGAGTACGGTGAAAGATGTCATGAGACCGTCGGGTTGATCGACTGTGGTCGGGTCGACCTCCGTCAACGCCGGCCCGGTGGCGTCCAACGAAGCCTCCTCCTCGGGTGTTGTTGGCGGTCGTGGCACCCCGGTGACACGACATAGGGGAACTGTCATGTCTAAGTATGCGCGTGTCGGCAGGATGACGGCGCGTCGTAGGTGGTTTCTGTGAATGAATCATTTGGTAAATAAGTGAAGTGTATAGGAAAAATAAATAAAAGAACGAAAGCATTAAATAGCAGTAAATAAAATATGAAAATAGTAAGTTACCGGAAAAGTAAATAGCACGTTTGCTATGTAGTAGATAATGAATATTTTTGTTGTTGTTGTTATGATAACTGTGAATAGAAATAACCTCTGTCATATATGAAAAGGGAAGTTTTGAAAACGAAATGTATTTAAAACTGACAGATCTAAGAAATAATTAAAGAAGAAATTATAAATCGGGGTAATAGGAAAAGAAAATAACCACTAAAATAAACTTATAGTTTAATATGTAAATGAAGAAATAAGAGTTATATGAAAATGACCTCTGTCATATATGAAAAGGGGAGTTTTGAAAACGAAATGTATTTGAAACTGACAGCTCTAAGAAATAATTAAAGAAGAAATTATAAATCGGGGTAATAGGAAAACAAAATAACCACTAAAATAAACTTATAGTTTAATATGTAAATGAAGAAGTAAGAGTTATATGAAAATAAGAAGTACCTTTGTTCTATTGCAGCGGCATTTGTTGACGTAGGTAGCGCTCGGGATGTGGCCATGACAAAGAATGAGCGAACCGGTGCGTTGTTGTGTAACGTTAGGTATGTGTTAAGAGCGCATGCGCAAAAGTTATGTAAAAACAGTGAAAGGAAAGATATCAAAATATCAATAAGTGACCGTTTAAATGCCAAAATGAACCGTTGCAGCCACTTAGTTAGGGATCAGGCATATTGTGGAGTGTTAATAATAGAGAAATTCGATGTGAAAGTAACATTTAACGCAGGACGTACTAAAGTGACCGTGTAATTTTTTTCTTGGCGCTGGATGGTGACGCAAAACAGCTGTGACGCTAATGGAGGGTTCTTATCGTGAAAGGAATGTGAAGCGCGAACAATGCTTTTTCCAAACCGTAAACGACGGGTTAAAAGTATGAATTTAAGCGTTGTGTGGGATCAGTGGCGTGTAGGGAATTAAGTGGTGTGGTTATTGTAGAAAAATTGGCTGTAAATAAACGTTTGTCAACGAACGCACTACATGACCGTCTGATTTTTTTCCGGAAATAAAAGTCATCGGATACTAGGCGGTTATGCGTTGTAATAGAAACATCGATTAGGGGGGTATGCGTTAAGTACGCATGCGCCGTATGTTGCCTATATAAAGCGGTGGAAAATTTTGTATGAGGTATAATGCAAGTGGTGTGACTGATTTCAGCAGCAACAGCCGTAGAAGTTCTTCAACCTCGAGAATGGCCGAGCGCGACGAGATGACTGCACCGTTGAAAAAGATGAAGGCGATGCGCAAGCAAACGTGTAAGGCGAGCGGTAGTCAACAACAGCCGCCTGCGGAAGTGACCACACCAGCTGCTAAGAGACCCTTGTTGGTTGCGTCCTCGTTTGGTCGTAAACGAGGGGCAGAAGAAGCGGGGTTGGCGGCACCTCCAAGCGCCGCTTCGTGTCCTGGCACGTTCGACGCGACGCTCACGCTGAGCAGTTCGTGTCGCGCTAGCCACCGACATTTATCGGTATCCGGCGGTAGCTCGTTGGTGGCGAAATAACATTCAAAGTCGAAGGTCGCGCGGTACGGATAGTAGCGCAGATCGTCGTCGCCGACGTCGATACCTTCGTCGTCGAGTCGTTGAAATACGGACGGCTTCGGTCGGTAGACGCCACCGGGAAACACGTGACGAACACCGCCCTCGCACGTCGCTTCGTGACGTCGTAATAGTGATGGGTACCGCCAGAGGGAGTTGCCGCATTTCGAGCACTTGTACGTTTTCGCGTACGCGCGCAGATCGGTTATGTACGAAAAGTGATTCTCGTACAGGTTGACATTCAGGGTTGTGGGGTGCGTTTCGAGCGATCGACGGACTAGTTCGGCGGCGCCAGTCGCCGTTAGTCGATAGACGACGATGTTGATACGAAAAAACGTCTCCACGCGTTCCAGTTCGTTCAGGCGCACGCCGATCGGCTTCGGGGCGTAGCGCGCGCTCAGTTGTTTAGCTACTCGCGTTAAACGGGTTGTATTTAGGTGCCTCCCACCACCACCACCTTGCCGATGGAGGGCGATGCATCGGAAGAGGCATAGAGGATCGTCGTAGGGCTTGCCTCCCCGAGTATTCGTCAACGCCACGAGGTGGATGTTGTTACGTACGTAGGCGGGGAGCGCGGTGCCAACGCACCCGATAGGATGGTTTAGGATGGCGTTCACGAAGTAGGTGGCGTTCGTTACGAGCTCGACCAACCACTCCGAATCGGGGCGCTGCGCGATGACGTACTGTAGTACGTCGGTCGTGCGCACGAGATCGAGGAATCGTTCGAAAGAACGGCTATCGGTTACGAGGGCGGGTGTTTCGAGAAGGCGACCGCAGCAGTTACAGGACGAATGAAAATAGCGGTAACGACCCGATACCTTGTGGCGTAACACGAAACCATAGCTTACGTTTATTTTAAACGCATTCTTTTGTTCGCTAAACATAACCCTCAGACGCGGTTCGAGCACCCGCGTACTCGTACAGGCGGTCATACGATAGTTGTAACGGGACTGTACGACACCGATCGCTACCGACGTCTCTATGCTACGTCGATGCTCGTCCACGACGCGCTGAAGAGCATCGGGTGGTGGTGGTGGTGGTGGATTATCATCGGGCGGTAACGACACCGCCGGCTGACCGCACCACCCCCTCAGGTGTCGTAGCATCACGGCGCGCGTACTGTACGTTACGCCGCATTTCGGACACTCTCGTCGCTTTACGCATAGCGCATCATCGCCGCATCGTTTCGAACTCTTCGCGTGTCGCTCTAACGTCGACTGTTTCGAGAAATAAGCACCGCATTTCGGACATTGCCACCTAGTAGGTGGCATACTTTTCTTTGTGCTGCTACTTTTTCGAATACCTCTATTTATAACGAGGTACGGACATGCGCAGTGAGTGATGTAATGTGGGGGTGGTGGTTTTGTTAGGTAACGGGGTGGTGGATTTGTTAAGTAACGACTAATGATATCGAGGTACGGGACACACGTGGTGTGGTGCCTTTGTTAGCGACGCGTATGGGGTGGCGGTTTTGTTAAGTGGGGTGGTGGTTTTGTTAGGTAACGGGGTGGTGGATTTGTTAAGTAACGACTAATGATATCGAGGTACGGGACACACGTGGTGTGGTGTCTTTGTTAGCGACGCGTATGGGGTGGCGGTTTTGTTAAGTGGGGTGGTGGTTTTGTTAAGTAACGACTAATGATACACCACGTGGTTTTTTGTTAGGTGCTTATTGGGGTGATGTTTTTTTCTTAAGTATTTTTGTTAGGTGCTTATTGGGGTGATGTTTTTTTCTTAAGTATATGGGTGGTGGTGGTTTTGTTAAGTAACTCTGTGTGTGTGTGTGTGTGTGTGTGTGTGTGTGTGTGTGTGTGTGTGTGTGTGTGTGTGTGTGTGTGTGTGTGTGTGTGTGTGTGTGTGTGTGTGTGTGTGTGTGTGTGTGTGTGTGTGTGTGTGTGTGTGTGTGTGTGTGTGTGTGTGTGTGTGTGTGTGTGTGTGTGTGTGTGTGTGTGTGTGTGTTTAGCGTACGCATCGAGTTCGAGGCGACGCAGCAGTTGGAACGTATCCATTACGAGGTACAGTCGTACAGGACGTTCCGGGTCCGATCGATTTCCATCACCGTCTCGAATTCCGCGTACACGATGACGTTCACCGGTCGGGGTAGCGGTATCGAGAACTGTATGTTAGCGCCCACGCTCCCCTGACGCGCGACGTTGAAATGGTCCCCGTCGCAGCAGTCGGGGGTTAGGTCGAAAGCGAAGACGGTGTAGCCGGCTTCGAAGTCCGATCGCGATATGTCGTTCCCCTCGTCCTCGCCCGCCTTTCCGGTGGCCTCGAAGAGATTCATGTAGCTTCGTATGTACCGGTGGTGCGGAAAGTCCGGTTGCAGCGGCTTGCTCGGCACCTGACGTCCGTCGACGTTGAGCGCGAGGAAGTTTATGTCGTTGTGATGCGCGTTGAACGGATTTCTAGTGTAGTCTCCGTTGTAGGCGGCGTTGTCGATCATCATCAGGATTATGCGTTTCGGAATCGTGCCCATGTACAGGTTCTCGTGCGTGTGCGATAGCGTACCCGCGGTTATCGAGAACGACTTGCAGTCGACGCGGCGCATCGGAAACTTAGCCGTTCCCAAAAGCCACGCTTTGATATGACCCAGCTGGACTTCCGGGTTCAACTTCACTTTTCGGACTTCCAGGTAAATCGAACGTATCACGATATGCCACCCCGGCGCGGCAGCCGCGCCCATGAGCGCGAAGGCGTCCTTCGACTGGATCATGCGTATTTTCGTGTCGACGCCGCTCGGTAGGAGGAGGTTTAGCATAAACGCGTCGACGTGCAGGCGTCCCATCATGTCCACCTCGGTACTGGCCGCCGTCAGATCGCGTCGCGCTACGAACCCGGTGTTATCGTCCCCGCGCGCGTTCATGTGTCCGGCGCTATCTTTGTACCACAACGACCCCGTGAGATGCGATCGTTTCGCGTCGCTACCGTAACTCAGCAGGGTCTCGATGTAGGCCCGGTACGCGTACGTATTGGTCGACGGCGTCACGAGCGTACCGTTCAGCGACACGTCGATTTGACTGAACAGCGAATGAAGGAAATTGTTGACCGGCGCCACATTGGTGCCGGCCGCCAGATCGGTACCGTCCCCCTGAACCACTTTGAAGCGGACGTACATTTGAAGGCTCGCCAGGTCCGTATAGTCGTTACCCGACCCTGGAATGAGGAACTCGATAGGACCGCCGGCGTCGAGAGCCGTCAGCGGTTGGTAGGCGGTCCGATAACTGCTCTCGATGCTCTTCTGCGTCACCGGTCCGGCGAACAGGTCCAGTTCGGCCTTCACGCCCTCGCACGCTGTCTTTACGAACGCCATCGTTACGCGTCGAATATATCGACCGGTCGACGTCCCCGCTTCCGTCTACTGACGGTCGTCGCCGTTCGACGCTGCTTCTTTATAGGCGGTCTTTTTTTCACCCGTCTCTTCTTCGGCGCCGGCCCTTTCAATAGGCCGTCGAGAAGATCGACGCCGGCCTCCTTCGCGCGTCGTTTTACCGACGCTTTCAGATTGCCGCCGCCGACGACGTCCCGCGCCACGTTCACGCCGGTTTTGAGCGCTCGTTTTCCCAACGCCAGGGCGCCTCTCTTAAAAAGCGGCATGACGCTTCGAAACAGGCTCCCGAAGATATTACCCAGACCGTGTCCGCGCTGACCTCGACTGCCGATGAATACCGGTAGTTGACCGCCTACCTGTCGAACGTAGTAGTCCTCGTACGGGTTCGGCATGGTTAAAACAATCTCGATTTACAGCGTCTGATGTGAAGCGTCGCCACTAGCTTCCCCCGCTCGAATGGTATCGGTTGACCGCAATCGTCTCTTATATCGACCTCGATCGTATCGAATTGATGCCGCAGCAGCTTCACGTATTGGACGCGATCGAACGTTTCCGAAATAACGCTACCGTTCGTACCGAAGACGGCGATATTTCGAAGAAGCGGTGCGTACACGTCGCCGACGACGCGCGATTCCACGAGATCCGTGTACACGTACAGGGTGTCGACGCCCGCCTTCATGTCCACCGTATTTCGACCTTCGTACGCGTACGTGTACGAGGCGGGGGACGTCTCGATAATGACGACTTCCGGTTCGGGCCCCAGCATCGGCGGACTTACGATGACGTTCTTGTGGAAACCTAGCACGTTCTTCAGACGACCCGTATCGGGTAGGGTAAAGGCGACACCCGCCGTCATACGCAGCGTTATTCGGTTAGAGACGCCGCTGTACTTTAGCTGCACCCTCACCTTATCGGTGCACAATTTCCTTATCGCCTCGTTGAGCTCGCGCAGTAGCAAGAAAACGTTGTTGTAGAAACCGTGAGTAATCGTACCCTGTCGGTATATCCCGATACCGTCCATGGTAGTGAAAAGACCCACCTCACCGTGCCGCGCCGACAGGTAGAAGGTAGCGTCCGCCTCTCTCACGTTGTACCACGTGTGCGGATACTGTAGCGTCACCAGTCCGCATTCCCATTCCCCGCCGGTCAGGTCGAACCGTCGCGGCAGCGTCGTGATGTAGTGCGTCAACGTATTTTCGGGGTGCCGCTTCGTAGACGCGTTGCTCGGTAGCGTCAGGTAAAAGTCAGACGATACCGCCATCGTCTCGTCGTCGTCGTCGACCGCCGCCGCTCATAGACGGGCTCGGGAGAAGATAACCGAGACAGCTGCTCAACAGCGCCGTCCACAGATTGGAGTCGCCTTGACCCCGCGTTAAATTGTATATACTAACGGCGATGACGAAGTACAGGACGATGACCTGACAGAGGAATACGATTTCGGCCTTTGGGCATTCGTTACCGCAGAGCCGCCATGGATCGGGTTCGTGGACGGTGGAGTCGTCGGCGTTCTCGACGGCGTCGACGGAGTCCTCGTTGGTAGTCGTCGTCGGCCTCTCTAAACCAGTAGCGGCGTCGACGGAGTCCTCTTTGGTAGTCTTCTTCGTCGGCTGCTCGTCCCTCGCCTCCATAGCGCCACTGAGGTCTGCGGGTACAGCAGGGCCCCTTATACGGGAGGAGCGCCGTTCCACCGCATAAGCACGACTCGTGCAGTCGCCAGCATTCCTCGTGACGCGTCCAACGCATGCTATAGGTCCACGAGCGTCGCGGCGTCGATCCAACTGTTGAAGGAGGCCGGGTAACCGCTCCATTTCACGAGCGCCTCCGAACCGCCGCCGCGACGACGCCGCCGCTGCAGAACCGCCTCCACTCGATACAGTTTGTCCTTCGGAACGACTACGCGTTGTACTTCCTGTTCGTAGAAGGCGCCCTCTACCGGTGTCCCCGCGTCGTCCTTCAGGCGATAAACGGGGGGTTCGGACGGATGCACCTCTACGACGGTGAAGAGCTCCTCGCTCCAATTAGGCATGTATCCTTTTTTGAATTGACCCCTCGTCTTACTGATACGCACGCGATCGCCTTCGCGAAGTTTCGGTTTTTTTCCCCTACCACCGCCGCCGCCGCCGTACAGGCGTTGCCATACCTCCTCCTGATTCGTCGCGTCGACGCTCGCCGGCGTCCTACCGATGCTTCGATGATAGGCGTTGTTGTACGAATGCACGAAATCCGGTAACGCCTCTACGTAGCGCAGCGTCTCGTGTTTCGTAAAATAACGCCACATGCGCGTTTTCAAAGTCCTATTGAAACGTTCCACGACGCTCGCTTTAGTCTCCTCGTTATGCGTCACGAAATGATGAACGCCGCGACTCTTTAGGAACGTTTGCAGGGGTCGATTCAGAAACTCGGTCCCCTTATCGGTCTGCAGCGCGTTCGGCGGCGGCGCGTCGTTCAGCAGACGCTCGAAGGCCGCGACGAGCGATGCGCCGGACTTATTCTTCAACGGAACGCACCACGCCCGCTTCGAAAACACGTCGATTACCGTCAATAGAAATGTTATACCGTCGTTGTGTTTTTTTAACCTAGTCAGATCGACCAGATCAGCTTGCCACTGCTGGTTTTGACCGCCCACGATAACGCAACGTCGTTTGAAACGTCTTTTAACCGGTTTGTGTAGAGTATAAGCGTCCTGCGCCGCTAGCCACCTCTCGACATCCGGGCGTCGTCGACCCCCCTTTGACGCGCGGTGCAACGCGTCGACACCTCCGTAACTCCCCGCTCGTTTCGGATCGAAGTAGAGTTCATTCAGTTCAGCGTCGTCATCGTCGTTTCGTTTTCGAAGGTTTCGTTTTGGACGACGACTCCACCCGGACACCATGACGATGACGACGACGATCGACGAACGACGACTATTATATAGAGAGCGATAACCGCGATGACGATGAGACCAACGACGGCGACCGTTCGTTGTATTGACGGCATCGTCACATCGATTCCCAATCGTCCAACGCTCTCTTTCTAGAACGTCGTCTTCGCACCGCCTTTCCCGCTGAACTGACCGATCCCGTCGCCTCCTCTCCTTCTCTTGACAGCCGCCGCCGCTCCATGTACTCCCGATAGCGCGGGTTGCCGACGAACTCCATAGGAATGTTCATACCCTTCATACTCAACCCGAAAGCGCGCCATCCTAGGGGCTGCGTCGTCTTCGTTCTCGTTCGCATGAGATCGTTCACTAGATCGACCATGTTACTCCCCGCGATCGTTTTACCGTCGTACACGAATTCGCCGCGTTCGTTCCATCGACACAAGGGATCGGCTTTCATTTTCGCGATAAGTAGACTCGCCTTCCCTTTCAGCGTTTTCGGCATGCTGGCTACGATTTCGCGCTCTACGGCCTCCGATGATGGTGGTGGCGCCGTGGTCTGTGGTAGCTCGCCGCCGTCGGCATTGACCATCGACACGCGTACCGGTTGCGCCGTTCGAGCCGCCTCTATAGTGTTGTAGCGACTCAGCAGCTGATTGTACGACACCACCTTATCGCGCTCGGATAAATCCGATCGCTCTAGAATATCTTTCATGTCGCTGTCCAGGCTACTCAGTACACGTAATCGAGGGGTGCTGCTCGACTGCTGCTGCGGTTGAAGGAGACTTTCCACCAATCGCGGGTCGACCAACGCCATCTTCTTCGCGTACTGCATCGCTTAACCCCCGATGAACTGTTTGAGTAGTGGCAGGAAAACGGTGCTCGCTAACGGCGCTAGCAGGGCCGTCAGAAAACCACCCGCCCCCGTTTGCAAGATGGCTCGTTTCCGCTTCACCGGAATTCGTTTGTTGACCAAGTCACGCAGGTGATCTCTGTATTTTGTCAACACGCGTTTCTGCTTCGGCGACACCTTCACGTTCCCTCTCAGAATATTGTACGCGCAATCGCATAGACTACATATGAGACCGACCTCCGAGTGGGCGAGCACGGCTTTTCGCAGATCTACGTTCCGCTTATGTCTATCCATCAACTGCAGGGCGAAAACGTGTCTCTTCAGACGTCGCGCCGAAACGTCGTCAGTCTTCGGTCGTCGCTTCGCCGCTACCACCGCGCGTCTTCCCGGCATACCGACTAATGCGTACGCGGCGACGTCCCTCTCTACTTATAGTTGACCACCACCACCACCACCACCCTTCCGTACGTAGACGTACTGAAGGGGGTCGTCCGGAAATATACACGTACGCAGGCGCATGTACTCTTCCGTTTCCTGTTTCAGGTCGACGAAGAGATAGCCGTACGCCGGCGACGTCGCGTTTTTGAAAGACTCTATCATGTACTTGACCTCTCCCGGATACATCTGTTTCGCTAGGTGACCTACTTGACCAACGTCTCGGGGGTTCTTAAATAGCGCTAGGTATTGGGCGTTCAGGCTGATTGTGCGGTTTTCTCCCCCTTTCGGAAACATGTTCTGTCGGAGTTGTACGACCGACGTATTACAATGATGACTTTTTTTAGTAAATAGCGCCGTCACCCCACTATCGGCTTCCTCCATGAGGTCGTCGAGTACTAAAAGCGTCCTCTTTTTACCGTCTAAATACGTCGTAGTCGGCAGGCCGTCTACGAACTCTATTTCCGGAGCCATAGACGCGTAGGCGGGCTGCCACTGTCCGTAACACCACAGGACTTTTTCGGGCGCCGGATCGATCATAGCGCTTCGTATCAGACGGTCGACGAACGTCGTCTTACCGCATCCCGTAGGCCCTGATACTATACACGTAAACGGATGCTTCAACAACGGTCCGCTCATTTTCACGACTGATACTGGCTGATGTTTTTTACGCGTCTTTATAAAAGGAGCGCACCTCCATCAACAGTTTACCGAGCTTGTTCTCGCCCTCGACGTCACCAAGCCGGGTACCCCAGAAACCCTCCCTACTCGGCACCCACTCCACCAAGTCGGCGTCCCCGGTGGCCAACAGTTCGGCCTTCAACTCCCCGCCGAACTTACTTATCAACAGCCCCTTCATACAGGCGACCCTGACGACGTTCCAGTCGGTTCCCGTTCTCTTTTTTCGAATACCGTAACTGAGTCGTTTCGCTGCGTAGGGCGATCGCGTTCTTTTGATACACGCGGCGCAAGCGAGGTCTTCGTTGAATAGCGCTTTCCTATACTGATAGGCGTGCTCGACGGATCGGAAGACCCGACCGTACGCCGTCAATCGGCACCTGTACATATTCGACAAGAAGGAGCGCGAACCGCCAAACTTTATACGTTCCGACGACGACAACATGACTACTACCGATAAAAATCGCTACCGCCTATATAGTCACGCTCCCGGGACAGGCGCCGGCTTCTATGAGCACTTCGATCGCTAGTCGTTGATCGCTTAGGACGTTGATCGCTAGGTGTGACTTGGGTTAATCGCTAGATGGCGTTATCACGTAACTAGGGACGCTGTTATTAATCGCTAGATGGCGCCTGTCGTTCACAAAAAGTGACAGGCCATCAATCACGTTTTTTATAAGTATGTTCCCGATTCCACTCAGGTTACCAAAAAGCCTTTGATCTTTTTTTTATAAGTATGTTCCCGATTTTGAAATCGACGTTTTTTATGCACGTAGTCAGATACAACAGGGGGCGTGGTTTGGGGCATGTGTATCCTACTAACTACTCACATTCTGTAGCAGTTTTCACCATTACTGTTTTTTTTCACAATCCGTACTTATCTTAAACTGTTTTTGCTGTCCACGGAATTGTTGCAGTCGCCAGTTACGGCATACTAAATATTTCCAGGTAAAGCAAACGTAACGTAACAGTGGCGCCGTCTGGAGAGTGGCTCTCACGTTACGTTACTTACTTACTTACTTACTTACTTACTTGCTTACTTATCCTCTTCGAGGCGTGTGGCACATAAGTATCGCAGAAAATCTCGCCAGTCCGCTCAGTCTTGGGCTGAGCTTGCTGCTGTGCCCCAGGTCAGACCATCCGTATCCAGTGCTTCATTCATACAAACAAGTCAACAACTCCTAATAACCAGCTTTGTGGTTTTTAATGCATCACCAATTGGTAGATCAGATGCCAAACAAGTTCCACGTGTGGCAACTGGAAAACATTGTGCGTCATTCAGTGTCAGTGTTGTTGTCTTGATTATAGCTTTGTTTTTTCATATTATTGGTGTTTGCGACACTATTCTGATATCACATGCGTTGTTTCAATCGTTTGTAAAACGGCATCCTAATCCTCGTCGTCTGCTGTTATGTGGCTGAGTAGCGTTGTGTTTGCATGATTATTTAAATTAATCATGATCTTTCGCCTTAAACCTAGATACGCTGAGAAATATACCATATGTTTCGCATTTTTGCAACCCTGAAATTATATATTTTTTGTTATCCTAATCTCCCTTCAACATTTACATATCGCAAGTTGGAAATATGTAAATTCCAGACTTTTAGTGTTCCTGTAAAACCGTCTAGTACTCTTATGTTCAGTATATAAGACAAACAGATGTAGCAAGACAACTGTAGGTCACGTGATGGACCCATCAAGTGACCTACTGCCTAGTAACCAGATCCGTCAAGCTGACGCACACGTGAATCTGTCAGACATCCATGACATCTGCTAAATCAAACACTTCCGCATACAGTTGTCTGTTAAAAAAACTTTGCCTTATGTTTTTGTCATAAATAAAAACTGTTGGGGCCTGAATTTTAACAAAATATGCGTCGAAATGCCCGAACACTTCACGTGTTCGATATCCATATTTTTGACGCCTTACGGACGTTTTGTTATGCAACAGGTCATGTGATGGATAGGTGAATTGGTCCTGTCGTTGTTTTGAGGTATACGTGTTTTTACGTACATGTTTGTGATGAGTTTAGTAACATGAATTGGAAATGCGAAATCGTTCATGAGTGATCACAGTTCTTCGTGACTAACTGTATCAAACGCCTTACCGTAGTAGATGATACAGACTATTATGGTAACAGCCGCCACCCGGAATTTCTCCGGGGGGTAGACATATGGTTCTGCTCCCCATTAAATGTGATCGTGAATGTTTGTTTTTGTGGCGAGCTTCAATGACGGGTGGAAATGTAAATTTTATGAGAAGATTAATGTGTATTTGTGTCGGCTGTGAAAGGTTTGTGCAATTGTAGGGCAAATATGGTTTTCTGTCCCCCTCCCAGTAATAGACGGCGCGGCGGCGAAAGTTTTACCAAAGTTTTACCATAATATGATATCTGAGCTATTTATAGAGCATATTTATCCCTACACTGTTTGTTTGACATTTCCAAGGTAACCTTTTAAATTTCAACTGAAAGCAAGATAGGCAACTTTTCTTCCGGTACCAATTTTTCACAATAATTCAATATTCATAACTGTCTGTGCTGATGACACATTAAAGGTGGGGTGGTTTATAAGTCCTTTTAAGGCAGAATTGTATAACGGAATAAAAGAGCTGGTGATTCGTGTTGCAATATGAAACCGGAAATGTTCTGGTTTTCATTACAACTCCTTTCCATCAGTTAGACACTGTTGATTTGGTTGCGTGTTCCTTGGTTTGGTGACAAGCTTTGTAGAGTGTGCGTGAATGGTCAGAGAACATGGCAGTTGTTGTCCGCGATGTGTATGTGTGTGTGTGTGTGTGTGTGTGTGTGTGTGTGTGTGTGTGTGTGTGTGTGTGTGTGTGTGTGTGTGTGTGTGTGTGTGTGTGTGTGTGTGTGTGTTTGTGTGTATGTGTTGCGTATGTGTGTGTGTACGTGTGTGCGTGCGTGTTTGTGTGTGTATGTGTGCGTGCGTGCGTGCGTGTGTGTGTGTGTGTGTGTGTGTGTGTGTGTGTGTGTGTGTGTGTGTGTGTGTGGTGTGGTGTGGTGTGGTGTGTGATATGCGGTGAGTGTTGTGTGTTGTGTGTTGTGTGTATGTGTGTATGTGTGTATGTGTGTACATGTGTGTACATGTGTGAATGTATTTATGTGTGTATATGTGTGTGTGTGTATGCGTGTGTGTGTGTTTGTGTGCATGCGTGTGTGTGTGCGTACAAGTGTGTGTGCATACAAGTGTGTGTTTGTGTGCATGCGTGTGTGCGTACAAGTGTGTGTGCGTGTGTGTGCGTGTGTGTGCGCGCGTGTGTGTTTGTGTATGTGTGTGTGTGTGGTGTGGCGTGTTTGCGTGGGTGCGTGGGTGCGTGCGTGTGTGTGTGAGGTGCGTGTGTGTGCGCGCGCGCGTGTGTGTGTGCGTATGCGCGTGTGTGTACGTGCGTGTGTGAGTGTGTGTGTAGCACCACCCGGAAGTTTGCTCTTTTTCTAGTATTCCGGACTTAACAACGTAATACGTTGACATTTGCGTTCTTGCATACTTGGATCTAGTCCTGTTTAATGATATATAAAACTAACCTGGACGAATTGTCATATATGTATGACACGCATTTATTCCCTGGTAGCTGAGGTTACATAAAATTAACAAAACGACAGCCTTGCTCACCTTGCTCACCTTGCTCACCTTGACGACGTTATCCCTATCAACAAGCACCTGTAATAAACATATCTATGGGTATGAAATCATGAACGACACCATCATCCGTAAGCATCTGTATTTAAGTTATCTATAAAGCCGATATAATCCTTGTGTAATGTAATTTTTCGTAACTTGATCATTGTCTCCATTTGTGACGGATAATTATACACGACCAACATCTTCTCTCCTGTATTAACACTTGATTTATTTTTGCTTGATTGAGTTGATAACTTCTCTATTGGGACATCGGTCTACGTCTTTGGAGGTGTGCGTGATGCTATGGTACGTCGTTTATGTCATACGTAAGCTTGAAAAGGAACACATGTCTACTTATGCTTTCGAAAATTTTACTGTAGAAACGCTTTACAATGTTTGTGCGTGCGATGTGTTGGACGTTTGTTTTGTTGCGTTAAGGTGTTATTTGCTTGATTAACATTTTAATTTGCTGTTCATGTGACCTTTAACGCGATCTCCGAGTCACGAGGAATACACTGTCACCAATGTTGAGAGCCGACAGCCATACGTGTTTTCACACTAACTATAGTATCTGTCTGTTCCGGGTCTTGAAAGAAGAAATGTGGGAGGCCTATGTATAGGGCAGATGTGATAAACACTACACCCCATCTCACGACACCACCGTGTGATATACGTGAAAACAACGACATTAAATATGGAGTAAAACGCTACTACCGTCAATAGTAAATTAATATGACTGATATGTGATATGATAATAAAAATGCAATGTCACAAAAGTAAAACCTATTATATGGAGAGAAAAAACACATTTATTAGTAACTTATCGAATGAGTGTTGTTTGCATACTTTGTTGTTACGTTGAAATACGAACTTGACCAACATCTCAGAATAACGGGTAACGCACTGAACAACAATTGCTGGATTCTTGATAAGCCAATATGGCTTCTTGCCCATGTACTTCCCATTCGGCGTTTTACTTTGGAGTGCAAATCTTATTATTAAATCTTGTTATTCAGTCACGGAGAACATGACCACACTACCCGAGCAAGTTGGTCATGTGTGTACGAATCAGCAGTTGAAACAACCACGTGGTGC
The DNA here is from genome assembly GCA_963995525.1 of Escarpia spicata. NCBI lineage: Eukaryota > Metazoa > Annelida > Polychaeta > Sabellida > Siboglinidae > Escarpia > Escarpia spicata. Next base: position 30,033,773 of record OZ023214.1, read on the forward strand.
ACGCCATATTGATCAGGTGAATGATACCACGTGACAAACTTACACAAGTCAGAATATTTGTTGGTTCGTCAAAACAAGTTGACCAGTCTACGTGCACACATATAGACCTGCGACAGTCAACATCGCTGAGATTATTGGTCTGGCTACATCGTAACTGGACATTCGCAAATACGCGACGGATCGTCCTACTACTTAACCTTCCGTCTATATAGCACACCAAAACTAACCCAACCAGGGAATACAATAACAACATATTTATTTACAGAAACTAATTAAGCAGAACGCCGATGCATACGGTTGAAGGTTTACTTTTCTGTAAGACTACCTGCGACGGTTGCACTGGTCTGAATTGCAGTTCTTGTTTATACTTAGAGAAGTGTAGCAGTGGTCTCCTTTGCCAACTCTAACTGTTTCTCACTGCCAATCTTTCTTACCATCGTCACATTGGCATACAAATTATGGCTCTGTGTAACGTAATTGTTAAGATATTACAAATTATGGCTCTGTGTAACGTAATTGTTAAGATATTGTGAAATTGTTTTTGATGACCGCCATCTTTACCGCCATTATAAATCCATTTAAATGTCAAAACTGAAGAAAATGTGGCGAACAGGTATTGGCCTGCTTGCGAAGTCTGCTTTGCCCTAGCAGCTCAGAAGGCATGGGCTGCTGCCAGTCTGAGTCTGCATATGTGGCATGTGCAGACTCATCGAACACCATTTAACGACAACATTCTAATTTGTGGGAAACTGACACGCCTCCTCTTGTGCTATTTTCTGTTTCACTTATTCTTGTTATAGTGTACACACTAACGGGCGTTAAATTACAAATACTTTACAGTCCCATCCCATAACACTTCGTTGGTGTTCAAAGGTCGACGAAAGGGCAACCATTCGAAACTAATCTTTTCTGCCGTCACCGTGTCTTGAACGACGAGCACTGTGCGATACTCCACTTCATGGAAGACCCTTTCACGCACTCCGACAGACGACAAGACACCGTCGGCGACGGCTGTGCGCAAGTACCGCCGAATACCCACGAGCGAGAAACACGAACCTCGAGTTCCACGGCGCCGTCGCTAACTCGGTAAGATGAATAACTTCGACATGTGACAGGGGTCGGGAAATTAGTGCAAACGGATGTAGTTTGGATGTGTCCACCATAATGGAAAATTGTCCAGGCACCTACGAATGCGTAGTAATGGTCGTGTTATCTCACATGAACGTTCATATAGCGATTGCATATATCGTGTGTGTGTGTGTCTGTGTGCGCGCGTGTGTATGTATGCATGTTTTATGTATGTGTAACGTACGCGTGTAGATATGTACGTATGTATATGTACGTTTGTGTGTGAGGGAATGTATGTATGTATACTCCCGGTATATGTATGAATATATGCATGCATGTATGTATGTATATGTCATGTACGATGTGAGCGCTCGTGTGCCTGTGTACAGGTATGTACACACATACAGTATATATATATATTACTATATATATATATACATATAGTATAATATATATATATGCATATTTACGAACGTATGTACGTACGAACTTATGTATGTACGTACGCATGTTAGTATGTATGTATGTATGTATGTATGTATGCATGTATGTATATATGTATGTATGTACGTATGCATCTATGTATGTGCACGTACATGCGTATGCTTGTAAAATATATGGTTGCATGCAATATCTACTACGATTGATCAATAATTGTCGTGTTTGTGAGCGGTTGCCGACTACATTAGCAGTGTTTAGCCGGCAGACTCGCGTGCCTTCACAACTGGACCATTACGAAATCATCATCCTGTATCTTGCGGGCGTGGTCGACCATCGGCACATCTCGCATTACAAAGATGAAGCAGGAAGACTCTCTTGCAATCGGTTGCACGCATTAACGTGCCGGGATCCTTCGAGCCTACGTGTACGGCTCACCAGTTCAAAGAGCGGGCTCGTTCGTCGTGTTCAATGCGACGTTGCCAGCGCCAGGCACGGTTACTGGCCACAGGAATGAAATTATAGAAGAATACACGTATCATAAAAATATTATTGTATAACGATAGCCGCGCTTACTAGGGTCACTATATATGCACATGGGCGTAATTACTGTTAAGCCAGATATATTATCACATACAAATGGTATCGACTTAGCATAGAGGGCTCATTACATAGATCCCACTGTCGGTATTGTTACTAAAATTATCTAGTCATTATACATGTTTATGCAAAGTAGCTGCCCTTGAAGGTACTTGAAGGTAAGTTTGCAGGGAGGCCACTGCAAGCAGTTATGCCACAGTTGCCATCTCCTAAATATGTTTGCCTCGCCCTGTTTCAGTCTGTCGCGCCATTTTATCGTCAACCGTCTGAACTATCAGCCGAGTCACTGAAGTCCAGATGGCGACACTGCTGTCTGGAACAGTTCGACGCGCATGCGTACGGGCACGGATCTATCGTGAGGGGGCGCTCGCGGTACATAGACGCCGGGAAGTGTTCCGACAACTCGAGAAAACCCAACAGCCTAGACGGAAGCGGAAGTTGTCTGACAAGTGCGCACGCGCGCGTGCCGATGCTACGCAAGATGCGCGCGCGACACTGGTGCAGTAGGGAGCGGGGTGATGCCGCCTCTTGGAACAGCCATTCCGTGAAGTTGGGTTTGTGGTAGAGTGCGAGGGGCAGATCTTGTTCCCGTACCCACGACTCGTTGAGGAAGCTCGGTCTCACGTCAACCAGGAGTTTTGTTAGTCGCAGCATGCCCGCCGTTGCCGCCTGGTCGATAACAGAAGAACGATTGTTGTAAAACACGCACAACGTATGGACTAGAGAAAGCAACGTTTGTATTGCACTGTATTGTAATAAAGGATTAACTGTAACAAATGTATTCTGAAGTTAGGTGACATGGTGGGCAGCTTCCTAACTAACATTTCCAAGGGAGAGAGGGAGAGAGGAGGGGGAGGGAATAATGCAAGAAAGAAATCAAGGGGAGCAAGAATCCTGCACTTGGTATTGGGATCGTATTTGCGGGAGTCGATCTTACCAACGAAAGAGGGTGAGCTTGAAAGAGAACACGCGAATTAGCAGAAAATCATATGTCGTCCCAGAAGACTGGTGACTCGGTTAACGAAACTAGCCGCTAGGTAGGAGCATGACCTGTTGGAAGTAGGACTGCCTGTCCCCGTTGTCCCTGCCTGCGAGACTCAGTCGACACCCCCAGTGCACCAGCGTTATAGCACACTTCTCGGCGCGCTGACGCACCGCCATGTCGAGTGGTCGCTCGCCCCAGGCCTGCTTCCTGTTCACGCTGCAAGCACAACGGAGACGTGACCTGTCAATCACTTGATCTATTGCCTAGCAACAAGGTCCGTCAAGCTTACAAGATGGTTCACTCACACGTGACTCTATCGGACATTCCGTCGAATGTTTTGTTGAAAATGTGTGTGTGTGTGTGTGTGTGTGTGTGTGTGTGTGTGTGTGTGTGTGTGTGTGTGTGTGTGTGTGTGTGTGTGTGTGTGTGTGTGTGTGTGTGTGTGTGTGTGTGTGTGTGTGTGTGTGTGTGTGTGTGTGTGTGTGTGTGTGTGTGCATGTTTTGCTTTGCGACAAAAATATTGGGCAAAGAAAGCTGCAAGAAATGTACCGGTATGAGAGAAAAATTTATCTTGCAGATGTCATGCCGCCCGATTAATGTAGTTTTATACTGTACACTATATGTAGTAGACATGTTTTGTAATGGAAGGCTTGATGGAAGTCACAAGCATAGTGATCATTGTGACACTAGCAAATGATAGTTTACGTTTGCGCGAAGCCAAAAGTTATTTTCTTAATCACCACAGACTGCGAATTGTGGGCACTAGATCCACGACGTCTGTGGACAAGACAACAAAACCTTGCTACAGAGAAGATAGTTCACGCACCTGTGACCAAATGCAATAAGCAGACGACACATCGTGGCGAGGTTGTGAATGATGGCAATGGCCAACGGGGTGAGTCCGGCGTCAGAACGAGGCTGGACGTTACAGCCGTTTCGCTGAAGGCAAGAAGTACAGCAACACATGTGAAGTATACCATTGCTAAAGTAGCTGTTCTTTATGATTAAAAAATCCGAGAATTTACGAAACCGCAGACTACACTAGCTCCACATCAGTTCACCTCGTTCCCTCTAGTCTTTATTGTGTCTTAAAGCAATGCATTGCGTTGTAAGTTTGTTGTACGCGATATAAGCGTTATACAAAGGAATTTGGCAACGGAATCAGTTCTCGTGGAATGTGCAAGCCGGTTATTTTAAAAACTGTTACATATTTGTGGTGATAACAGTATTCACGACGGATGCATGCAGACCGAATATGCTCCAAATTGGCGGTGTATGTTATAACTGTCAGGATTAATCTACGTAACCTAACATAATAACATCTACAAAAATTGCTGATGCCATGTTTATAAATTTATTTATAATCCATTGAGAACAAAATCAGAGTTAAGCCTACTAGGACCTAAGATGAAAGTAGGCTTAGATAATGCAAGGGCGTGCGTGCGTGCGTGCGTGCTTGCGTGCGTGCGTGCGTGCGTGCGTGCGTGCGTGCGTGCGTGCGTGCGTGTGCGTGTGTGTGTGTGTGTGTGTGTCTGTGACTCGGGGTTTATACACTATGGCCTTGCGGGTGTGGTACAGTAGGCGTACAGGACATGTGACTCACCAGCAGCAGTTCGGCGATGGTGTAGCGACACAGACTGACCGCCAAATGAAGAGAGGTCAGGCGATGTTTTGAGCGAGCGTCCACTTTGCATTCGGCCGCCAACAGAAGCCGACAGATGGCGACATTGTCTGTGCGTACAGCGCTAGAGAAAGGACGAATCAAAATAATCATGACTTGTTGGTGACCACCAGGGGATGCAAATAGGTAGGATTCAAACAGTAACACACACGCAAGCACGCACTCACACACGCACACACAAACAAACGCACACGTTTTTGTTTTAAATTACGTGTAATAAAATGCATTTTAAAGTTGTAACCCCGTCATTGCCTACGTCATTAGTAGGGATTCCGCCTCGCTCTGAGAGTCAGTCTCGTCCACGACCGGGTTCTGTGCGTTTACATCGGCACCGCCATTGATGAGCAGACGACAAATGGCGGGCGAGTTGGAGGTCACAGCCCGATGCAGCGGTGTGCAATCTGTAAAAAATGTATAGGCATCGATTTGTTCACGTCTTACAATCGGAACCTAGGAAAATGCAGGACCAAATATCTGGTTCGATCGAATCACAGACCGAAAACTGGGAACATTATTTAAGTATTCATTTTGATGAGCCTCTGGCTCTGAGCTTGGTTTCCGGGGATTTAGGAACAACAGAAGTTACCTCATTATTATTATTAGTTATGCTTAAGATACATCGTTAATGTTGATGTTGTTGTTTGCGGTGGTCACACAAATTTCCAGTATTTTTGGATTCAACAAAAACGCCCAGGGATCGCCACAGATTATACGTACGTGTTCTGGGGTTGAAGTAGTTGACGTCACAGTCGTACTTGCCGTCTGCCAGAAGTAACTCCACCAGTTCGGCGTTGTCTGTCTCAACCGCAAACCTACAAATGCATGTGCACGAGAATTTGACTGAAACATGCTCGTATTATTGCCGTCGTTTCTCCGCAGTGTTTGGTAAACTTATGAAACCTCTAGATAAGCGATTCTTAACCTTTTTTTGGTCACGACCCAAATTTCGGTTGCGAGACATGTTTGGCGACCCCATGCCTTCCAGACGTTAACTTGTGATAAATGGTGAATTTTGTTCCTAGTGCGACGTTTCAAATTTATACAACCAAATAAATAATTTGTCTCGCGCGCATCTTTTACGGGAAAGTAATAGTCCAGCAGCCGAGGGGGGTAACCCATTTTTGCTTTATATAGTTTTTTCTTTGTTGATTATCATCTCTAGCATGTATATAATGGTATCCATGAGGTGCGGCGATCTCACTCTTGGGCATTTAAAAAAAATGAAAAAAATCCTAAATGGCCGCCAAAATCAACCTATTATCATATCTTTGCAACCAGACAAGATACATACATGATGAAAATGTTGTTTTATATGTTTCCAGACATGAGGAATTAGATTACACCATAATTGATATGAAAAAATAAAATAAAATTACGGCCTAAAAATGGTTGCCTACTATGCGAATTGTCACATATTTTCAATCAGGTAACGTACACACACGATTAAAACATCTTTTTTTATGTTTTCAGATATAAGAAATTGGTGAAATGTAAAAAAAACCGCAATGAAAACGGTTGCGAAATTGCGACAAACGTTATATTTCGAGTTCTCGGCAAGCCTCACCCAATTCCGTGGCAACACGTTAATGTAAAGTTTGTCTACTTCTTGTTGTTCTGTTGAGATCAGTCTTTACGCTAACACAAGGCATCATTACATCGTATTGATGATTATTTTCTTTACCACTCAATAGTTCAATAGAAGTTTTGCCGAGGTGGGTATATGTAGCCACATCTGGAAAACTCGACCCAGCTCGGCGACATCTATCTGAGACTGGGTGGTATGCACCTCTTAATGAGTTACTGAGGCTGTATTGGCACACTGATGGTTGAAACTGGCATCGTATAAATACTAGGTGTTGCATTTGGAGGTGTACTGAAAAATGCTGAGCGGCAAGAAATACCCTCAGAATGTCAGAGCTTTCAGGATGCTGGTAGAGGAACTACTTCGGCCCGTCTTTGCCAAACACCATCTGAAATGCATGAGTGATCTTCTACAAGCACTATATGATACTGCATCTCAGAGCAGAACAACAGAGCTTTGGATGGATTGTCTCATCAAGCCCGTCTTTGTGATTCTCAAATACGAGCAGAGCGAGAAGCAGACTGGGCTTTGCATGTTGACCCTGTGAAGGATATGGTCCCTTTGTTCTTTGCCGCAGGCCAGGTCCACTATGCCCGGTACGCACTCTACTATCTACGATCTATGGAAGGCTTACCCGATGGCATACGTGCGCAATTCATCAACGGACAGCACACGATGCACCACAACGCTGATCTGTTCAATGGCGTTTGCAGTGACATGGCCATTGAAACTATCTTCATGAAGTATGGTCATGGACAGAGAGTGATCATTGGAATAACTCTGAAACCGGAAACTCTCAAAACCTGAGCTTAGAGCTTGCATACCTGCCATGGCATCATCGAAGACTTGAACGAGATGAGAGATAACAAACGACCATCTGCCCAAACTACGCACAAAGAAGAAACGGCCGCAAGAACCAAGGAGCCGATCAAGACACAAAAGCTCTACGCGATAAATTGGAGCTTTGCATAGATCCACTTGACCCAGAGCAACATCCAGATGGGCTGATGAACATTGTCACTGGGCAAGTTGTGAATCACTCCTCGGTCAATTTCGACAAGGCGGAATTGCTGAGAAAAACACAAATGGAGTCGTTTGAATGCAGATGGCCTGGTGGATTTCATGATTCAATACAAAAAATGGTGACCACCATGGCTTTATCTAGGAAACACATTAAAGTCGGAGATGCTAAAATGTTTGACACGGAAACCATGCAAGAGCCATGGGCTTGCAGTCTAGCGCACGCGATCTTGACACAATTACGCTAATTGGCTATGAACTATCACCTATCCCTACGTCTATGTTCGATGAAAATGAAAAAATTAGGGATGCCAAAACGACATCCATACAATCTCAAGAATGCGCTCAAGGTGGAAGTGTTAAGACGGCTGGCTGAACAAGATGTACAGGCAATGTTCCTCGGTGGGTGCGCTGTCCTCTGGGTAGTGCCTTAGCCAACATTTGGCACTGTACACGACTACCTCGTCCGGTTCCGCAGTTACCTACACAGTCACTTTGCGAAAAGTGACGTCTGTCTGGTGTTCAACAGATATATCGAGGGCAGTGCAAAGGAGGCAACCCGACTCTGCAGGGACAAAGGAGCAAGCAGGGTTTACACATTACGTTGCACAGCTCGCCTGCCACCGCAAAAAGACGTCCTAACCGCCATCACGAACACAGATCAACTGATTGCTCTCATCGTCGAGGATTTGGTTTCGCACAAGGCTAAATTTCAAAAGCATAAACTAGTCGTCACTGGCAGAGATCCGGTTCCTGTAGAAATCGCAAATGGTTGTCTAAACAAACGTCAAGGCATGGCTGTAACGCAGGAGGAGGGAGACACTCTGATTGTGCAACAAGTTTCACGTGTAGAGGATGGTACCGTCCCGGTCGTTGCAGATGACACCGACATATTTGTTCTCTTGTTGTATTTCTGTCACCAGGGCAGTATATCCTGCAAAGTTCTAATGGTTTCGCCAATTCAAGGACGAATTGTCCTATATATCAACGCAGCTGCAGAAGAGCACAGCTCCATCGTCCCAGATCTACTAGTTGCTCACAGTCTCACAGGTTGTGATACTGTGGCGTCATACTTTGGCGTTGGCAAGGTTACAGCTCTGAAAGATCTGAGACATGGCCATCGTTCTCTCAACTTACTGGAAAACACAGGCGGACCACCTTTTTTGGAAGTAGTGGACCAGGCCACACACTTCATGTTGGCCTGCTATGGTCAGCAAAAATGTCGTCCGATGACGGAAGCACACCAACAAATGTGGTTTTCTAAAGTAAGCAGAAGCAAGGTTTCCGCACCAAAGCTGTGTTCATTACCACTCACAAGTAAAGCGTTCGAACAAAATGTAGCCAGAGCCCATCTGGAAGTAGCAATTTGGCTTCATGCTTTGGACCCAAACGGAAGTAGCAATTTGGCTTCATGCTTTGGACCCAAACCCACCTGTACTAGACCCTACATATTAGGTTGGTCGCAGGGGGAGGGGACTACTGCTCTCAGTCCAACTACTGTCCCCCCAGACACCTCGTTAGCTTCAATTGGGTTGCCAACGCTGATCAAATGCTCGTGTCAAAGTGAAATGCCACGTAGCTCGAACAAGTGCAGCTGCAACAGCTCTGACATGGCATGCACACCATTTTGCGCATGCCAGGATGGAAAGGCCTGCGAAAATGAGAGCGGCAAGTACGTTCTATATGATGAAGATGAATAGGACTGATGCATAGAAAGGTAAGAATTTCACGAAATTATGATCTTATGTAATTATCCTCATATGATAACACATGGGAAATTAATTTCGTTATGTTATTATATTTTTTGTTCGCGGAACATGAAATATAGCATACTTATGGCCGCCATTTTGTTTTCTTTGCAATGTTTTTCATATCAATTATGGTGGAATCGAATTCCTCATGTCTGGAAATATATAAAACAACATTATAATCATGTGTGTATCTTGTCTGGTTGCAAAGATATGATAATAAGTATAGTTTGGCGGCCAATTTTGGATTTTGAAAAAATCCAAAATGCCTAAAGGTGAGAACTCCACACCCACCTGGATATCATTATATACATGCCAGATATCGATAATTAAAAAAAACTATATCAGGCAAAAAGAGATTAAGTCAGCCCTTTGGCTGCCGGACTATAAAGTTCGGAGTCGCTGGAAACTCATGGCGACCCATTCAAAATGGCTTGGCGACCCAATTTTGGATCGCGACCCAGGGGTTACGAACCGCTGGTCCAGATCTTACAGGGCCTATACGTATATGAGTGCAATGGTTACAAATGAGTGAGGTAGTGTGGATATCATGCATGTGTGACACTGCGAAATGTGTTTTTGTTATACTATTAGACAATTCTCCGCAACACAAACTACGGAAGTCTGCTTGATATTATGCTGATAATGTATAAATAAACGGGTATATCAACAAAATCGACACAATCGTTAACGATACGATCGTCTGGCACTCGCGTAGTCAGTTCCTACTGATTTGATTGTTCTTGCATCCACCTACATAATAAGACTGCGTTGTGTCTACAGTGCGATGTTCATACCTACGCTCCTGAAAGAGGCGCTTTCAGTGGCGCTCACTTCTCATATTGTGGACCTATAGGGAACGCTTAGTACTTCGCGTCTGTCAACTTATGTTTTATAAAGGCGACAACCAAACACACACACACGCACGCACGCACGCACGCACGCACGCACCCACACATACACACACGCGCGCGCATTACATATTAGTATACAGACCAAACACAGCAGTTGTTACTTATCACCAATACATACTTTCATCTCGTTTATGCTGGCCGTTTAATTTCATAAGTCCCCACCTTCCGCTACACGTATTAGCGTTTTTACCTTTTACTGATAACTCAGTAAAACAATTATGCCAGTAGCGTCTGTTCACCAAATGGCTGATGACCGTATACCGACAGATATCCTGAATGTTCACTTGCTATTGCGACGCGGGCTACAGAACGTTCATATCTAAGCGTGACATGAAGATGGCAGACATCGACACTAGCCTTTGGGAGACAGCTGCCTGTGATCGTGGTTGTTAATATACTAATAATAATAAGGTACCATCTTTGCGCCTAAATCCTTGGAAACCAAACTTGTTCAGTGGGGGTTGATTGTCAAAAGCCCTACTCTGACATAGTAGTCTCTACGGCATTTGGGGCAGATACATGGCGTCTAGGCAGTTGACGGAGAAGAGGGTGCGGGATTCATAAACTTCTGCTTTCGGTAGCCTTTTCTCAGCCAGTTGTGTTAATCTTTCATCCTCTCGTCTTCTCATGGCCGTGTTATGTAACCAGGCAATGTACAACACCGACTTGGTAACCACGATACAAGATAACTGAAGGATGCCTTGTCATGACAGATTATATCTGTGTTGGTGAACACGTGTAATTAGTGCATGCGTAACACATCGAGCTGCCCAGTGACGTAAAACGTGTGCTCACGCAAATGGCAATGACGTAATTTTGATCTTTAACATATTCTACATAATCTAAGTTAATGTCCCCACTCGTCGAAAGAGGTCGTTTATCAGAAGAAAATACATATGTACACTTAATTATCTAACCTATTGGTTGTTATTATATAAGTTTGATATTTTAATCACTCAAACGGTGCGGGACTATCATCATGTGACGTGTATTGTTCTGCATAACAACCAAGGAGCCTATATTTAGACAGGAGTCACTGAGCGAGATCATTGCAGTCTACAATGAGAGTTTGTGTCCGTCATTTGGGAGGCTGACACGTGCATCTGTGCATATGTTCTGGCTAGGCGTGCCTCCAAAACGGCGGACTAACCGCTCCATTTACGTACTTTTTTGAACAATGGGAACAGCGAGCGCTGGACCGTCTTGTATTGATACACGGTCTGTGACAACAACCCAGTTGTACGTACGACGTCGAAGTGCATGGACGTGTTTTATCGCGCCTTTCAGGGTTGGACTACAATACACGGCAACACGGAGAATCCGAAGAATCGGGCTCCCGATTCATCTGAGCACACATGACCCACCCTTAGGCTTGGCCGACGTCATCCTCGTTCCGAGGGACCGCCGATGACAGGGCGATCTATTGGAAGGACTGTTCGCGAACTTTGTCTTTGACGAAAAGAAACGAGACGTCGGATGCATTCAAATTGACGAAGCTGCCCTAATATAGTTATAAGGGTTGTGACGTTACCAATTATTGTACGTTAATAAGGTGCAGAGATGTCTGGATCGCTGTAATTTATTTTGGGTAACCATGGTCGGGAGGAGAGTAAACTCCTTTTACTGTTCATAGCATTTAATTGTTTTTCATCGTTCGATGTAACATTCAATGTAACATTTAGTGGATAAATAAAACTGATAAATAAAAATGTATTGCATTATTTCTTTCACTCATGCAACATTTTGTACCAGTCACGTGGTCCTTGCATAGGTGTAGACACAAGCAAACTGGGGACATCGCTACAGGGGTCTACGTGTAAGGTTTTATTAATAGCCATGCTTCCCGTTCGGGCATGTCCCGAAATGCTCAACGCAGACCAAACTTCCGTCGTATGACACTGCGGAAGTGGAATGTGACATTTCTACCATCCTCGCAAGCCAGGGCTGTTTGCAATACAAAACTAGCCCTGGCTGATCCCCTACGCAAAGTGCGGAAGTTAGCTGAGTCAAACTAATAATTGACTTCGTCAGTCGCGACTGCATCACCCGTGAGAACAGCGCAAATACCCGCCCCAATTTGAAGACGGATAAACGACTTCTGGGAATCCCAATATATAATGACCCGTTCGCCCATTAGCACGAGCAGCTTAGCGGCATTGTGTATTCGAATAATTGCTTCTACTTCCTAAACATTGCATGTAACATGAGCCACGGTTGGTTGAAATTAGTGTTATTATGACCACCTGACCTGAGTAGATCTACTGATCTAGTGAGCGATTTGATAGGCTGAGCTTAAATTCAGAGTTTCGCAAAGCGATCAGCCAGGGGTACTGCTGGCTGGGACTGACGTAATCAGCAGCAGCGACCCCTGGCGCGCGAGGATGATTTCTACTGCATTCTTCATAGCAATTACTGCTCGCACTGAGTATTAGAGTTATGTATATACGGCCACATGCACTGTGTTTAACATGTCACGGGAACCGACATGCATTTATAGAGTTTTAGGAATTAATTCGCCATTGTAGCGCCACAGCTTCTGTACGTCACATCCAATACAAAACTGGCCATACTGTAGCAGCAGTGTACACTGATCGACCGTCCCCACCGTGTACAAACTGCTGCTATACCAGAACAACTAACTGGATTCTTTAAAATAAACGAATCGTACTATCTATATTTTAATACGCTACTTTGGAAGCACAATAAGTGTCTCTCCCAGGTGCCGTGGTGGTCGAGCGATCAGGGTGTCAGATTGTCGGTCGCAGGAACCGGGGTTCGCATCCTGGTGCCAACCGATCAGTGGTTCGGTACCGATATCAGCCGCCGTGTTGAAACTTTGACGATGTCGTTCACCCTACGTTGCCTGTGTTTTCGGAAGAGACACTATAAGCCTCTGAAACTCCCATTGGCATTAGTATCCTAAAATGGACAATTGATAGAAGACGTCCACTCGCCTCTTTTTAAGTTCATTCGCTTAAATGAACCATTGGCCTCTGATCTGCCAATTAGTGGTGTTTAAACTTGTTTTCAGTGGACAAATTAATTTGTAAATCATTCCCCAGGTGGTGCTACTGTGTAGTTATGTCACAATGATCTGCCGCGGGCAATGCCGTAATTGACGACAGCAAAACCTCAATGGTCATGGAACGAGTTTAAGTTCTAAATAATGTAGCCTAATGGTGAGAATTGCTGTCCTTCTTTTGTTGCTCCACGGGTGGGTGTAGGTTAGTGGTTATTGTTAAAAGACTGCCCACCTACCCGAGTGGTCTTAGACCGGTGACGTCAGCGGCATTCACATCCGCCGGATGTTCCGTGACCGACAGAAGTAGCTCCGCCATCTTCAGGTTGTTTCGCTGACAAGCGACCAAAAACAGCGGCGGTCGTAGCGGATCGTTCGGGTCTGACACGTTCACGTTTGGCTTAAACTGCTTCACGAACCTCGTCATCTTGTTGAATTCGTCGTTGCCCACCAGTCGCGCCATCTCCTTCGTCTGACGTATCGCCTCTTCTTTCTTCCGAGCTGTCTTCTCGTTCTCCACCTTCGTGGGACCTTCTGTTCCGTCTGCCTCGTTGCCTCCGCTATCGTCAACGTTATTCGGGTTTACGTCGTCTGTCGCCACTCCTTGAAAGTCCGTTTGAAATTCCGGTGCTGGCATTTTGGCGAGCCGTCCTCGTTAACCTGTTGAGAATTTCAGAAAGAACGTCAATGAAACTAGTGCGGCACGCGTAAGCTAAACAACGTCAGCGCTGTAGGTACGTCGGTACCTTTTATCCAATTACAGGCGAACATCAACACAAAGGATTTCAGTGCGTGTGTCCCGGGGACCACGTTTAGCAATTACCGTGATATGCGATTAACGTTAGATCGTATAAGAAAAGCTCATCGCGTTTCATAGTATTATTTGCCAGTGCACGCAGGTGACTATTATGACGCCGGTAACCGCACTTGTGGCAAAGTAGTCGTCAACACAATATCGCGACTAGCCTAAGTCACTCTCGATCTACGGTGTTGGAACACCACTCAATACAACGGTGTGCAATCAAAGGCCTGTGTGATTGAGGCATGTTCGGGCAGGCAACGAAGTCGTTTCGCTGTGAGGCGCCTGTGGTTAATATAGCAAGGTTAATTTGTATTATTGTCAAGTGATTGTGTCAGCATTGTGCAGGTGTTATGACTGTGCGGGTGTATAGGCGAAGGCTGGTAGCTGTTGATACACAACAGTAACACACATTGAAAGCGTAGGCGCCCTGCTAGAGACACTAAAATGGCCAACCCTCCATGCGAGTAGAAAGCAATTGCCTAAACATACAAACAAACGCGCGTGCACGCGCATGTGTGTGTGTGCGTACGTGCGTGCGTGCGTGCGTGCGTGCGTGCGTGCGTGTATGAGCGTGCGTGTGTATACCACACGAGAGCCATCTACATCACATAGTAATGCCTGCCCACACTATCCGGTCCACGCAAGACAAACATATACAGTACAGGAAGATGTTGTTTCCCCACGTAACATAGTCAACTGCCCAGGAAGAGGTATCTTCCACCAGCCTGCACTCTTCTGAAGCTTCAAAGCTTCCTTTGAACACTCCCATCACCTTTCCGCCCTTTCTAAATCCTCACACCCAACTAAAACTCTCCTAAGATGTCACAATATTCAATATATTAAAATTCGTTCACAGGAATCGCTACCAAACTCACTATAATAATGGCCTACTTCTGCATTATATATAATATACGAGGAAGAAGAACAGACACCTTAGCCATATCACTTACCTGGAAAAAAAAACCCGAATATTCAGTTTGCCAGAGTAGAAACTGTTTGTGTATAACTAACATGTTCAATTACGGCGGCTGATGGTGTGTAAAATGTGTCATTTCCACAGCAATCCAGCTTGATTTCCAGATTTTGTCATCCTAGTGGATGAAATATAAAAATACTGTTGTTGAAAATAAACCCACAATGTCACCCACGGTTCAACCATACCTTCATTCCTGTACACCGGGCGCTGCCGTCACTCTTAGAAATGTACCGTAAAATGTACGGTAAAATAACTGGGAGAACGGGTGCCAACTAAATACCGTAAATTTAACGCTACATGATTTACGGTGTATCGTATTTTTTACGGAATAAAAATTACTGACATCACGGATGCCAACTAAATATTATAATATTATAAATGTAATGGTAGACAAATCAAACCTTGCTGATGCTTAATGGCGGTACCCTGAGCTCATCTACTACAGGAAGACACAGAGTAATTGTTGGCATACCTCATTTATTAATTGATGAGATAGCTTAACAGCTAACACAAAAATCATCATCAAGAAAACCGATAATTTAATAACAAGAAAATAGCAAACGTGGTGTGGCCTTTTGTTGTCCCACATCTTACACGGACATCAGTATAACATTTATATAATGCTGTCACAAAGACCAATTTCAGGCAGACCTATCATACATGCAACTGAATTGCACACTTTTTTTAAACCTGTAGACAAAATTCACAAGGAAAGTGTTAAACATACTACATATCAATTGTGAATACATTCGAAATAAAAACATATACACTAAAACCTTCTAAACACTTCATGAGAAATATACATACAACATAATATAAATTGTAACAACGTACTACATGTATGTTCCTATTGAAGCAGGTGTACACACTGAAACCTTATCTAAACCAAATGGAAAATGTACAAGCTCTAAAACAAGGTAAATTGTTACACAGATCAACAAGGTGTATACATATTGTGAACGCATGATTTGATTATTATACAATACTATCAGCTTCCGTTGAAACTTCTACAACATTCTATCCCTAGCCAATAGGTGGCGGTGTTTGTTGTGGCCTAAAGCACCAACTAGGGTGCAAAGAGAAAACGCTGTAATGTTCTGACCCCAGTAAGAAAATTACTATTAACCTGAAATGTATTATTTGAGACTTTTAATTAAAGGAGACACTCGATATAAATTGTTTTTCTTAAAACATACTCAAAATGTTTCCCACCATATTCTAATAGCTTATGATAGCTATCAAAAAGTTAACTTTTATAACAATTACATACCTCTAAATAAATTTTATTCATGAATAAATCCCATTATTTAATCTTGTATGGCCATTTACAGGAAATCATGTTTTGACATGAAATTGCAACATTTTGGAAATAAAAATGATAACCACATCTGGTTTGGATTGTTTTATTCAACAGCATATTCTCCAAAAAATGAATTCTCTAAAAAAAATTGTTTTGTGGTATGTCTTGGGAGTATTGTATGCAAATGTATTGAATTTAAATATATTTCACTCGGTATGACCCATTCTATATCTTGGGCCAAAACAATTCCATTAAATCTACAATAAAAAAATATCCCACCACCTTCTTAATCGTTCATATAAAGTTTTTTTTAATGTTAAAAAACAAGTCAACATTTTAACATCATATTGCCTGACATTCCTAAGAACAAGTTATGCAAAACGTGCTTATAGCAACGCTGCCTAGCTAGGCATGTGGACTGTTGGTTATGTTAAATATGAAAACTGCGTTTCAGTACGTTCCCTCGCCCGAAATAATTATTTGCTTGACGACTTTGATGTGTTTGCCTTTCAACAATAAATCCATTGTGTGCTCTGGTGTCGGATCTCAAGTCGCCAAAGTCGCTCGTCTGAAGGGTCTCAACGCAACCAAATAGACCAGGAGCCCATAACTTTTATTTATGTAAAAAGGGCCAAAGTGTTTGACACTATGTATTGGAGAAAGCGTCCCCCGACATCACAAAAATGAGTTGCTGCGGGTCTTGTGTGATGGAATGCCACTTAAATCACCTCCTGAAGTGGGAAAAAAGTACCTTTATTTCACGCTTTCTGAGAGGGAAGAGGGCGAAAGTAGAGACCAAGTCATTTCTCTTTGGAACACTGGCACCGGGGAGAACACTTCGACTGAAAGTCGAGGGGGGTGTGTGGTCAATGGGTCACAATTTTTGAAGACAGTGGCAAGGACCACGATTTTGAACTTCGCTGCAGAGAACGTAAATAAATCGAAGACTATGGTGCGGAGGGTGAATGCAGCAGAGGAACGTCTTTGGGAGAATTCTGGCTGCCGCTGCTAAGACAAGTGATGCCGTTAACCTGCAGCACCTGCTAAGCTACCCTATCTCTCTAAGCTGCCCCTTCTCTCGCCCGCAGCGACGGGACTCCACTGAAGATGGACAAAGCAGCACTTTCCAAGGTTCTTGAGAAAATACAGGATGTCGTGCTCACCGATGCCACACTTCCCCCAATTGCGGCCACTGTGACTGATGGGGACATCCTCTTCCGTGATACCGTGCTTCGGCACAGCAAATCAACGTAGGCGGTCATGGCCAGGGATCTCTTGGTGAAGATGTATTCCTATCGCGGTGAACAAATTCACTTGGTACTCGACAAGTTCCACTACCCATCGATCAAAGACCCAGAGCGGAAACTGCGTCGTTCTAGAAATCATCACACATACATCATCACTGGGCCTGACCAGGCCCAGCGACAGAGTGGGACGGAGCTCCTCAAGAACGGTGCATTCAAGGAAGAGTTTGCCAATTTCCTCATGGATGAATGGAAGAGACCACACTGCGGGTTAATCCTAGGGAGGAGGACCCTGTTCGTATCACATGGTGGTAAACGCATGGCGATGAAGACCAGCGAAGAAGAACTTGTACAAACAAAGGAACCGAATCATATTCAAGGTTATCACGAGGAGGCCGACACACTCGTTACATTTCATGCAAGCAGCGTCTCCACCGGAAAGATTCTGGTGAGATGTACTTGTCATTCTTCTCGGGCTTGTCGGAAGATCAGCAGGGATGAACATCATCCTGGATTATGAATCTGGAAACAACCGTAGACGGATTGACGTGAGAAATATAGCAGCCACCCTTGACGAGAGAAACCATGGATGCACGGATGCACCCGTGGGTCTGCATGCTTTGACAGGATGTGACTTCGCATCCTGCTTCTTTGGAAAGGACAAAGTGAAGCCCTTCCAACTACTCGAAACAGATGTAGTGCATCAACACGTGATGGCACGTCCTTGACCTCAGAAGCAGTCGACCTATCAGCCATCACGTCATTTGTTTGCTCAATGTATGGGTGTAACTGCGCCGACGTCAACGAAGCGAGATACAGAGCCTTCATCAGAATGAGTGGTGGGAGTGAGAAGGAGCCACTGGCCAAGATCCGGAAAATCAACTGTGCACCCCCCTTGTTGCAAGACTTCTTACCAACCACATCATGAGAGCACACTTTGGTGCACGGATGTTGAAGAGGGCCGACCAGCCTGACCCGACTTGCGAGGCGAGACCCACTGACTGTGGATGGACAGAGAAGTCAGGAGCTGGAGTGGTTCCAAGGAAGTTCACTGCCGGAATCTTTGTCAGCAACCCCCGTTGATGCCGAGGACTCGTCGAAGCGATGGACGGTGAAGATTCGGACGTCTGGACAGACGATGACAGTGACGAGATCGACGAAAATGTCTAAACACTAGTCCCGTGTATGTCGCGTCTGTACTGATGATAGACCTTTTTCAAAATGTATTCATGCGTCATCACTTTAATGTAAAAACGAGGCTAACCTATCATCTCCTTTCGCGTATCTGGCAACTGTATGTGAGAACATGGTTTAGTGTTGTTTTTCCCTGTTGGTTCTCCGATTCTAGGAAAGAAAACACTCTATAATTCCATTATTCATCCAAAGGATATTGATCTTCAAAAGGTGTGGTTTAAAAAGATTAAAAGAGATCCCGGTACAAACTTCCAGATATGTGTCTTGTAGTGATCATTGTTTAGTATCGTTGCGTGTCCTAAGTTCGCACATCGTTCAATTCAGTGTCCCCTTAGTATTGCTTCGTGTTTTATCTTCTGTTTGACTGCTCCGGTGAACATTTTTGTTGAACTTGCAGCTACAGTAGGCCATAAACCTGATTGCTATGATGTATTTGTGTTTATAAACGACTAGATTTGAGAAAACCAACACAATACCTGATTGCCACAGAATTTTGCGATGGCAACTGTAGTATACATACTTACCTTGCATGATGTGGTCATTAAAAAAAATTGTGCTTAACTGCCCCATAACAGGTAATTTTCCCATGTCCTACCACGGGCAACTGTCCCAATGAAGGTAAATATCTCACCACAGGTACTGTCCCCCATACCACCACAGGAAACTTTTCTACCAAAGGTAACTGTCCGACTACAGGTAACTCTCCCCTGTACCAACACGGGTAGCTCTCCCTGTCCACCACAAGTAACTGTCCCATCTCCCACTACATGTAATTGTCCCCAGTCTCACCGCACGTAACTGTCACCGGACTGCGAAATCCGCTAGGTGTTTGCGCGAAAAAATACAGTTTCGTCAATCTTTGGAGGGTGATGTCTGGGGGTTCCACCACTTTTAAAGTTGCTGTCATTGGTCATTCCGTACTCGGGAGACACCAGGGAAACTTTTGAAACTGTTTTTAGCCTTGGCGCTATTCACATAAATAAATGTACTTTTTTGTTCACTTCAGGGGGTGATTTAAGAGGCATTCCACCACCTAAGACCCGGCAGCAACACATGTTTGTGATGTCGGGGGATGGTTCCTCCAACACATGGGGTCAAACACTTTGGCCCTTTTTATAAAAATTAAAGTGCTGAGCTCCCGCTCCAAAAAAGCCACAAATGACAATGCGTCTCCGTTTCACAAATTGAACATTTCGATACACACTCAAAACCTATTGTGGTTTGCCACATAGGGAACGTGGCGCATTTTAATGCAGTTTGGTGACAACGTCCGCTTGGATTAGTTTCGTCGTTAGTCGTTGTAAGTGTAGGTTCTCTCGCCCAGCAGAGGCGCCACCCTTTGCGACCCACTACATGTGTGTCGCCCGTAGTAGCGAAGTTTCCGCCGGGAAATACCCACTGCACCGCCGTTGTTGGTGCCAAGTGTCGGCATCTACACAGAGAGAAGAGTGATAGCTGCTAAGCCAACGAAGAGTGTTCTAGACACCGACATAAACGACCTTTGTTTCTAAAACAACAACTTCGCATTCTCCCATCCCCAACAAATCAAAAGAAGAATACAATCGGTGTATAGAATGTGCTACACAGTAGGCCTAACATCATGCGCATGTTACATTTGAATTGAATTGAATTTTATTCAACATAACATACATACATACATACATACATATACAGCATAATTCCTATAATGCATACTAAATAATATAGTATATACTATATTGAAATGTTGAAAGGAAAAATGCAAGAAGTGCAATACTTATACTTAGCATTTCCCTTTCCATAATACATGTACATAATTTAAAAGATAATTTGACGAATGAGGTACATGAAGTATAATTTAATACTCCTTATTTTAACATAGGACTTATACATGCTAATAAGCATGTTTTACTAATTATAGACAATGCAGACTTGATGACATCAGTCATCAGAGAGGAACAAGTATCTTTGATGTAGATAAATTTGACACATAAAAAGATTTGAACATGATGTATAACAAATGAGTATAAAAAAATATATATATATATAAATATATATATTTAAGAATTCGAAGAGTACATAATGTATTTATTGACCAATAAGAATAAGTATCGTTGATGTAAGAATACTTTATACAAAATAAAGATTTGAATACGATTATAGCGATAAAATAAAATGTACTATATATTGTATTTACTGACCAGTAGTGATCTATACCTTTTCTTAAAGGCAATTACATTAGTGCAATTTTTGATATGATACATACTATAGACCCTATCACCAAAGCAATACATTCAGCCAAAATTGTCAGTTGTTTTATGTTATTGCTTTGTAGTTTTCCGTGGTTGTATGTTCCACTTAGAAACAGACAACTGAATTGAATTGAAAAACATCGGGCGACATGAAGGTCTCGATCTGACTAGGCATCTGCGTCACCAACGTTGGTGATGACGTCATTGTTCCCGTTTATTAACGTGTTTTGTTATAAAAGCAATTTTGTGTTTGTGTATATTTAATGTGCAAATTTTTTAATTCCTCGAAATAAAAATTTATTTTGTGTGTGTCTTAATCTTGGTGGTTGCGATATAAGTTTGATTTATTTACCAATCAAATGAGGCGGTGACTGCGGTGTAATCACGTGACCTGCTTTGTGTCTACATAACAACCAGCTATTCGTATGTAGGCGAAGGGGAAGGACGCATTTTATATAGTTGCTTACGGCAGACACAACTCACGAGTTGGAGTTATGGGCTACGAAGCAACCGATAGGAAGGATTGTGTCAAACTTCGACGGAAAGAGTCAAGACATTGAATGCGTTCAAGTTTACGACGCTGTTGCTAATGGGGCAGTGACGCGGGAACGAAATTCATACTAGGAGGGGGAGAGCAAACGGAGCTTCAGCACCACTAAACAATTTTCGCCGCCGCGTATCTTCACATCTTCCATCACCTTGTAGCTGTGTCTCGATTCGCTCGACTGTGACACTGGAAGACGGGAGGCTGGGGGGGGTTGCTTTTGGAAATTCTTTGCCGATGCATGACATCAGAACAAACACGGCAGAGGGAGGTTTTTTACGTCGCGCCGCTCCTGTCAATTTATTTTCTCCACCTCCTCTCCGCTGTCTCCGCTGAAATGATGACATCCAAAGAGACGGGGGGGGGGGGGGGGGGGGGGGGGGGTGCTTTCGAAAAAAAATTAGTCACCACGCCGCCTGTTACTGGGAGGGGGGGACAGAAAACAATATGTCTACCCTCCTATTGCGCACAGTCAACAAAACTACACATTAATCGTCTCATAAAATTTACATCTGCCATTGACACTCGCCACAAAAACAAACATTCACGCTCACATTTATGGGGGGCAGAACCATAAAAAAAAATTATGTCTACCTCCCAGATAAATTCCAAGGAGGGAAGCTGCAACCTTTGCCCCCTGACCCCGCGTCTTGCCCCCCCCGACCCCGCGTCAATGTAATGGGGACTGTGACAATAATTAATAATATGGCATAATTTAGTAACTAGGCTATTATTGGACGTTAGAAATGTGTTGAAAGGTTTAATTTATTTTAGGTAACCAAAATCGGAACGAGAATAAACACCTTTCGCTGTTGAGAGCACTTCGTAAATCACGTCTTCCCTTCTCTGACAGGGGTTTTGGGGTAGGACGGCCGGCTTCCCGTTTCTAAGTTGGATGTTGTTTCTATCTAGAGAAAATGTCTGGCCTTTTCGTCATTCGATGTAATGGTTACTACTTTTATGAAAAATAAAACAACTAAAAAAAGCTGGAAGCGTTCTTTTTTGTATATATCAAGTTTTGTGAAGAGATGATTATCCCCACAAAAACTGTGAAAATCTTCTCAAATAACAAACCGTGGGTGAGTAAAGAACTGAAAAACATAATCAACGAGAAGAAGAGAGCTTTCATGTCTAACAACCGCACTGAAGCAAAAAGGATCCAGTGTACTCTAAAAAAGCAGATCAGGGACGCTAAACTACAATACAAGGACAGAATTGAACGCCTGTTCCAATACGGCAATATGCGCAGGGCATGGCAGGGACTAAAAACTCTGTCTGGTGTTGAGTCCGGCAAACGTGTCATACAAACCTCAGAGTCAGCAGAAGAGTCTCAAGTTCGCTGAGGACTTGAATTCCTTCTTTGGGCGTTTTGACCGGCATGACTTCTCACGTGAGCGTCAGGAGGCGGTGGATGATATTGAGTCTCAGCTCACTGAGGATGATACCCCAGAAACAACTCCTGATGACGTCAGTAAGATCTTCAAGCACGTTAATCCTCACAAGGCAACTGGGCCTGACAACGTCAGTGGTCGGGTCCTCAAGGAGTGCCATGCTCAGCTGGGTGCAGTGTTCAGCATCCTTTTCAACTGGTCTCTGAAGCAGCATCGCATCCCCCCGGCCTGGAAATCGTCAGTTATATGTCCTGTCCCCAAGAAACCTGTGCCATCTGTTCTCAACGACTACCGCCCAGTGGCGCTTACCTCAATCGTCATGAAGTGCTTTGAGCGACTCGTACTTCGTCCCCTCCTGGAGCATGTTGGGGATCAACTGGATCCCCTCCAATTTGCGTATAAATACAATCGAGGTGTGAATGATGCAGTCCTCACTCTATGTCATAATGTGTACACACACCTGGAAAAGCCCAAGTCGTTTGCCAGGATAGTCTTTATTGACTTTTCGTCGGCTTTCAACATCATCCAGCCACACATCATGATGAGTAAACTTGTCAATATGCATGTGAACCCACACATCATCTTGTGGGTAAACCAGTTTCTTACTGAGCGTACGCAAGTAGTGCGCTATAATGGTGCTGTTTCGAGCTCACTCTTCACTTTCACTGGTGCCCCCCAGGGCTCTGTGATCTCCCCTGTTCTGTTCACACTTTACACAGACGACTGTCGTAGCAGCCAGGAGAGCGTCAATTTCATTAAATACAGCGATGACACAGCTATCGTCGACCTATCCGGCTCTGATCAAGTGTGTGCGTCCGCTGTAGCTGATTTCACATTGTGGTGCGACAATCATTTCCTAGACCTGAACGTTCGTAAAACTGAAGAACTCGTAATAGATTTTAGGAAAAATCCTACTTCTCCCAAGAGACTATTCATTAACCGAGAGTGTGTAAGGAGAGTAGATGAAAACAAGTATCTCGGCACTATCATAGATGCAAAGCTCACATTTGGTGAAAATACAGCGATGATTAACAGAAAGTGCCAGCAAAAGCTGTATTTCTTACGCAAGCTCAGGTCACTCAGTGTCAGCACACATGTTCTACAAACCGTCTACAGATGCTACATAGAAAGCTCTATTACATTTGGGTTTCTTGTGTGGTACGGCGGCCTGAGTATCATGCATCGCAACACTCTGGCATGAACAGTCAGGGTTAGTGGCAAGGTGGTGGGAAAAAAGCAGACCAGTCTAGAGGATTTATACAGGCAACGGGCAGAGAGAAAGGGAAGGAATGTCTCCTCAGACCCCGAACATCCCCTGTTTCCATGCTATAAACTACTTCCTTCTGGCCGTCGCTTTCAACTCCCTCACTGCAAACTGAACCGCACTCAAAACTCTTTTGTCCCCTCGTCAATAAGACTAATGAATGAATAACTGACCTTCGTTCCCCTCCAGCAAGAGTTTTTATGCGTATGTTCGAAGCAAACAGAAAGTTCAAGATAAGGTCGGTCCTCTAGAAGATAGTGCTGGAAATATAATATCAGAGGGATTCATAATGGCAGAAGACCTGAATGAGTACTTTAGTTCAGTGTTTACCAGGGAAGATATTAGTTCACTGCCAATACCAGAGGCTAAGTTCAAGGGGGCAGATTCAGACTATTTAGGACAATTAATTGTAACCCCGGAAATGGTAGCTAAGAAAATAAGGGCAATGAAGGATAATAAATCACCTGGAGTGGATGGTATTCCACCCAAACTACTATTGGAAATTGTAGAACAAATTAGCATACCACTTGCAACAGTTTTCAACTTGTCATTAGAAGAGGGAGTGGTTCCTTTAGAATGGAAAGAAGCAAACATTATACCGTTATTCAAAAAAGGTTCGAGAAACAAGTCAGAGAACTATAGACCAGTGAGTTTAACATCAGTGATTTGTAAATTATTAGAAAGACTAATTAAAGATCACATGGTGGATTTTCTTGTTAAACAAAACTTGATAAACCCATCTCAACATGGTTTTTTTAAAGCGGGGTCATGCTTAACAAATATGTTATGTTTTTTGGAAGACATCACTAAGTGGGTAGATGAGGGATCACCAGTAGATATCGTCTACTTAGATTTTCAAAAAGCTTTTGACAAAGTACCACATCAAAAATTACTGCTTAAACTAAAGGCCCATGGCATAGGAAATGGTATAATAAACTGGATAGAACAATGGCTGATTGACAGAAGACAACGTGTAGTAGTTGATGGGGAGGCTTCAAACTGGAAATCGGTATTGAGTTGGGTACCACAGGGATCAGTATTAAGTCCTATATTATTCTTAATATACATCAACGATTTGGATGATGAAATAACAAGCAAGGTGTTGAAATTTGCGGATGATACAAAAGTGTTTAGGATTAAAAGTGATGGAGATAGACAGCATTTACAAGATGATCTTGACAGGTTGATCAAATGGTCTGAAAAGTGGCAAATGATGTTCAATTTTGGGAAATGTAAATGCCTCCACATAGGACATGGGAACGAAGAGGTAGAATATACAATGGGGGGTACTGTACTAAGTACTACTGTAAAAGAAAAGGACTTAGGGTTAACCGTTAGTGCTGATATGAAGATTTCAGAGCAGTGTGGAATTGCAGCTTCAAAGGGAAATCAAATCCTTGGATTAATTAGGCGAAACATAACGTATAAGGAAAAAGAGCTAATAATACCGCTGTACAAAACAATAGTTAGGCCTCATTTAGAATATTGTATTCAAGCGTGGAGGTCATATCGCAGGAAGGACATAGATATGCTAGAAAGAGTGCAGAGGAGAGCAACTAAAATGATACAAAATCTGAGGGATCTTAGTTATGAAATACGCCTAAAAAAATGCAGTTTAACAACACTAGAGACCAGGAGATTGAGAGGAGATCAGATAGAAGTGTTTAAAATATTGAAGGGTTATGAAAATATTGATAGAAATATGTTTTTCTCAGTTAAGAAAGATAGAAGGACTAGAGGACATGATCTTGCATTAGCAAAGGAGCAGAGTAGATTGGATATAAGAGTTTTCATTTTCACAAAGGACTGTAAATGAATGGAACAGATTACCTGCCGATTGTGTGGGTGCTAGTAGCGTGAATATGTTTAAAAATATAATCGACACATACCTCAGACGGGCGGGATACACATAGATAAAAAGGTCGGACTCTCGATAAGCCAAGGGCTTCCTTGTCCACCTACTACCTAGAGTTAATTCTCTGGGTGGCAATCTTGTTAAATCTCTGCCAGTCTGACACTGAGTGAGCCTGAGATGATTTGTGAGATGATTTAACTTTAACTTAACTTTTTAAAAACTGTTGTAACTTATTTAACATATTTAATTAATTAATTTATTTATTTAACCGATATAACTGTTATTACTTTTAGTCTTTTTATTTTTACATTGTGTATATTGCATGTACATTTGTTTTATATGTATTAATATGCTGCTACACTCCACATGAATTTCCCTCACAAGGGACAATAAAGTATTGTGATTGATTGATTGTGATTGTTGTTTCATACATAGATTGCATGAATTATAGGCCAACGGCAACGGTTAAAGGGCGTACAGTCTATTATAGAAAGGAGCAAATCAATGACGCTATGGTTATATCTTTGGTCATTACCACTTGTTCCGTTCATACTTCTACCATTTTCCTGAAATGCTGCGCGCTGACCAAGCTCCCTTCATCTGATCCTGCAGAAGTGGATTGCAACATTTCTACAGCATACCTCAAAAATCTATAAAATGATGAACGCGTTCACGTGACAAAACTGACATTTTAAATTAAAACATGCATGCATGGTGAAAATTGTCACAAAAATGTGCTGCAAAACGTGGAATATATGGCTATTATAACCATTCGAGCATCCTCTGAAAATAAACAGTGAATATGCATAATGCATATTCAACGCAATAATGAGTTATTCCACTAACAAACAAACGGACATGTTATGGTCATTTGGACGCCAAATAAATTCAGTTGTCCAGTAAATGTGTCGATATACCATGACTGGACATTTTGAAATTATAATAATGATTCCGACAGCTCATAATTGTGGCGCCCCCTACAAGACACCAAAACTGTTAACTTACGGTGCATCCTTGTGACTGAATAGAACACTACTTTTAATATCGGAGAACACGGATGAACGTCCCAACGCACGGTCATCAGAACAGTGTATACCTTTTTATGATTTGCATGGTAGGCAGATATTGCAAAAGTGCACCGCTCAGTTGAACCACTATACGCTCAGAATAATTATATACAGTTACACGACATTGCTCCACTAGGTGTCGCCACTGTTACTTGTTCCACCCATACGTCTTCTCCATGCGTTTGAAAGCATTTCTGGCGGCGGATTCCTCGTATTCTTTGTCTGGGTGTTTGCCGAGGCGAGCGTTCATATCACTCATAATTTCTGCCCGGATCTGAACGAGGATGCCCTGGACACAACAGAATCACTTACAGGGATATCAAGACGCAGTTTATTGTATAATACTAAAACACTAACACAAATGCAGCAATTAGCACCATTAGTAGGCATCCCAGTATTTTCAACGTGTCGTTGGCGCCAACTGGCCACTCAATTTCACTACCAAAAAATAACTACCTGTTTTTTAAATGCATCGTCAGTTGGTAGATCAGAAGCAAACTGTCTGAGGAAACGAATGAACACAGACAAATGCTAGTGGATCTCTGCAACTTGGCGATGTACATACACTTACAGTGCCTCTGAGGTACTATTTTTTAATTACTATTTATTGATCAATACGCTATTTTATTTCCAACAAACAGTTAATAACAATAATGCTATCACAATAAAACACTGTATTCAATATGTGCAATTAAGGAATGTACACAAAAATTACATGAAACTATACACCATAAAATCTGGCGCTATTGATCCGTTTACGGGTGTTTACAATACACATTTTATACACATAAAATTGCACATAACAGAATATAAATAAATGACCACACAGTATTTATAGGAACTAGCATGTTGGAAAGAGGGTGAACAGAAGTCTAACACTTGCTTATCTATTGCTATATTAGTTGTACCAAATGTGACCTGCCACAGCAAAATTGTGAAATATAGCTTTGTAGCTTTCTGGATTCTACAGATCATAAGAGATCTTTTTTTTACTAATATTGTTTATTGTTTTTTAATGTGTGTTCGTAAGTGCACATATTTAAATAGTTTGGGATTATTTATAACCTGGACAATGAAGGATGAGATTCTAAAGTGTGCAATTCTGCCAAATAAAAAAAATTGATGGGACAGCTATTCTGGCTTATCTGCAGAATAGGGCTGTGTGACTTAATCCCCATTTAACCGTGATGGGTCACAGATGTCTCGGCAGATGGTAGGACACGAATGATCAAAAATAATTTATTGAATCAAGTGGAAAGTCACACCTACCTCAATGTCATTGGTTGGTTTCCATCCCGATCTTGTGAGCAATTCCATACAGATGCTACCACCTACTGTCACGTGACCTGGTAATACAAAGTGAATGTATAGCAGTGTTATTCTTACATGCATGCGTGGGTGTGTACGTACGTACGTACGTACGTTTAATAGTGCACATGCAGTGTCTCAATTTCAAATGGTATGTAATCAATCGAGGCCTCAGGATGATTGGAGAGGGGAAGATTAGGAGATTCCAAATGTCCTGATTTTATGTGAAGAAATCTCCTAAATTTAGAGCAGTATTACAACATTCCATAACTCCCGAAACAAAATCTTCTATTTTATGTCAAAATTGGTGTTTATAAAGTTGTGTAATTCAACAGACACCAGTGACTACTTGTGATTAAATTTAGTTGCTTGACAAACATACATTTTTTGTTATCTGTGGGTCTTGAAACCAAACGTTTTACCTTGCAATCTCCTGATTTTATTTGCAACAAATCTAGGGAGATTTCCCAATTTCATTTGTTTCAACTTGGAGATTTGTTTTCTTTGACAAGTGACCGTTATGTGCAACTCTGCCAAAGCTTGGACTTGGGTTGATGAATGTACCTGTCAGGAACTTGAAGGTCGGTCGAATTACTCTAACGAATGGTGGTGACATTGGATAATCTTCTGGAAACTTCATCTCCATGTGTATAACAGGCTGAAAACAAATAAATGTTCACATTTTAATTATACAAACCCCCAACTAGTTTTGCAGCAGTGAACAAATACAAATCAGTGTGCATTCTTTTAAAGCCAAAATAGGAGACAAGTGTGTGCTTCATAATTGTATCTTCTTTTTATGCAAATTAGTTCTTTTAAACATATCCAATACATGAATTTACCTTGTAGAGTCTTTCGTTCATGTGACACACCAACTTCCTCAGTGCATGTGACATGTGATGCCATCGTACATGCGAGATAGTCCGTAATTCCCCTCGCCTCGATTGATTGGTGTCCTGGCCTTTCTGATCCATATGGCTTCTTTTATTTGCTGTGTTCTCCTGTTGACTTCTTTGTCCACTATTTTCGCTTCCTCCCAGTCTATGATATGATTGTGTGTTGTTGCGTGGTCTGTGAGGGCGGATTTGTTGATGGTCGACATGGATCTTTTTTTCTCGCTCCTCGTGTATTTCTCTCTTCTATCGAGATGAGGTGAATTATGAACTATCTCACATGTACAATGACGTCATACATCACATGTACTGATGAAGTTGGTGTGTCACATCAATGAAAGCCTCTACAAAGTAAATTCATGTGTTGGATATGTTTAAAAGAACTAATTTGCATAGAAATGAACTATCCTGAAGAATGTTCAGCAAATTTGTATCTTCTTTTGTTTCTCTGCATCATTCCCTAGACAAGAGTTGACAACCTGCCAAATTCCTGACTGACCTCTCTGTGATATGTCTTCGCGTAGTCTTGCAAGTCGCGGCCGAGTGGTGTATTGTGGGGGAAGTCTGCCAATTGTACGTCCTGGAAAACATGAAAGTGGGATGATTGTTAATGGTAACACTTACATACTTTCAGTATGCAATTGTACATGTCATGAGCAAAGATGGTTATCCAACCTATATGTTTGATGCTTGACGTAGTAATCCCTTTACAGCTGTTCACAACTAAACTGGGATTTGTGCGGTGCGTAACGTCAGGGCAGTCGAACAAAAGGGAAAAAATTGTGTAGAAGGATGTTCAAATAAAGAAAGAAAAACAATGAAAAACAACGGAAAACAAACAAAAACGCGGATAAAAACAAGTGGTGCACTATATACATAAGTCTGTAGAGGATGTGGACGCCATGCAACGGTTGCATTTCCCTGATGGCTGGCATGGCAACACACAGGAAGGCTGGCAATGATGGCGTGATGTGTAGAACAGCAGCTGGTGGTAGTCTGTTCCATATGGAAACTGCTCTGGGGTAGAATGCATATTTATATGCATTAATGGTTGGAATTATTGTGTTGGTATATTTCAGTGGATGGTCGATTCTGTTGGAGATATGTGTGGCGTGCTGGAAACATGGCGGAGGGCTGATGTTGACCATGTGGTAGTGGATTTTGTAAAACATTGATGCTTGTTGAATGAGGCGACGTGTGTGGAGCGAGTCCCAGTTTAGTTTGTTTATGAGTGGTTTAATATGTGTTTCTTTTCGGTAGTTGGAGAAGATGAATCTTGCAGCATTTCTTTGGATTTGTTCTATGCGGTTAATTTCTGTTGCTGTGTTGGGATTCCAGACTTCACTGGCATATTCAACTTGTGGTCGGACAAGGGTTTGGTAAACTGTTTCTTTGACATTTTGTGAGCAAGGTGACAGTGTTCTTCTTAAGAGTCCAAGTGTGCGGCTGGCTTTGGTGGTTATTTTGGTGCAGTGGTCGTTCCATCTTAGGTCATGTGATATTGTGACTCCAAGGTAGTCGTGCTTTTGAACATGGTTTAGTGATTTTCCCAGTAATGTATATTGATATAGTTTGGGGTTTCGTTTGCGTGTGATGGTGAGGACTGCACATTTCTTAACATTAAAATTCATTGACCACTTCTTAGTCCACGTTGTGAGGGTTTCTAAATCGTTTTGTAATATATGTTGATCGTTTGTGTTATTTATTTCTCTGTATAGGATGCTATCGTCTGCAAAGAGTTTCATTGTTGAATTTATTTGTTCCTTGATGTCGTTTATGTATAGAAGGAATAGGACCGGCCCCAGGACAGATCCCTGAGGTACTCCGGAAGTGACATTAGCCCAGGAAGAATGTGTGCCATTGACTGAAACAGATTGTATACGGTGGGATAAGAAGCTATTGATCCAGCCAAGAGTGTTATTTTGGATGCCGTAATAGTTTAATTTATCCGATAGGTGGTGATGAGCAACTTTATCAAACGCTTTACTGAAGTCTAGTAAGATTACACCAGTTTGACTTTTTTTATTTAGTGTTTCTGACCAGTCATTAGTTGAGTTTATGAGTTGTGTTGTAGTTGAGAGGCAGTTCCTGAATCCATGTTGTTCATTAATAAGGATGTTATGAGTGTTAAGATGTTTGGCGACATGACTTAGGATTAAGTGTTCTATGATTTTACAGCACAAGCAGGTCAAGGATATGGGTCGGTAGTTGGAGGCATCTGATTTTGGACCGCTCTTGTGAATTGCTGTAACTAGTGCTTTGTGCCACTGTTTTGGGACTGTTGCTTGGTTATGGGATTGCTGGAATAGACATCTAAGAGCTGGAGCTAGTTCATTTGCGACAATTTTAAGGAAATAAGGTGACATTTCATCAGGACCGCATGCTTTTGATGGGCTTAGGCTAGATAATTGTTTGGCTATGCAGGCAGTTGTGATGTGTAAATGAGGAATGGAGGTATATGGAGTTGTACCTTTACTGTGCATTTCTGTATGTGTCTGCTTATTAAATACGCTTTGGAAATGCATGTTCAATGCCTCCGCCTTATCGTGATCTGTGCTGCACATTTTATTAGAAGTTTTAAGTGTTGGGATTCCTAGGTTTTCTGTGCGAGTGAGTTTTATGTATGACCAGAAAGATTTTGGGTTTTCAGTCATATTCTTGCTAATTATGTTGTTGACATAATCGTGGTGTGCTGAGCGGATACATTTGGTAACATAGTTGCGATATTCACGATAGGCTTTCCAATCTGATGGGGTGTTTGTTTTATGAGCTTTTGAGAACAATTTGTCACGTTTTCTCATTTTATGCTTGATTTCAGATGTTATCCAAGGCAGATTTCATTTTCCTTTAGTGAATTTGGATGGAACATTGTCATCCACAATTTTGTCCAGTCCATTTCTAATTGTTTCCCAGTTTGTGTCGACTGATTGTTCTTCAGGGTTTGAGGCTAAGAAGTTGTTGACGAAATCATGCACTTTGGTTTGCAGTGTTTTGGGGTCAATTCTGTCATAGAGGTATATCTTTCTTTGTGGTTTCTTTTGTAACTTAGGTTTCATGTTGATATCAAACAGTGCAATGCAATGGTCAGAAATGCCTGGAAGCACCTGTATGTTGTCTATGAGATTAGGGTTTGATGTAACCAGAAGGTCCAGGATGCTATTTGAGACAGGTCTTGTGGTGCTGGTAACTAGTTGTGAAAGCGAGTTATCAAGTAAGAAGTCAATGAATTTCTCGTGCATTGCTTTAGTGTTAGTATTTGTTGTCAACCAGTCGATCCAGTTCATATCTGGTAGATTGAAGTCCCCTCCAATTATTAGGTTTGGGTGCTGGTGTGGGTTTTTATTGATAGTCTTGGCTACTGATGAGATTAAGGCGTCTAGTGACTGAGTTTTGTTGCCTGGTGGTCTGTAATAACTGGCCAGATATAGCGGTTTAGAGTCTCTGAATTGCACGCTTGCCCAGGTAATTTCACAGTTTTCGTCTAATTCAGGTTCATCAGAGGTAATGAGGCAGTCTTTGGTGGCAATAAAGACTCCTCCTCCATTCGCATTGCGATCTTTGCGATAGACAGTGTAGTTTTCTGGGAATAGTTCATATGTAGCCATATCGCTATCTAATTTGGATTCACAACCCAATATGAGTTCTGGTTGGTGTTGATCGATTGTTGCACGGAAGGCTGCTTGTTTAGTCGCGCTTTTAATACTGTTACAGTTTATGATCATTGCCCTGAGGCCATGTTTTTTGTTTTTGATGGTAGGCGTGTTACGAGTACCAGACGAACCTTTGGATGGAGTTGAGGTTTTCGGGTGCATATTATCTTCATCATTTATACAATAATTGTCATTAATGTCATCAAGTTCAGAGAGCAGTGAAAAAGGGTTTGTAGTGGCGACTGGTTGGGTTTGAGATATTGACGAATCAAAATTTGGAAAACCACATTTGCAGCAGATCCATGAGAAGCTTGATATGTTTTTCATGATGCTGTAATTAATTTTGGTGGTGTCTATGCATTTGGTATGGTACCAGAGTTCACATTTGTCACACAGGAGTGCTCTGTCATCTTCCTTTACTTCATCTCTCCATACTCCACAAGGATAGAAAGATTCAGTACAACTATGGAGACTAACTGGTCCAGGGTTTGTTTCGATTTGGCCAGCGAGAAGTATGTTGCACTAAAAGGAAAAGCTACCGAGACATCTATCGACATGACCATCCTCTGAACTCAACTTTCCGTAAACTTCTATCAGGAAAATGCTTGAAATTGCCCTTAGCAAAGAAAATCTTTACAAGAGATCATTTTATAGCCTCTTCTATTTTATCTTAAATGGTGGTTTTTAAGTAAACAGTTCATGCATGAAATATTGTGTTCTGTATGTTTTTACCCATTGTATTACTGACAATAATTCAATGTGTACCTAAAGGAAATTTTTTATTTTGAATGCAGTGTTTTAAAAAAGACAACAAAGTTCTTGAATACATCTGTGGAAAATTGTATGATGATATAATAAATGTGGGGGAGAGTAGGCGAGAAAGTAAGGACAAAGATAAGTTGCATGCAGTGTCAACATCACAAATACACTGAGCCTGGGGATTATTGCACTAAGATAATGAGATCATAATGAAAATCAGTCTATCTGGGGTAAACAGAATCCGTTTTTTTATTTAAGGAGCATTTTCAAAATGCAAAAAAAAGCTGCCGCCATATCACAAGGACACTATTTTTGTGACACACAGCAAAGTGTCCCGGTGTCGCACCCTGGTGGTGACAGTTTTCAGTATACAAGATCACTGTCAAGGAGCGAAATTGACTTTATAGAGCAAAATTGGGCTTAAGAGCTCGTAAGAACACTAGTGAAATGGTCCATGGTGTGACCAGCAGTGAACTCACCCATAGAAACAGGTTGTCATCCCGCGGCTGTGCCTTAAACCCAAACTTCCCTTCACTGCTCTTCAAGGCTGTCAAATCTGTAAGTGGGACAATGCAAATGATGATATTAAAGGGAGACAGTCTGTTCGTTACCCAGCACAGTAATTTGTCACAGGAAATCTGCTGTGTCGAACATGGGAAAATGGGAAATTGTTGAACATCAAGTAGGTTACCAGGTAACTCAGGCTTCCTCAGGAATATTGCCAATAAAATCGTTTTGAAACGGGATGTTTTGTTTAACATTTGAACATGCTCCATATCTTTCAAATTGCGAAAGTTATGAGTTTACTAAACACAATTTGGCGGGCAATATACCTTCAATATATATATATGGTAGTTATTATAGACTTATAAACTTCATAGTACTTAATAAATGGAAAACTTCCATTACCTAGAATCATCATTTCATTCCAGGATGGTAAAGATTAGCAGGAAGTTTGTCAATTTGGGTCTTAATTTTGTGGGAATGTGCCAATTATCAAAGGGCAATTGCGGTTAGGCCTGCCTGCCTCCATAATACTGCCAGTAAAGAGAGGTTACGATATGAATGTTTTGTTTACAATTTGAACAGTTTGCGGGTGCAACATTTATGGACATTGTACCTTTAATGATTCATTATTAATTCACAAGTTCAGTCCATCAAAAATCAGTCTAAACATTATGGCAACAGATACCAAATGCAGGAGTAGCAATATGAATTGGAGTAAATGTAATTAAGTGTGGTTCTACCTTTAAGTAGCCTATTCACAGCCATTGGATTTCCCCCACCAGCTGTGAGGGTGTCTGTGGGGACATGGGCTTCCACATGGCTGCAATAAGTAATACAAACTTCATTTTTGTATTATGCCAATACTTCCTCACAATATTCCTTCATTGCACAGACATATATGCACAAACTACACAGAAATGTTCTTCATTATACAGACTTACACAACATGTAATTCTATTAAATGCCATAAGATAGGATTTTAATAGAAAAAAGTAGGTAGGCATTTAGATTAACGATGCTAAAACAAGCATTCAGTGGTCACCCAAAAGGAGCATATAATGAATGTGTGTGTGTGTGTATCTGTCTGCATGCATGTGTACGTGCCTGCATAATGAACATGTTCTGGTGCAGACCAGTTTGTTCAATATACACCAGCTCAGTGCCAAAACCAGAATTATGATGCTCTTTAGTTTATGAACTACCCCAGGGGTACTAGTCTATGCAGATTCTTCTTCAAGATTCTTCTTCTATGCAGATGATAGTGCCATTATTGCCAAAAACACTGGTAGCATTCACAACCTAATTCTGACACAAGTTTGCTGATGTAGCAAACACTCATGACTTAAGTATAAATCTTTAAAAAATATGTAGTTCTACACCAACCACCAGGTTTGGAGCCCGATCGGTCTTCAAAAGTGGCCAACCACTGAAAAATGTCCATCAATTTCGGAGCACCATCTCTGATGACCCAAAATTGGAGAAGGAGTTGAAGAAACCCACAGATATAACTCATTATGACATTGGTGTATGAGGTATGGGGTATTCAGAAAGAAATAGTCCCTTTGTTTCCTGGTAGCACCATCCCTCGGGATGGACGGGAACACTGGCTCTCATCGGACACTCAACTCTCATTTCTGGCTCTGGGACCATTTCCCAGCCACACCCTGGTAACTGCTATTTGTTGGCGGGCGAAACGAAGTGAGGGGCTGGCACGTTCCATCTGCCAGTCTGGAGAGGAGATTGGCATCATTAGGTTATCCCAATCGCCAACAGAAAAGACATAACGAATACAACACAGGCTGATGGCTCATCAGATCGGTCGAGGCCCAAGTTACCAATGACTGTGCTACCAATTGGTGTGCACCAGGGTGGAAATACAAAGTGGGTTATTGGTGCTAAGGCCACCTTCAAAACACCATCTGAGAAGGTCACCATCGGTACTTGGAATGTCTGCACACTCTACGCATGCGGCAAACTAGAAGAATTGGAACATGAACTGAAGAGATATCACTGGGACATAATTGGACTCTCTGAGGTGAGGTGGGTAGGCTTTGGCGAGACAACAACAGAGGACGGACACAAGATACGGTACGGTGGAGACCAGACCAAGCACCAGCATGGGGTCGCCTTCATTGTACGGAAGGAAATTACAGGGTGCATTATCAGCTGCACCCCCATATCCAGCAGAATCATCTGCGTCTCAGCTACACCTAAGAACATCTCCATCATCCAGGTTTATACACCAACATCAGCCCACGACGATGAGGAAGTAGAGGCTTTCTATGAAGACATTGAAAGCGTTATCACCAAGAACCCAAAGAAGGACATCACCATCGTACAAGGGGACTGGAATGCTAAAGTGGGCCCAGACGCCCACGTTCACTGGTCTGGAACAGATGGGAAATTTGGTACAGGAGAAACCAATGAAAGGTGACTCCACCTCCTGGAGTTTGCAGACAGCCACAGACTGACCTTGGCAAACACCCTATACCCACACAAGCTCTCTCGCAGAACAACATGGCACTCACCAAGCGGCCTGATTCACAATCAAATTGATTTCTATCTTCAAGTCCAGCATTAACAAAGCACAGACCAGGACATTCCCTGAAGCTGACATAGGCAGTGATCAGCATCTTGTCATGCTTACAATGAGGCTCAAGCTGAAGAAAAAAAAATCACGCAGCACAGCCACGTGTCAGGTTTGATGTCAACAAGCTGAAAGATCCCAAAGTAGCTGCAGTATTTCAGGCTCAGATAGGGGGGAAATTTGCGGCACTCAACCTCCTGGACAATGACATCAATGTCCTCACTAACAACTTCAACGAGGCAGTCTGCAATACAGCTGAGGAGGTACTGGGTCAACAGAGGAAGAGGAAACACGCCTGGATCACAAACAACATCTTTGACCACTGTGACGAAAGACCATAATTGCAGAAGACCAGATACAGATAGAGTGGATAGAGAAGCAGTGTGCCAGTATTGAGAAAGGAATTGCTAACAGCAAGCAACCCTTCAACACACTGAAGAACCTGACCAAGCCACAGCAAAACAGAACATCGGTGATTGAAGATAGCACGGGAGCACTCCTAACAGAGGCTGGCAAAGTCTTAAGGAGGTGGACTGAGTACTGTCAGGAACTCTACAATACCCCCTGCAGCCCGATACCAGCGTGCTGCAGACAGAACTGGCCCCAGAGAGAGAACCAGAAACACTGCCTATTTTAAGGGAAGATGTGGAAGAAGCCATCCGCAGTATACCAGTAGGGAAGTCACCAGGAGCAGACAACATTCCAGGGGAGCTGCTCAAACATGGTGGCGAAGGAATGGTCACTGCAATGCAATGACAGCCATTTGCCAGAAGATCTGGGACTTCAAACAGTGGTCAAAAGAATGGACATAGTCACTCCTTATCCCATTACCTAACAAAGGAAATCTCCGGAAGTGCCAAAACTACCTAACCATTAGCCTCATTAGTCACCCAAGCAAGATCCTGCTATGCATCATTTTAAACCAGCTTGAAAAATCAATCAGAAGAACTACTAGCAGAAGAGCAAGCCAGATTCAGACCCAGGCGAAATACCACAGAATAAATCTTCAACTGCAGAATTCTGATCGAAAAGCACATGCAAAACCAGAAAAGCTTGCTCTACAACTCCATAGACTTCAAGTAGGCTTTCGACAGGGTGTGTCACAAAGGTCTGTGGCAAGTTCTAAGATGCTTCAACATTGAAGAAGGCATCACTCAAGTCATCAGTGCACTGTATAACAACGCCGGCAGTGCAGTCCTTCTCAACAGCCAAATAGGGGAGTACTTCAGGACCACAGTCGGAGTCCATCAAGGTTGCTTGCTGTCACCGGTACTCTTCAACATCTACCTCGAGAACATCATGAGAGAAGCCCTCCTCAACTTCATCACCACTTTCTCTGTGGGAGGCAGACCTGTCAGCAAACTGTGATTTGCAGATGATACAGATCTTCTTGGAGCAAGCAACAATGAGCTCCAAGATCTCACCAATAGACTAGTGGATAGAGCAGGTGCTTATGGCATGGAAGTAAGCAACGAAAAGAGCAAGGTGATGGCCAGCAGCACTGAAAACATCACTGTTGACATCACGGTGGACGGCCAAAAGCTGGAGGAAGTGGATGCGTTCAAATATCTTGGCTCCACACTATCCAAAGATGGACGGTCGGACAAAGAGATCCAGACCCGAATAACCCTTCCGACAGCAGCAATGACCAAACTCAGTAAGATATGGAGAAGCATTAACATCAGCTTCGCACTACGATCAGACTGTACAGAACCCTTGTTGTCTCCCTCCTGCTCTACGGCTGTGAAAGTTGGACATTAGCGGCTGCAACGACGAAGAATATACAGGCATTTGAGACCAAGTGCTTCAAACGCCTGCTGCACATACCTTGGGATGAGCACAAAACCAATGACTTTGTCAGAAGATGGACTACTGCCCTAGCAGGCCCACAGGAACCACTCCTCGCAACAGTGAAGAGGAGAATGTTGGCATGGTACAACCATGTCACACATCACGACTCCCTTGCCAAGACAATCATGCAGGGCACTCTGGAGGCCAGCAGATGGAGAGGCAGGCAAAGAAAGCCCTGGATGGGCAACATACGGGAATGGACCGACCTTGACGTCCAGCCGCTACTGAGACTTGCATCAGACCGCTCTGGCTGGAGAGCATTCGTTGCGCCTGCGTCCGTCATGTTTGCCCTACGACCTGACAGGTCTCGAGATGAACTGAACTGACATTGGTTTAAGTTAGGATAACAACACATGTTTACCTTGATGTAGCAGTCTCCTCCTCTTGCTCTTCGTAATAGTCATAGCCAAAGTCATCATCATCGTCATCGTCATCTTCGGCTTCACTATCCAAATCTTCTTGCAGCAACTGAGACACAATTCACTATTTTACTATAATCGAGCTAGTTTATGCGGATATGTTAATCTTTATCTCTTAAACGGCTTGAACATCGAGCGCCAAACTTTCAGGGATTAATCTATGACCCAAGGGATTGGACATAAGACCTATATTTTTTATGTCAAGAGTTATTGGTGTTTTAAAAGTAAATCTAATTTTTTTATTACGTAACACCTGAGGCATTCAGACAATCGATATGCAATCGCAGTGACCCTTTATGTCATAAGTAATGTCCTATGTCTTTTTCTGCATTTGTGTATACACCAGAACGGTTTCCTCTACCTACCTGAGCTTGGTTTCTGGGGATTTAGGTGCAAAAGAAGTTACCTTATTATTATGCATTTTATGTATGTAAAGCAATATATAGACGTGGTTTGTGTATAATTATCACTGTATATAAACCTGGTTTGAAATAAACAATTATTATTATATTATTAAGGGAATCGGTAATATTGTAAGCTGAATGTCACCCCGTGTATAGTACCGGAGCAAGAGTATCTTCAACAATGTCCAATATGTTTGTCAATGTCTTCTCTGGACACGACTTGAGAAGTTCCCGCAGGTCTCTGATGTATGACAGAACAGAATCCAAGTCACTCCAGACAAGCTGAAAAACACATAGTACATTGGAATGCAAGCTGTTCTTTCCACTTCTTGGGTACTCCAAAATGATGTTCGGAAATGGAAACATGAAAAACAAAATTGATGAAGCATATAACTTTATATCAAGCAAAATCATAAGAATTACTGTTAAAAATATGTCAGTGAAAAAATGTTCCTATGTGTATGAAGAGAGAATTGTGTTGATTAATTAGACGACTAATGATGCAGAGAGTCGGGACGTAGATATCTTCCATCTTGACGAAAACACTGCTGCATGTATGTGTTGGTAACCAAACAACAATTAGAATGTACAGTTTTAAAATAATATTAAAAAGAATAACAATTTTGAGCATAAGGTGGAATTGCTTGACTGACTTAGGCTTAGCATTGGTTTCAATTCAATGGGAAAATCAATACTGGTCTGTTGACTGTACGGTGTACCCGCCGACATTCACCGTGGACTATTTTTTGTTTATCGACCCCTAAGAATACATTCTAACTTGTCAAAAAGTTACGTTAGTATATTGATTATGTTGTATTACAAACCCAATCCGCCTTCATCGGTGTGGGACAAACGACATAAAAAGAAACGTTTCCAGCCAAGAAAATTAATTTGCTTTCATTTTCGATGCTGTCCACCAGTTGAAGCTGTGTTTTATTGCTTTTTGTCGTCCATTCTTTTGCTTCGTTGCAGTAGATCTGAAAGTCCATGGCGGTAACTTTTGTTGAATAAACGTAGTTATGATATATCTTGGATAGGCTTTCGCGTACGCTGTTTTGTTGACCACATACATGTCACTTCCCGATTAAACGTAAACACATGGTCATGGGTCATTGACATTGGTAACATTGCATGTAAATAAATGTATTTATTTTAACAATTTTGTAATACTTATTTATTAACTTTATTTAACTTATTTTCTATATATCTATGTGTCTTACTTATCTACTTTTAAAAAGCTATGTATTTATTTATGTATGTACGGGTTTTATGCCTGAAATAAATGTATTCGTAAATCATGCAATAAGAATGGGTATATTGTTTCGCTGCGGTACTGTTGTAAACAAGTTGACTGAGCGATAATAGGAAGCTATATAAGTTCTAGTTCTAGTTGTTTCCAGCACTCGGCAACGTTCTATTAACTGACTAGTCTGTATATATATTGTGGTTACAGTGATCTTATGAGGTCTCATTCAACTAGTCAGCCTTTTTCAGAACATTATCGCCAAGCCGACCTTTCTATGCTGGCACTGAGGGTGGTCACTGCCAGGGTGCTTGTCGTCCTCAGTGGTTCTTTTACGTCCCAAATTGAGACGGGACCGACATTTACGTGATCTCCGAGTCAAAACATGTCGTTTATAGCCAATATATGTTTCGCATTGCTGTTGCGTGTCATATTTATGGTCTACGGGTTATGGCAGGATTCCACAATGGTTGTCAAGTATACAGACGTGGACTACTATGTATTTACAGATGCTGCAACATATTTAACCAAGGTTAATACTTAACTTTGTGTTTGTCAAGTTTGTTAAAATTTAACCATGACTAAGTTACACAATTTAGGCATTTATCCGATCTTCCGGACGAGCATTTAGTCTTAGTTAGAGGAGTAGCGCCACCTGGCTAATGTTACCGGCGAGTTACCACAAGTGATGTTAAAAGTTGCAAATTTTGTTACTCCAATCACCCCCATGTGAAGAACATATCTGAAATTTAGCGAGCTGCACACACATACCTCCAACGTGCCACCAACAGCCCGCTTGGTTACCAACACTACATACATTTTGGTTGTGCGCCTTTTAGTTTTAGTCATACCAATTAAATTCACTGATTCAGGCCAGTCGCTATTTCCCCGACCAGTCGGGGGGGCCAGTCGACCAAATTTTATTTCCCCCGATCAATCGGGGAAATAGAGAAGCCTTTGCTTTGGGTCCGAGCTATTTCACTCAACTTGTACAGAAAACACAGTAACAATATTGAAATTCACACAATTAAAACTCGATTTAAATTCAGTTACATTGATTGATTGAAGTCTTGGCTTCATTGGGTTAAGAGAAGGATGCCAGGTACCTCTCTCTCTCTCTTGCTCCATTACAATGATAGGCCCTATATCGCCGATCAGTTGGGGAAATAGCACGGCCCCCATAGGCTCCGCGATTTCCCCGACTGATCTAGTCGGGGAAATAGCCTCGGTCTAAATTCAAACAAGCTTTAAATTAATACATGACTAATAATAGTAGTAATAATCCAACTGGCATGCGCACTCAACCCTGACCGTATGACTTCCAAGGAGTGTTGGCCAGTACTCAACCAAGAAGAAGGTTATTAAACCCACTTGCATATATTTGGTTGGGTGAATTTCCGTGAATCCTTGTGATAGCAAGATAATACATACTCCTAGAATAACTGAATGGCTCATGTCAGATATATCACCCATTAAATTTTAAAAGGCCAGGCACGCTATGGCACTATGTTGCCTCAGACAGTAGATTATAGTCATGGGTGCTGGAACTGGGGGGGCTGGAGATAGGATTATCCCCCCCCAATATTTAGATAAAAGTACATTTTGGGTGCAATTTTATGTTTTTAGTGAGCCTGAAGATGTTTTTGGTGAGTCTCAAGAGTCACTCAAGGGGGGTGCAATTGGAAGTTTTCGGATAGCCTCAGAATTGGGTTTTTAGGCAAGCTTCGATGATGTGCTTCAAAAATGTTGAAAGTCGCAGTGAAAATTCTTCTTCTGTTGTCCTGATCTGACAACAGAGTGGTGCTGAAGCTTCGACTCAGCCCACCCAATTTTAATTTTTTTCCGGTGCCTGTGATAGTCTCCCCAACTTGAGTAATGGACCAGTGTTTGAATCCTGCTACCAGCTGCCGTTTTAAAACCTTGGCAATTCCGTCCACCCCACCTTGTCTGTGTCTTTCCCTGTTGGTCCTTTTTACCTGGTGTCTATACCAAACTGGTATCACATGCCACGTGTAATGCTATCCAGGTAATATTGACATTATTGTAAACTGTGCACTGTATTGAACATTAATTCTACACCTAATTTGATTGTGAACATATATACGGACGACTGTAACGTCATCAGTTTTAACGTGAACATTTCATCTTTCCGGATTTTAGTGCTTTTATAAGACAGTGCTGTGCAGTTGTAGTGCCATCTCCAGCGAACTGTGACGATCACCATGGTGATCGTGTATTCAAGCTATCAGAGACAACTAATGCAACATACTTCTAAATCTGTCAACATAAACAATTCAGTGCCCATGGTCACGGTCAGATCACTAGTGCATTAGATGTAAACAAGAACAGTTTGGTGAGGATTAAATGTGAATACATGCATGTACAACCTGCAAAGAAGTCTCTTCGGGTATGTTGCCTTAATCCAAGATCCATCAAGAACAAGGCTTTGTCTCTGAGCGACTACATTGTTACACAGGACTATGATGTTGCTCGCACAGAGACATGGCTGGGGACTTCCGTAGACAAGAAATGAGTTGGTGCCTTCTGTGTATACCATGAAACATGTACCCCGTCCTGGCAGTAGAAATGGAGGTGGTATGGCATTGCTTTATAAGTCTGCCATATCATTCCGCCTCCATGGCTCCAGTACCACTGACGACTACACAAAGTTTGAACACGTGGATTGTAATCTGGATATGGGTGACACAACTGTGCGTCTGGCTGTGGTGTATCGATCCCCACCATCAAAG
The DNA here is from genome assembly GCA_963995525.1 of Escarpia spicata. Lineage (NCBI taxonomy): Eukaryota > Metazoa > Annelida > Polychaeta > Sabellida > Siboglinidae > Escarpia > Escarpia spicata. Next base: position 30,077,067 of record OZ023214.1, read on the forward strand.
CATAATGGCCTGACCATTTCCGAATTCTTTGACCAGTGCTGTACATTTTTTGCCGGCTACGCCACCCACGACAAGGAGATTGTGATAGTTGGAGACCTTAACTTTCACGTTGATGCCGAAAGCAATCGTGATGCTCGGCGATTTATGGATACAAACATACATTCATGTATATGAACCGATGTGCTCGGCCATACGTTGGACGTTGTGATCAGCAGAGACACCAGTCATATCGTATCTGACATCACCGACTCCGGACTTTGTGACCACCTTGGGAAACTTACACGTGACCACTTCGCTGTCCGTTTCACCATGTCCCTGGCCAAACCTGTTCCCATACAGAAGACTGTTTCCTTCAGGAAGCTATGTGCCATAGACGTGGAAACTTTTAAGCAGGACATTGTGGCTTTCCCCATGTTACAAACTACGGATGGTGATGTGGATGGTTTGGTGAGTGCTTTTAATGAAGGACTCACATCATTCATTGATAAGCACGCACCACTTCGTACTAAAACCATCACCCAACATCCAGATTGTACATGCTACACTGATAAGTTACATGAGGCTAAACATTTCCGATGGAAGCTGGAACGACAATGGCAGAAGAATCGCTTGACTATTAACCACCAGACATATAGAGACCAATGTGTTGTGGTGAACAAACTCATAAAAAAACCAGGATAGCATAGTTTTGAAAATATGGTTACCTTTTTGAGTCCTATGTTGCTCTGAATGGAGCTTTCGATGTCTTTACGACGTCTTCATCACCGTTGATGAAGACGTGAAGACGTCGAAAGCTCCGTTCAGAGCAACATAGGCCTTAGAAAGGTAACTTACCATATTTTCAAAACTATGAATGTAACCGAGTCCAGAAGCAATTTACACGCTAACAGGATATCATACTATTCGGAAAAGATCACTGCCTGCACCCATGACCAGAAGGGCATCTACAAAGTGGCGAAACACCTGCTTGGTGAAAAGGGTATCCATCTCAAACGGCGTCTCCCGGTGAACTAACCGAGATGTTTAGCTCTTTCTTTATGGAGAAGATACAAAACATCCGACGTGGTCTCCAGATGGACCAGGTGCATGGTGTTGACCAGGACATTGACGCCTCATCTGTAACTACACCTCTGGAGAGGTTTACTCGTGCAGGTGAAGACTCTCCTCCTGAAGTCACCTGATAAATCCTGCGACCTTGATCCAGTGACAGCGCTCCTCAAGGAGCAAAGCAATATACTCGAGTCTCTGGATAATGGTTGTGTCACAGTGTTGGTCATGCACGATCTGTTGGCTGCGTTCGACACTCTCGATCACGGAATTCTGTTGCATCGTTTTGAGAACTTATTCTGAATCTCCGGAGCTGCTCTCGGCTGGATAGCATCGTATCTCCACGACAGTTACCAGGTACTGGTCTTAGATGGCGAGCACTCCGATCCAGTTCTCCTGGAACATGGAGTACCACAAGGCTCGGTACTCGGCCCGAAGAAATACACCATGTACTCAAAACCACTAGGAGCCATTATCCGTCAGTATGGACTGTGTTATCACTTCTATGCGGATGACACCCAGTTGTACATCTCGTTCAAGCCGAAAGACGGTGCAGCCCAAACAGAATCCCTGGAACTCATTGAGAGGTGCCTCACGGACATTGAAAGATCGATGCACGCAAACATGCTAAAATTGAACAGTGAAAAGACTGAGGTTGTGTGTTCACATCCAAGCATGCAGATGGAAAATGTTACTGTGCGTGTTGGCGACACTGACATTACATCAGTGAACAGTGTGAAGAACCTGGGTGTTATCGTCATCTCTGCCATGAACATGGAGCAACATTTGAACAGTGTCCGTAGGTCTGAATATTATCAGTTCCACAACATTGGGCACATGAGATGTTATCTCACAAATGATGCCACTCAATCACTAGTCAACGGGCTTGTAACATCACGTCTAGACTATTGTAACGCTCTGCTCAGTGAACTGCACCAGATGTCAATTAACAAGTTACGTGTACAGAACACCGCGGCACGGATTGTAACCAGAACATTACACTACAGCCACATCACACCAGTGTTGAACAACCTGCACTGGTTACATGTTACTATCGTGTGCAATTTAAAATCCTGATGCACACATATAAAACCCTGCATGGACAGGCTCCAGGATATATATCGGACATGCTGAATGTGTATCAACCAAGAAGAACGCTACGATCCATGGATTCAGTGACACTAGAAGTTCCAAGGGCTAGAACAGTTACTTACGGCGACAGAAAATGTCGGTGTTCAGTTGTGGAATGCGCTACTGGCTCGTATTCATCTTATTATATCCAGTCTTCTATATTTCATTTTTTTATCATATCGTTTTTATGCTTTGTTTTTACTGTCTATGATTATTCTATTGATTGTGTACAGCACTTTTGAGCAGGCTTTTATGTATGAAAAGAACGCTTTATAAGTTTGGTATAATAATAATATACCAGGGGAAGTAAAAGTTCCCATACAGATTGGGTGAATGTGTAACCTGTAGTGCGCTCTAACGCTAGAGAGGAAAAACTCTTGGAGTTAAATATCACAAGTTACGGCATTATCATTCTATTTCTGGTTAACTTAGTTGCTTCATGAAACATGCAATTGCAAATTAAGTTATACTACAATTAAAATTATGTTATTTACATTTGTGTTTTAATGAAAACATCTATCTAGTTATGTGAGCTTAGTTAATTGTTTTTATTTATCTATTATCCATCTATTTATCTAAGCATTTATCGTTTTGAGGTACTTGTATTTACATTTGTCAATTACATTATTTTTAGATTTTATGAAACATTGTAAAACAGCCCAGAACAATTTGTTGGATTGCATGCTACCTGTATATAACAAATTTATTATTACAGTTGTTTACATGCTAACTGACATTTTTAATCATCTAGGGTGAATCACCTTACCTACGGGCGACCTACCGATACACCCCTATACTGGCCTGGTTTCTCACCCCAAACGTCTACATCGGCACGCTGTTTGGCAAGACTCTCTTCATACTGAGTGATGTCGCGGTTGGTTACCTCATCTACAAAATCCTACGTCTACGCCACTGCCAGCACAACACGTCCCTCCTGTGTGCCCAGCTCTGGTGGTATAACCCACTTCCCATTACGGTTTCGAGCCGTGGGAACGCGGAATCACTGATAGCGATCCTGGTGCTAGGCACGCTCTACTGTCTCCTGAAACGTGGCCGATGGTTTCAGGCTGTAGCAGCCGTGCTCTACGCGATTTCAGTGCACATGAAGATTTACCCTGTCACGTACGCATTGCCTATCTACCTGATGCTGGGCTGGCATTATTGCAAGCAGAAGCAATGGCTGCCGTTCAAGTTGCATCGGTGGATTCGGTTCGATGTTGGCTTGAATCACACCCGAGTGATGTTTGTTGTCATTGCTGTTGCCGTGTTCGTGGCACTGACAACGGTTTGTTACATGCTGTAAGTATCAGTTGCTTTATTCATTGAAGGTAATTCACCGGTTTTCTTAATCTAGGTTTCTCCAATTCAGAATATTTTATTTTTAAAACACGTATCCTACTTTTCAAATTCTTAATTTTAAATGCATTTATTAGTATGTTGAATGGAATAGCAAAAACTAGAACATTCTGAATCGTAAAAAGATTAGTGTCGGTCTGATGATCTTGCATTTAAAGATGCAAACATTTGTCAACATATTTCAACTACATGTGGTAATTAGTTTTTATGTTTGAAAATGCCAGTACGGTGTGTTAAAAACAGTTATGATAACATGAGCAAATTTGTTGGCTAGTTTGCATCCTAAGGGAGGCTGCCAAAGGTGATGGTAAGAACATTTCTGATGTTAAATCTTACAACTGATCAATGCTGGATGATGTGTTCCGTTTCTTTCTAGCTATGGCAACCAGTTTCTCGAGGAAACCTACTTCTACCATGTGACGAGACGAGATATCCGACACAACTTCTCCCCGTACTTCCTCATGCTCTACCTCACCGCGGAGGAACAGGGGTCATTCTCTCTCGGTCTGCTCGTCTTTATTCCCCAGGTGGCACTCTTGTTGCTGGTTGCGTTCAGATATTGCGATGATCTGCCGTTCTGCTGCTTCCTGCAGACATTCATTTTCGTGACGTTCAACAAAGTCTGCACGTCCCAGGTGAGTTTGTATATATACATTGTCGTCCTTTACTTTTTCACATGTTTATTCTATTTTAGCTAAATATTGATTTAGTATGGCTAACAGGTATCTGTTTTTTTAGTGCTGATGAATTGGATTCATGTGGAATGGAACCTCGTTTAATCCAGAAACCTCAACATATGAATATCATATCATGGGAACAGAATTTCCAAAAGCTGATATACCTCACTGTGTGCATGATTCGTTTTTGAGGGAGTGCCTGTAGTTACACGAACACGGTGCACACTAAACAACTTAAATACATTTTCATATGCATGCATACTGACACACACACACACACACACACACACACACACACACACACACACACACACACACACACACACACACACACACACACACACACACACACACACACACACACACACACACACACACACACACACTGTGGACATTCACACATACACAATGACACACAAATTTAAATCATTCAGAATGCAACTACAAGGGCCATCAGCAATCTGTTATACTTGGTGTGTTTGTGGTACTTCCTCTGGTAACTTGTGTATTTGTAGTACTTTCTCTGGTACCTTGTGTGTTTTCAGTACTTCCTGTGGTACATCGTGTGTTTGTAGTACTTCCTGTGGTACCTTGTGTTTGTAGTACTTCCTCTGGTACCTCGTGTGTTTGTAGTACTTCCTGTGGTACCTTGTGTGTTTGTAGTACTTCCTCTGGTACCTTGTGTGTTTGTAGTACTTCCTCTGGTACCTCATGTGTTTGTACTACTTCCTCTCGTACCTTGTGTGTTTGTAGTACTTCCTGTGGTACCTTGTATGTTTTCAGAACTTCCTCTGGGACCTAGTGTGTTTTCAGTACTTCCTCTGGTACCTTGTGTGTTTGTAGTACTTCCTGTGGTACCTCGTGTGTTTGTAGTACTTCCTGTGGTACCTTGTGTGTTTGTAGTACTTCCTGTGGTACCTCGTGTGTTTGTAGTACTTCCTCTGGTACCTCAGTCTGCTGCCCCTCATCATCCCACAGCTTCGTCTCACCACCAGAGATGCGGTTGCCATGGTTACACTCTGGTTTGTTGGCCAGGTACGTTGAATACTTTCAGCAATTACTCCATTAGTTGTATCCCCACACTTGTCGTTGAAACCTACCACCAATATTTGCCTTTGTTTTTTCTGCTATATTCTAAACAGTCTGCATCACTGTATGTATGTTTGTATGTATGTACATACATCTGTATGTCTCCTCATATTTCCATCAGTTTTGCATGTAAGGGGCTGGAATTTGGTAGGTGTCCTAATGAGCCCAATGGGGTGGTTCGTAAATTTTTGAATGTCATTCGCAGAAGTTGCGACTGCAGATTTGTTTCTGTCAGCTTAAATATAATAATGCCATGTACAAATGATGTTAATACTACTGTCATTACAGTGTTTTGTTATCAGCATTGACAATCAAATATTGATTGCTTTGGAAACTTGGTCCTAGATATTTCTGATGCTCACAAAACAACATGGACCAACCACCAGTGTGTTTTCATTCAGGGTCTCTGGCTGCTCCCAGCGTACTACCTGGAGTTCAAAGGCATCAATACGTTCATCTGGCTGTGGATCTCTGGGCTTCTCTTCCTCACCATCAATGTATGGATCGTCTACAAACTCATAACGAACTTCACGCACAAACCAATATGCTGGCAGGGTCAAATAGTCGGGCTACCACGCAAAGACCTGCCTCCTTTGGAGGAAATTGTATCGATAGTTTTTCATAAAATTACAGGGAAGCATTGTAAAATGACACATCGAAGAACGGGGGTAAATTGAAAAAAAAAAAGTCCTGAGTGATGTTTTGTAGAAAATGTTGATATTGTTTTGTAGTAAAAGTTTATTTGTACATATATTATTAAAGCACTGGGCGTATCATTAGTTGCAGTGGAATCTCTGCTCGTAGTGACTTTGTGGTCACTTTATACACACAGTGAAGTGACTTTAAATATGTCGTTAATGAGCTTTCAATAGTTACTGTCAGCACCATATCAATGGTCGGAAGTAGGACATTAATACACTTTATTTGTAATAATAAAACACATTCCATTTATGTAAGAATGCTATTTCTCATTACTGCCTGCACTGGTAGCATCACATTTAGGGTTTGCCAGTTAATCTCGCACAGAATACAAAGGGTTCCAGGACGAAATGCAATAAAAACCATTTCTTAAATTTCACCCAAACTAGGACAACACGTTTGTTTAAACAGATGTTGAGCTACGATGCTATTTAACTAAAAAACACAATAGATCCCCATTAAACGATGTGCACAAAACAGCGTTTGTTTTCAAAACATGATAAACGCCATTAGTATTTTTGTTAATAAAAATGCGATATATCCATTTTCAGCCAAGCCTTGCTGCACGTGCAGCTACGCGGAGTGACGGAGCACGCCGTATGAATATACCACGTTTTGATAACAAAAACATTTAATATCATGTTTTGCGTAAGAAATCTGCAAAAAATATTTCAGACTGCTACCATTCTCTGAGTTTTTATTTAAACTTTGAGGGTTAAACAGAAAAGTGACTTTTTCTCAAAACAAAGAAAATAGATATATCACCTTTTGCCCTGAAACACTTCATACATTGGAAGCACACAAATAATGCATTACTAACACATTATGAAATTGCCAATTCTGAAGTTTCGCTCATCATTCCAGCTGACCCAGTCCAACTGTTGTCATCATTTTGCTGGTCCAGTACAAATGCCACCAGTGTAAACTGGTTTTCTATATTGCTTCTGGTCCACTTGTGGCGTGTAATACTGCTTGGTTTGTAACCGCAGAATTCAAAGCATTTCACCAATGCAGCTTCCACTAGCAGTGGACAAGACAAATTGAAAGGGTGATTCTTTCATTTATCTCGTTCAAGAATAATTTAGCAAACTGACCTGCCAGCAAGCCAACCTGTTCCGTATCTACTATGGGATGCTAGCTCAGTTGTGCAACTTTTGATGCATTACTCAAACCAATATAATAAATGCATCACGCTGGCATTTTTTCCTGATGATCTTAAACACGCCCATGTAAACGTAGTTGTTAAGAAGACATCTCTGTCTAAAGAAGACCTAAACCGTTATAGACCCATTTCCAACCTCGGCTTTATTTCCAAAATACTTGAAAAGGTTGTAGTAAACCATCTAAGGTCTCATATCAGCACAAATGACTTATCTAATGTGTTGCAATCTGCATACAAACACAGAAACTGCTCTTTTAAAAGTACACAATGACATTAACCTAAACATCGACAAAGACAAAGTAACCGAACTTACCCTACTTGATCTGTCTGCCGCGTTTGATACGATTGATCACAACATTCTTAATAAACGTTTATCAACGTGGTACGGCATATCGGGCACAGCTTTGAGCTAGTTTTCTTAACCGAGAGACACCAAGCCATAAAGAGAGGTAACTGCTTTTCAGCCATACTGCCCACTTCAAGTGGTGTCCCCCAGGGTTCTGTTCTTGGGCCTTTGCTTTTCACGTTCTACTCTACGCCACTAAGCTCTGTTATCCAAAGTCATAACTAGGAGCATCACCATTACGCAGATGACACACAGATCTACATTTCTTTGGCTACACCACATACAAATCACTCCCTAAACCAGCTCAGCGATGGTCTCCAAGATACTTCCATTGGATGAATGACAACAAATTAAAGTTAAATGCAGATTAAACTAAATTTCTCATCATTGGTACTCCCAAGCAGCGTGGTAAACTTGATGGGTTGTTCCCAACACGTACCTTGAGTCAAAGTATCAAACCAGCTGCCTTAGCGTGGAATCTTGGAGTAACGTTTGATGAAAACTTCAATTTTAAACACCACATATCTAAAACGTGTCGCTGCTGTTTTACCATATCCATGATCTTCACCATATCCGCCGGTATATCTAATTTTCCGTCGCTAAAACTATCGCAACAGCTCTTGTAAGCAGCAGATTCGACTGCTGCAATTCCCTCCTTTATAATATTGCAAGCAAGGATATAACAAAACTTCAACGTGACCAACATTTTTTAAAAGTGTATACACATGTTCTCCTCGTTTTTCTCCCCGGTGCCACTTCTAAAATCACTGCATTGGCTCCCTGTGCGATATCAGATTATTTTCAAGATTTGTACAATTGCCTATAAAGTCCTTTCATCCAAGCAACCTGCATATCTACATTCGATGCTTACTCCAGCAAGAAATCCCAAACAACTACGGTCGACCAGTTGTAATCTTTTCGTTCCCCGAGTGAAGACGAATGCTGGAACTCGAGCCTTCGTGGTTGCTGCACCAACTCTGTGGAAATCACTTCCTGTCACCATTAAATTAGAAGGAAATATAGTTTCATATCGCAGTCGTCTATAAACCTATCTTTTTAATATTGCCTATCCTGCTTAGCTTCCTAGCATTTTCATCCATCTGTTGACGACTCACGCATTGTAAACGATAACGAGATTGCTTAATTCTTTAGTTTTGTTGTGCCACTAAGCTTGATTTTCGAGGATATTGGCGCATAAGAAGTTACTGTTATTATTAAATACTTTTGGTGGAATTACCAAACTATTTTGTTATTCAGTGAGGCACCCAACATTAAATTATGATCAAAACTAGAATCTCCACTTGAATGCGCGATACGATCACGCACATTTCTGTGTTGATGTCAATTTCTCATCAAACTTAATGGTCAATTCTTTTGACCATTTATTTAAACAAAACTACAAGCTTTTTTATTAAACAATTTAGTTTTTTGAAGGACAATGCAGTCATTTCGATGAATATCAATTGTCATTGGACGTTAATCATGTTCAAACAGTGCACATAATTAAAGATATATTAGATTCTAGTGGTTGTCCACTTGTTTAAACTTATTTCTTATTATTACCAAATAAAACTACAGGTAGCTAGAAGTTGTGCAAATGAATAAGATGTTCAGTCAACATTGGCTGGGGTTCCCTCACTTTTGTAACCCTGTGAAAATAAGCTCTGTAACCCTGTGAAAATATGCTCTGTAACCCTGTGAAAATATGCTCCAACTCCAGAGATTTTCGGTCATTCAAGACACGTGATTTATTTACAACAAGCTTTACATTCATCCATTTAGCATTGATAATTCGGCACTGAAATGTACCACTCACAAAAACATTTGTTATATATATAACATAACTTCAGGAATAATGATAAGAACCACCATATCTGCTCCATAGGACCTAAGCAGACCACAGGAATATATTTAAACACTCGACAATCATTAGAAAACTAAAATTTTATTAGACACAAAACATCCATTCCTGAGGTAGAAATATTCAACATCGACATCAATGAATTATTTATTGTTCTTAAAACGGTGATATGGTTTGACTATTTCAGATATTAATTTCTCTCAGAAATGTGAATGAGCTGCAATAAAATCAATGCTATACTGATGGATTTTCAACTCTTAACTTGACTATTTCTAACATCTATAGCCATTCCATAACAATTTCACTGTTCTTACTTTGAAGAAATGTGACTTATCCAGACAACCATTAGACTTGTTTTACTGATGCTAGAACTAAACTGATAAGTTGTGTGTATTTATTTGAATGTGAGATGTGTCAAGTCCCACATAATCATGACGTATTCATATGTCGAGCTGACTTTAGTCTGATAAAAACAGCGTTGACATTGATATGGAATGACTACCGTCACATCACAGCATTTACACTGGCAACTGTATGATGGACACATTTTTGATTGCTTATTTTGTAGTACATGGTGCTTTCTTGAGCACATTGTCAAAATGCATGCCAGCTATTGGATACATTGTAAGTAAAAGAAACGTGTTAACAACACACCGTTTTCAATACACACTTTGCAACCAACCTACACTTTAAAATAATCTAGACTTCCATAGGAAGTATTCAAAATTTTAACGAATCCATTCAAGACACTAAGGGATAGTCGCATAAGTTTGCAAAGACCTAAAATGGTGAGTTTCATACTGATTCAAACCACCACCCACCAATATGTGGGACATAAGATACTGAGCGATCCTAAATGTCCTCCAAAACCACATCCAATAGCCGAAAACTGATATAACCACCTGTAATCAGAAACAAGAACATTTACACTCCACCGATCAACTGCCATGCGGGTTATCGCCACTAAACCGTCGTTTCAATTCTTTCACAGCATTCATCCTCGCAGGTGAATCTTCATCGGGCCGTTCAAACTGGCCCTGGTCCGCAAACCCATCCAACTGACCTCTGAAATAACCTTCACCTAATATCTGACCTTGAACTGGGAACCCTTCAGACTGTTGCAAATGACCTTGACCCGGGCTGCTGATAGACGATGACACGGAAACGGAGACCGCGCTGTGCTCGCGTTGCATGTGACAATCGAGCAGTGTCTTCTGGGAGAAGTGTGCGCTGCAGGAAGGGCAGGTGAACGGGGCGGTGTCAGCGTGGTGACGCTTCAGGTGGATCTTCAGCGTGCTGTTCTGTGCTGTCGCGTACTCGCAGTACGTGCAGTGGAAGGGCTTCTCACCTGGGGACAGACAACGTTAGATTTTACACAACCATCCAAACCCCCAATCTTGTACCAATCTAGTGAATGATTTGATTCTAATGTTTCTACTGTTTTTACTTTCTACTGAGCCGTTAGTTGTGGCGTACAGCACCACAGAATATAGTCGTATAAATAAGGTGCTATAAAAGTCAATAAACATTTACATTTTACATAACCACCCAAACATGATACCCCCAATTTCGTCTGAATCTGGGACTGATTTTGAAATGTTCTGCAAAATAGCCATTGTGCAAATACACAAGCGACTTACACTGACTTATTGGTACAAACTGAAAGATCTAATGCAGTAGTACATTCAACATTCAGTGCACCAACATGTTCCGTGCAAAAGTGTTAAAAAAGACACATCACACTCAACATCATTTTCCTAGGGACAATAATAAGGGTAATGATGGACGGGTCCTAATTGTGGTTTGTGGCACCTACAAACCAGAAGAACTCTTAGCTACGTGGCAATGTCTTACATCATTAATAAATTATGGTCATGTTCCATATACCAGCTTTACAAATTAGAAGCCAAAAGTCTCACTGGGATGTTTTTTTCTGGAACATATTTTCTTGGCAAAATTTATACTGACATGAACATTTGGGTACAAATCAAAAGGAACATGTTGGTGCTTGTGCTATGCCGGGGGAGTCGTAAGTGAGGGAACTAAATCTCACTCAATTTCTACATTTCTTTGTTTGACTGAATAGCCAAAATGCAGCTTTGGTGACAAATAAAAATAGCACATACCAGGGTAATTATGATTCGTGACACACGTTACTGAGACAGAGGTGAAAAACACTGATGGGAGCTTACTACTGCAATGCCAATAATTTCTTTAAAGAATGAACTCTTCACTAAGGAAAAGAATACATACCCGTGTGTACTCGGATATGTACTTTGAGATGACTTCTCTCCACAGTTGAGTAGTCACACTGGCCGCACTTGAAGGGTTTCACACCTGCAACAAAGTATAACCAAAGCACTTTGTGAGTTTGTAAAATAATTTGTTAGTTGTAATAATTAATTGTAAATGTATTCTATCGAAGGGGATGTGATTATGATCTCAAGATCCTCTGCACATGCACTACCTAATTGCATTGCATTTATATTTTTTATAATAAATGTATTTCTTAATATAACACATTTCCTTGCTAGTTCAAAGCACTTTAAGCGTGGAACAAAAAACAAACTACACACATCTATCTATATAAAAACTATATACATATAAAACATTTAACATGTTTATTAATTATAATTAAATATGTTATACTATGGCCACAAATGAAGGAGTTTTCCATGATCTATAAGCATGTGTACTTTGAAGTTTCCATGATTTTGCCTGTGTATCTACTTTGATGTTACCTGTATGTTAATTTTGAAGTTTTCTTCCATGATCATACCCATTTGTTTACTTTTAAGTTTCCCTTATTCTTACCTGTATGTTTACTTCAAACTTTCCCATGCCCTTATGTTAGTAAGTGTTTTACTCTAAAGTTTTCCATGATCCCTATATATAGATGTCTACTTTGAAATTGTCCATGATCTTACCTGTGTGTTTACTTTGGTGTTTCTTCAAATGTATGCGCTGGTTGAAAGCGTTGTCACACTGATCACATTTGAAAGGGCGCGATGTCGGGTAGCGGCGCTTCTTGCCAGAACCGTGTACATTTCCCGATGCGCCATTCCCTGAATCAGACTCCACCTCACTCTCCCGGCTGCCACCAGGTGGCCCCTCAGTAGCCAGGACGAGTGAACTAGAACGGGACAACTGTTTGTGTGACAGCATGGAGTGATAATCGGCAAACTGCAAAGTGTTGGAGAGCACACTCGTTGTGGTGGTTTGCGACGGCAGGCCACTGGCTGCGGAGGTCGGAGGTGAGATGTAGCGAATGGGAATAGAGAACGAAGTGCCAGGTTGGATGATGACTGATCTTTCGGTGTTTGTTATCGGCACCGAATTGTTGCTGACGAGGGTCATGCTGTAGCTTGAATTGTCCTCGCTGTGGCTCTCAACAACGGTGCTTAAATCCGACGTATTCTTCCCACTGTCTGCGCTCGGGACAAGGTCAATAAAGATGCTCGGTGACCTTGATTTGCTGGCCGCAGCGCCAGCATCGCCGTGTGTGCTGTGCATGTGCTTCGTCTCCATGTGGCGTTTGCGCCACTTCGGCACGACAGCGCAGCAGCACTTTTTAGGCTCTTCATGCGTGATCGGCATGAGACTGACTCCACACTCCTGACTGTCACAACACACCTCTTTTTTTTTTGTATTTGTCACATCCGGGGTATGCACCCCATCAACACCGACATCCACTATCTGTGTTTCGTGTCCCTCGTCTGTCTTAAACCCGTCCCTCGAATTGCCCTCGTCCTGCGTGTCCATTGCAGGGTGCACCTCCCTCTCTTTAAACATTGACGGTGGCGCCATGACACTGGTGCTACTTTCATCCTGAGGTGAAGCACAAGTCTCCGATAATGCGCTCTCCTGAGAGCGAGGCTGGCCCCACCCTTCCTGATGCACATCGACACAGCTGACACCCTCGCTGTATGTGCCCTGGTCCAGATAGATCTGCAGTGCGTGCACGCTCTGGGCGTGTTTCAGCAGGCTCCAGGGCGTGCCAAATCGCCCCGGACAAGACTGGCACAGCAGCGTCACTGTCTGCTTCATCCCTGCAAGCAAGACAGGTGGAATCATAGAGATCAGTGCTTCAGGTGGTGCTGTGTTAAGGTTCATTGTTAATTTGTTACAGTTCTTATGTTTTCATTTTAATACTGTGAGGGCCGAGTACATCATAGTATTACAGACAATTAAGAATGTATGTTTGGTAATTAAATTTGCAATTAACATTGTCATAGAATGAGGTGTCAATAAGTTTTGATGGTTGATGGTTTTTAAAAGCAAAGATGGTGAAGAGAACCTCAACTGAGCATTATGAAAACCAGTTGTGCCTTTTCAGTGCTTCCCCTGGTATATGACGTGCGAGGCAGGCCACCTCGCCGTCTTTCTATGCTGCCTTACCCAAAATATGCCGAAATTGCTGCCTTATAGCTATTTCATGTGCCCATTATTTTTTCTTTCGCGATACATTCAACATTGGCGAGTGGCACGAAATGATACCACTTATATTCCTGCAAAATTTGTGGCAACATCGTTTAGTCATCTTAATGTCGCTCATAGCTGGTTAGGATTCACCTCTTGGAATTAACTGCATTGGACAACATGAATGAACAACATGAATGACAGCACTTGTCAGTTGGCCAATCACGGAATATTCCCGTGGAATCCCCGGTGTCTCCAATGGTGACATCTTGCGGAGTTTTGACATACTAGAAATGTAGACATTCATGTAACATGTCGTCCAAACGGTAACTGAGTTTGGGAGATATGTGGGAGAAAAAAGAAAACAAAATGGTAGCTGACTAAGATGTATTTTGTACTCAATTTTAGTATTATAGTATCCACCCACAATAAATCAGAATGCTGATGCAGACTGATGTTGAATTTCTGGTTTATGATGGTGATGGGAGTAAAAACCATGCACCTGTGTCGAATCCGTACCCTTTTGAAGCCCAAATAAAAACCGGGCATCCTATTCACTAGTCAGCACTTTTATCGAATCTGGACCTTCTCAAACCGGCACAAATCTATTCAACATGCCGTTTTTAGCAAAATAAGGAATGTGATTCATTAGATATCTTTGAGCTAAATATTATACATATTCCGACAGAGTTGTGCAAACACTTTTGGGAAAGTTGATTTGAGTGAAGGACTTAACAATATAAACCACTGAAGTTCATATCTTGTAAAGCTGCCTATTGCCCAAAACCATGTATACTAACGGATTATAAATACCTTGGGCTAGGCAATGATGTTTGCACAGAATGTGGATATACTAAACAACTTACTCTTTTATAAAAAGGACACAGTTTCAGAAACGTTCTTGCGACTAAAAGAAACATACTTTTGTGGCATTCCAGAAATAATTTTTTTATTAATTGCATAGCATGCTAGCAACAAATAAAGTATAATCTTTGGAACAGAAACCACAAATTTAACATCATAATATTATGATATGATAATCATTTAAATGTGATGATGGGGGAAGAGTCTTCAGATGATACCCCTGTCACTGACTCTGTCAGCGGGGTAACAAGGCCTAGGGTTAGGGCAAGAAAACATCACCACAAACAAGTACCAGTGGTCAAGTGGAAACAACATCTCAACCGAGTACCAGTGGTCAAGTGGAAACCTTACCTCAATACGATGAAACAATAATGATTACTGACTTTTATCAATCATGATTACTACATTTACAAGTAGTGTAAACACGTTTACATGCTATCTTGTTTCATATCTTCCCCTCTGTAGTCAAGAGCAAATGTTAAAACATATCTCAGAGAGCACCATTTTAAGCTACTTTAAAAACTTTCCAGGGGAGCATGTCCCCAGACACCCTAGCAATGCTTCGCACTTGCGGCGCTCACGTAGCCCACTCCTACCACCTCACCCATCATTTTACCCAGGCGAAACACTACTTTTTAAAGTTTTACACAACTAACATTTACTAAAAACTGAATAGCAAATGCCACCCAAACACTGACCTTCATTGACAATTTGACATAGTGTAAATATTCACCATTTATAAATCTTTGATTAGTCAGATTTTGAAGACTTATTTAGTCTTGTTTGAAGAAAAAAAACTAGCCTTAAAGTAATGTAGTTACATTTTTTCCTGAAACAGAGATCTAACCTCTTTAATATTACAAAACATTTAAGTCTCTTTTGATTATATAGGTGACATTGCTAAATATCAAAATCAATTGTAAAGCTCTGTGAAATTAAGCTTAAATGCATGAGCTTATAAGAATCTTAGTGTTCAACAGTTATTACATCATTAACCCTACATTAGATATTGGCTCTACAGTCTACACATGGCAGAAGAATGGCTCAGATGTCTAACCTGGGAGTCTAGTTTGAACTTCATCGTCGCAGTCAAACCTCTTGTGTTGGACGAAACCCACAAAGTTTTCAAGTGGGAAGTTTCGTGTGCACGTTCCGCACACCAGGTAGTCACTGTTAATTGGTTCTGGAAAGACAAAGTATCCATGCTGACACTGCCTAAATCCTGAAGTTTAACTCTCTTCCCCAGATGTCTAATACCGATTCTATTACTTATTATTCTTGCTGTGGATGGAAGCAAGTAAACTGAAGCTAAATCCAGATAAAACTGATCTAATTATTATTGGCACAAAACAACAACGAAACAAGGTTATTAACTTAACTACTTTCCAGTTAAATTGCTTGGTAATGATACATCACCATCAGATACCGTTCGTAATCTAGGTGTCAGCTTTCATGAGAAAATTTTTCAAGTATGTAAATCCTGTTTGTAACATTTTATTCATATATATGTGATTTCCGTCGAATTCAGCATCATTTGTCTTTATCTACTGCTAAAATAATATTAGTATCTCTAATTAGCAGTCGCCTTGACTACTGCAACTCACTCCTAAACAGACCTGGGGCCGAGTACATTTTCATGAGTACAAGTACGAGTACTTCGATGATGGATGAGTACGAGTATGAGTACATTGCTAAAAGCTGAGTACGAGTACAAGTACATTTTCACGAGTACGAGTAAAAGTACGAGTACATTTTTTAAAATATAAATATTAAATAATAACGTATTTTAAAATTATTTAATTAATCTAATTTATATAACTCAGCACAAGTGATTATGCAATGGCAGTTGATACATTTTTTATGAGGAAAACTAAGAAAAACCTCTATTTCATCAACAATGAAATTCACTTCACTGGCATTCAATTCAGTGGCATCATATGATCTTATCATCTATTTGTCATTGCACCGAATGAACATGAGTTGTTCACAGGTTGAGTCTTTCAGGCTGCACCGTTCAGGGCAGAATACTTTCTCGGCTATGCTAAATACCCTTTCAACTGGGGCTGATGAGGCCGGAATGCTGAGATGGTGAGGGACCAACTGAACCAGAGTTGTAAAACTCAGAACTGCAATGGGTCACTGTGACGATCTGTACATGGCTGACTGAGGTATTCGTTCACCTCTACAATCAGCAATCTGCTGATATTATAAGTTTGCAGTTTATATTTTCTGATCGTAGACTACTAATTGTTGAGAGGGTTAGCACATGTCCACATGACAGGCTCAGCATCCCCTTTGGACTTTTTAGCTAGGCTGCTGGCATAGGATAATACATCTGACTTGAGCCACCTTACTTCTACAGAGGAAGACTGGCATTTCTTGTTCTTAGCAGTTAGCACTGTCAAGTGGCATGGTCTCCAGACTACATCAAAGGAATTTCCTGTCTAACTGGTGGATTAACTGCTAATTGGCTCTTTATCAACATCCTGGTGGCTCAATTAAACAAACAGGTTTATGGCCTGAACTGATAGCCTACAATTATTGTTTGCTGAAGAGGGTGTTTCTGACTGAAAAGGTGCTGCCTGTTGCCACAGACCCATGGTTATCAGAGAATGAGGATGTACTATGTGTAGGGATGGTAAGGTGGTATTCTATCAGAAATAACAAAGTATTTAAAAAATAGTTGAACATTAAAATATTTCAGGAAAGTTTCATTTTATAACCAAGTATATTTATTTTCCCCAGTACATATTGAGAAAGTACTCAGATGTACTCGTAATGTACTCGTAAATTCTGAGTACAATGAGTATGAGTACGAGTCCATGACCCATAAGTTTTATGAGTACGAGTACTTCAAAAATGTACTCGAGTACACGAGTACATGAGTACCGAGTACTTCGGCCCCAGATCTGTTCCTAAACAGTATTGCTAAAAAGGTCTTAACTAAACTCCAACATGTACAGAATTGTTTGGCACGTCTGGTACTAAAAGCACCTCGTTTCTCACCATCTCTGTCCCTACTTAAACAGTTGGTCAGTTGCATTGGCTTCCAGTTACATATCGAATACAAATCAAGTTAGCCACTATCACATATCATACGCTTTCTACGCAACACCCATCTTATTTGTTTAGTCTCCTTCGTTTTTCCGATATCCCCAGGAATCCGAGATCATTTGTTTCACAATAAATTTTTGTTCCGAAAACTAAGCTTAATATTGGCAAACATGCTTTTTCTGTAGCTGCACCCAAAATCTGGAATCAACTCCCTATCGTTTTAAAATCACCTGAGACTATAGTTACCTTTCGTATAAAACTGGACTTATTTATTTGAAATTGCATTCCCACCCTAACCTTCGACGGTCCCTTGTTTTAATGATGACTCTTGCTTGTCCATGTTAACGATTTTGCTCAACATTTCTTGTATGTTGCGCCTCTGAGCTCAGATTCCTGGGGATTTAGGCGCTATAGAACTTTGTCATTATTATTATTACATGTAAATTAGAACTAAAAAATTTAGCATTAACCATGATAAACTTTGCAAAGTCTAACTTAGGCTATGTCACCATGTGCATTGTGTAAGCCAAGGCTAGCAATAATGGCAAGTCTACTCAATTCCAATTCAAGAACAAAAAATAGGGATATCAACAGACGGCACCGCTAATTCAGTCGGACGAAAATCCGTTAAGATTTGGCCGATTTTCAACTAGTTTCCATGTAATAATGCATTGGTCATAATTTTTTTTTCTTTTGAATAAAATTACATTAACATCATTAGTATTTTTTGGATTATTGATTTGAAATGGTTATTACATAAGCGTGCTTTGAAGCTGCTACCCATTGGGTGATTTGCATCCGATCATTTTGACAAGGCCCGGCTTTGTGTTTAGGGGCACTCACTTCAACGAAAAATAGGCACATGAGCTCGATATCTGATATATTAATGTGATACATCAAATTAAAGGTAACATAATAAACTGTTTATATCTAGGACAACATCGTAGGAAGTTTAGTGTAACGTTGTAAAAAATTACAACAAAAACAACTTATGTTTCGTTCCCATACTTGTGAAAATGTAAGTTTGATGTCGTTTTGCCAAGATAGTCTATTAGATTTCTACTTTTAAAATACGTAAAGAAAAGCACCATTGTTAGTTCAGCTCATGTGCCCCTACAGCTTAGAAAACACCCACCCTCCAATTTTGAACGTTCGGATGTTTCCGTGAGTGGCTTAGGCAATATCCGTCGGCTACTGTTGTCAGTATTACATGATGATCAGCAGAGGACAGCACCATATCATGTTTTTTGTTTATTTAGGGGTACTCATTTCCCTAAAAATTGTATGCGAGACCAACATCCCACACACTTTTGTTACATACAAGTTAACATATTTATTACATCCCGATCTGCATTTTCTTGTAACATTATGAAATAATATAATAAATGTATTCTGACATGTTTTGTTTTAGCAGAATCATTTATACAGGTATAATAGACCTGTACTACAATTTCTTGGCTTTAAATCATAATACATATTACTCAGTGTTCTTGCCAGAGAGTATGTTTCTATTAATTCAAAATATTACTGTTTAGTTTAAAACAATGGCATATAATATATTATATATTAATGAAGGAAGTTTTTCAAATAATAATTATATTTTTAAATAAAAATACAAGAATCACTTCAAAATAACTCATCTCATTCTATTAACTATTTAATATTATTATATTACCTTATCGTTCCACCTACAAAACTGTAATACACATTTGATTATTGGCCTACTTAGCTTTCATTTGATCGATGATACACCTTACTCAGTGCAGATTACCTGTGTAGTTCACCTTGGTCAATTCATAAATTGATTATTTTTGTAACTTTTCCTCAGCTTACAATTACCATAATACACACTATGACCGTTGTAAAATAATCCATCTTGTTAGTAATTAATTAATCTTGTTGTATTAATCAATTAATGTATTGTTCTGTCTACACAAATGGTATACATACATTGAATGCTGAACCATGCAGTTTTAATTTGCTATATTACACTGATGTTATCTGTTCCTATTAATTAATTAATTACTATTGTTCTATTAATTAATTGCTGTATTTCTCTGTCTACTTAAATTGTAGGTATCTATTGATTGCTGAGTGCTTCAGCTTTTATTTGTTGTATTACATGCAGTAATCACTAAAACTTTCATCTTGTTTTTTAATTAATTAATATCTTATATTAATTAATTAACATATTGATCCGTCTACTCATATGGTATACATATATTAAATGTTGAGCTTTAATTTGCCATATTACACACTGATCACTACAAAAGTGCTCTATTTTTCTATTAATTAATATTGATATTTTAATCAATTAATATTGTGTCTCGTTGACAAATAGTTACACTTTCATTGCTGAGCTTCCCAGCTTACATTTGCTAGATTAAACATGATATGT
This sequence comes from Escarpia spicata, assembly GCA_963995525.1. Classification (NCBI taxonomy): domain Eukaryota; kingdom Metazoa; phylum Annelida; class Polychaeta; order Sabellida; family Siboglinidae; genus Escarpia; species Escarpia spicata. The sequence continues at coordinate 30,097,170 of OZ023214.1, forward strand.
GCAACAAAACAATGATAAAATATAATTGATTTAAAAAATTTCCCTGAAAATCATGCTAATTTATGCCAATACAAATGAGTAAAATATAACTTTTTAAAATATTTGAAAAGAACTACAAATCTATCAGTGTACCAAATTTCATTGATAAACATTAAACAGAACTGTTTTTATTATAGTTTTAATAAAAATATGCATGCGATTTGTTGCCATTTTCAAGTTCACTAGTACTGTATAAGAGATAGGCTTACAATCTGAAAAATGTGTTAAATTTTATATCTTCAAAAATTCATATCTTCAAAAGTACTTTACCAATTTTGATATTGTTGTCACTTTTTACTTTCTCCTGGGTTCCGCCATATGATAAAAATATAAAACAACACATATTTGCAATTTTCAATGACATCCCTACAATTTTTTTAATTCTTATTGAATTATCCCCCAGGAAAATTATCACTTAATTTGCAGAGAAGCTCTGGCTACTGTTACGACGCCCAGTATGGTGTACATATCTGGTAAGTTGCCAACTGATAGCTTAGTATCACGATGAAGTAACTATGTCCATCACTCCATGACATGTTTGTACTGTATCAACCCGCACTCTTTAATACTAGACTTAATAGTTACTGGGTACATTTCCGTCAAAACATCGTTAAATGCTCCCACCTGTAAACACACTTTCCATGCTCGCTACTTCATCTACGATTCGAAGGAAATTGTCGACTTATAATAAATCGGTTGTCTGAGAACATGTCAGGAATGTCCGGGCTTCAAAAACATATCCGACGTCTCCTAGCTGGTGTGTCCGTGACTACTTAGAAGTTGCATGCTGTGTGCAAAAGTTTATTATGATCGCCGCCATTGAAATTGAATTATGGGATGCCTGGTCAAAACCTTTGATTTCGGCTGGATGTGGTCGTTGCTTTTAACGTATACTCAATCATACGATATGTGTTACACGAATGTATTCTACCCGAGATACCAGCATGATATGTAATGTTCACACAAAAAAACATGATATATTTTGCGGTAGTCGTCTCAAAGGGTCACTTCCGTGGTCTGCTACGAAACTGGGTAATATCTATTTTTGCCGCTTGGTGGCTTGGAATGCTTGGAAAATGCACGTACATCAAAATAGTTGTAATTTTTACGAACAAAACATTTCAGTTATAACAACAGTTTATAAGTATTGATTCAGTAAACAAAGGTATTGAATTAAGCACATATCAGTAATAAATAACCGTAATTTATTTAACCTGTCTGGTAACATTACCGTACATTCGTTATTTAAATATATACGTCCCCTTGTGTTTATTACAAGGCATTCGTTATTACAATTACAAGTATATCTTTTTAAACAATTATTTTCAGTTTAAAGTTGCATTCCGATATCGTCTACCTTTTATATAAACATTTCGGGCAAATGAATAAGCCCAACACACTGTATATAATTTTCCATAACTCCATATAAACCTTTTTCACATAATATGCCATTTTATGAAAACAAGCACACCAAAAAATTAAACATTATCCGTGTTCCACAGGTTTATTATTTCGTTTACCGGACCAGGCAACTAGTAATTTTGCAAACCTAATAACATACATGGCATAGCAAATATGGTCAAATATGTAAATATTGTTCATATTATACATGCTCTTTCCTCTTTCAGAATACAAGTTTAATTCAATATCTTTATTGCAAGCTCAACTGTGCCGTCTAGAAATGTCCATATAAATAAAAACGAAAAAGTAAACAAAACAAATGCATTGTACAATGGAGCCTATATCATATAGATATTGATAATCATATTATGTACATATTATCATATATTACGGTATACTTTAAGGATTGTTATTCTTTAAGCAACTAATACTATATAGGGATACATATTGGGATATATATATATTATATACTCGAGGCTTTTGGGATGGACCGATCATAAGGTGGTTGGTCCGGGGGCCCCGGTTGGTCCTATTTTATGAACCTACGGTAAAGTATCTGCGCTTTTTCGGCGTGTTCCTTTTTGAGCGGTTATTGAAGGCATGATTCTTTGTAATAATCATTATGGTGTATAGTTTTTTGAAATTAATGATTGGCTTGTGCTATGAACATTTATTATTTTACAAAGATAGGTATTGGAAAATATAATCATGCGTTAAGATATGAGCGATAATGCGTGCATAAAGCAATAATTAAGTAACGCCTAACGTAACGGGTTCACGTTTGTTACACAGGAACATCAGTTGGAATGTTCTTACGCCGTTACGGTAGATTATATCTGATAGGCTTCTGAATTTACACAATTTTGCATAGTTATGGAAAAACGAAATTAAAGAAACAATTTGTTTTATTTTATACAGTTCTCGGTTGATATAACCAGGTGGTGCCACTGCAGCATGTAATAAATCCATTGTCCATACGACCGCGCCACTAGACCTGTTTCGTATGACGTTTTCAGTTTCACAGATACCTATGGCTATGACTAGTGTAATTACAATCACATTGATTAATAACTATGAACTATGAGATTTTGTTTAAGTCTTGAACAAGTTGGTCTAATTTAAAGTACAGTATTATATGTCGGATATTTAGCAGAGACACCATGAGTTGCTGTGGTGTGGAGTTATTCCTCGACTGCCAGGGTTTCCAAAACAAACCTGAAGAAGGAGGATAGCGTCTTGTAATTTTATTAAAATAATAAATATTTAAATATCCAAGTATCACTTGCTTGGCATGAGACTTATACATTTAGCTTTCATCTCAGGCGGCTCTCTTCATATAGGCCATTCTAAAAAATATTTTACGAAAGAGTGAAATCATCAAGGTTATTTTTAACGTGGTCAGTGATACATATAAGGCATTATCCTCAGCGGCAGTTTCGATGTCACCTGGTGTTCTGTTAGGAAACTGGATCACCCACATACTTCTTGACAAAACTTGGCAGCTCTCTGTATATGCATTCCCCAAATTGTTCACCTAATTTAATCGTCAAATGTAGGCAATAAAGTGGAAATATGTTTTACAACTATAAATTATGTATATGGTATTTCTTATACATTGTTTTATTTACCCGAATACACAAAGAAATTATTGTACATCAATTTAGAATAGCTAAATTGTGTTGAGTTTTTTATTAAAAAATAAAACATAAACATTGTAAACCTCTATGACATCCAGAAGGTGTTAGGGTTAGCTATTTAGAAAGTAATTTTTTTTATTCAATTACAATATGAAATTATATGAACAGGAATTTCCTAAATAACTGAACTTTTTTAATGTACGTGTTTTGTTTCCAGAACTTGATGATCTACAAACTTCCAGTTTACACCTACACAATTACAAAATGTTATGACAATTCTGTGAATGATCTGCAGTGAAATATGACAGTCCAGCAATTATGCCCAGGTAAGGCGACAATTGGTTGATGATATAATTTGTTTAATTGATCGATAAATTGCAAGTATTGCATGTATACATAACAGTATATTCTGTTGTTTCACTTTCAGAATTTACGTTACTAAGTCCCATGCACGTGTAACTATTGTTTTATTGCAGCGAGACTACGTACTATTAAACAGAGTCGTTCTCTGAAAACCAGTGTTTAAATTCAGTTCTTTATTATTTAAGTATTATCTCCAATATTGGTTAAGTAGTCCTCGTCACTTATTAGTTATATACTTGGCCCAATGATGGTTTTATACCTTAAGAAAAACTTCTGTTGCATCAAGATACTTGAGGATCCAAGCTCTGTGCAGCATGTCAAAATCAAAAGGCTAGACAGTCTCAAATTGATTAAATGTTTGTCAGATACTGCCTACAAACGCATGCTTATTTATAGTTCTCATTATCTATAAAAAAAAATTATCCAACCAACACCTATCCAGAATTGGACATTTAACTATAATACTAGTATCATAACTCATACATAAAATTATTTTCTCAGCCTTATTTGAATTACATCCTTACTACAAGTGTTATTAGAGGCAGAAATTGTATATAGGGCTCTGTAGGTACTATAGTGGGTAGTAGGTCGAATAAAGATCACAACTAACTACTAGTGATAAAGTTAATGTGTTGCCATCTTCTTTTTTCTTGAAATTCAGGGTAAGGATGGCATTGATACTGGTCCACAATGTTTGTTTTCCTTCTCGCGTTCCTGAGAGAGGCATCATTTATTACATGTTATCATGATTACATAAATAATCAGAACTAGTTTGATTAATGTTCGTCTAAGGACCTACCAAAGTTAATCTCAAGAAATTTATAAGGGAAATGTTTCCGGTTATATGTTATAGATATACGGTAGAAACATAGCAAATTAGTTTGACTTATATCCATTTAGTGGGATATAAAATAATTAATGGTCGCTTCCTTATCCATGTTTCCCCCAATGTTTTAGCTAGCAAAAAGGTCAAGCTGTTTTTCTGAGCAGCAGCATAAGAAAAACATTAGTTCCAACAAGAAAATCCATAAAAATGCCACAGGTTTTAGTCAGTGCATTTATTCTTGCATTTTCCTCTTTCCGTCTTACCAACCTGCAGTAAAATCTCCTGTACGACAAACCGAGTTATCATTTTACTTTTGTATTTTGTGTGCTTATCGATTGCACAAAAGCAAAGAGGACCGCAGCACAATTAAGTAAATCAAAGGGCATTAACAGTAACCACTTGCACTTTACACAAAGTCTTCGGTGAGGTGCAGACGGAATAAAAACAATGTTTCTGAAGATGGTTATGGTGCTCTTTTTGCCTCGCCATTGTTCGGCAAACACCTGTCACCAGGCAACGGAGCCATAAATGTTGGAGAGATACAGCGATTGTGACAACATAAACCAGCAATGGCAGCCATAGTAGTGAGCTAGCTCATCACAGGATAGACAGTAAAACAGCCACTTAGTGGAAGTAAATGTCCACTGGCGGATGGAATAAAAGTGATTAATCAGAGGGCATGAGTCATACGTCGAAGTCGCCATCTGTGGGCTAAGCCTCCACAGATTGGTGCCCGTATCAGCCATCAAAGGGCATGCTCACAATTATCATCACAACTGCTTGATTCAGTTTTCACTCTCTTTTGACATTTGCACAGTTTTCAAGTAGTTGTTATTTTGAGTGCTGTGATATGTAATGTATGTAAACGTTGGTTTATTTTCTTGATCGTTCATCTCGGTTGTGGACAAACTACAGTTTTGTCTTACAGCAACATCCTATCAATTATCATACATAGACTTTGCTTATGTGTTGAGATGTTGATGTACCGAAGCAATAACATTTAGCGTTACCTAAGGAGGTTATCGTGTGTGTACTTTGGTCACAATGACACCCATAAACCCGCCATAGGTATCGGTCACACTAAAACGTCCATTTCGCACACATGCCGTTTGGACTGTGCAGCTCAAATTTCAGATTTATCCATGTTTGATTTGATGGGTGGGATATTTATTTCCCTTGGATATCTAAGATGGATGCCATCATGCATTCTTCTTATTCCAGTGGAATTTACAGCTCATGCCTCTGTGTTAATCGCATACGTAATGTGACTTGCATATTAGACACAGCATAATGATAAAGGTAATACTATATATAGTCAGTTTGAGCAGTTGTCATCAGTCAGTCAGTGGTTATTGTCCATTATATGTGACAGTGCCTTCATATTGAATTATTCATGGCATGCAATGGTTGTAGCATTATTTGCATTAATTGATGCACATTTATTGGTAGCAAGCAGCACATTAAGGAGTCCGTCAGGAGAGTCAAAGCAAATTCTGAATGTGTGGTTTTTCTTGTAATAAAAGAAACATTACAGTTGGTGATTGTCTGTTAATTGTTGGTGTCTGTGTGTTAATTGTTGGTGTTTGTGTGTTAATTGTTGGTGTCTGTGTTAACTGTTGGTGTATGTGTGTTAACTGTTGGTGTCTGTGTGTTAACTGTTGGTAACTGTGTTAAATGTTGGTGTCTGTGTGTTAACTGTTGGTGTCTGTGTGTTAATTGTTGGTGTGTGTGTGTTAATTGTTGGTGTCTGTGTGTTAATTGTTGGTGTGTGTGTGTTAATTGTTGGTGTCTGTCTGTTAATTGTTGGTGTCTGTCTGTTAATTGTTGGTGTCTGTGTGTTAATTGTTGGTGTGTGTCTGTTAACTGTTGGTGTATGTGTGTGAACTGTTGGTGTCTGTGTGTTAACTGTTGGTAACTGTGTGTTAACTGTTGGTGTCTGTCTGTTAATTGTTGGTGTCTGTGTGTTAATTGTTGGTGTCTGTCTGTTAATTGTTGGTGTCTGTCTGTTAATTGTTGGTGTGTGTCTGTTAATTGTTGGTGTTTGTCGGTTAATTGTTGGTGTTTGTCGGTTAATTGTTGGTGTCTGTCGGTTAATTGTTGGTGTCTGTTAATTGTTGGTGTGTGTGTGTTAATTGTTGGTGTCTGTGTGTTGATTGTTTGTGTGTGTGTGTGTGTGTGTGTGTGTGTGTGTGTGTGTGTGTGTGTGTGTGTGTGTGTGTGTGTGTGTGTGTGTGTGTGTGTGTGTGTGTGTGTGTGTGTGTGTGTGTGTGTGTGTGTGTGTGTGTGTGTTAAATGTTGGTGTGTCTGTTAATTGTTGGTGTCTGTGTGTTAATTGTTGGTGTCTTTGTGTTAATTGTTTGTGTGTGTGTGTGTGTTAAATGTTGGTGTCTCTGTTAATTGTTGGTGTTTGTGTGTTAATTGTTGGTGTACGTGACTCTGTGTTAATGGTGCTTGTAAAAGTGCTTATAAAAAAAACGTTTGTGTGTTTGTGGAAAAGTCGTTTGTCTAATTTGACCCACCCACCTCCCTACTTTTCGTCCAGGAATGTTTTATGTATAGTCATGATTTGTGCATCGTTACTGGAAGGGGTTGCTGGTCTCAATACTTTCCCCACATTTATAGTTGATTGTGAGCATAGGGTTTGCACCGGATGTGTTCACAGGGTTTTATTGCAAGAGACGTTGCATGCCTTTTTCCACTTTCGATTTAGGAATGGTATGGAATTGTATATATCGAGGCGAAATACCCCCACATTTGGGATTATTATAATTTTAGATTTAGTGTTTTTGGCAGCAGATAGCATGGTATTCAGAAAGGCACTTTTTAGTTAATCATGTTGGCTTTAAAATTAACTCTACACATAACAAGCTCTGCTGTGATTACATGTCATTCCTTTCAATTGTTCTAGGAATACCGCTGCTGATTTATATGTTGAAATGTGGGCTCTAACAGCCTGATGCTCAGGAGACTAGTATTGGGCTCAGTCACAGGCCTGGCATTGGGTTGTAGAGTCCACATTTCTTTTATTTAAATATTACAGTGTGCCAAAAAGGCTTATACACTGGTTACCCATAATAAACAAACGTCATCCATTTGGCGTTTTTCATATCTATATTTGTCTCCGTGTTGTTGCTTGCATAAATATATATATACACTATATATATTAGCAAATTATGAACATACAAGCTCGGTTTAGCTTTAATCTACCATCTTCTGTCATGCTTGAGAATGGAGCCAATTGTGAGAAATGCGTTGGATTATCTGTGAGTGAATTATCTTTGTCTCCCCCGATCAATGCAGGACAAATCAATCAAGTTGAGTAGCTAGACGTTCACCTTCTGTCCTCCCAGTGAGGAACCATTCAGGCAATTATCAGTAATTCTCTCCCTTTGTGTGGATTGTCAGTGCTAAGATCCATCAAAACTCCATCCTCAACGTATTTCATACACAACAAATCATATTCGTCGATATTCTGATCTGCAATATGTGAATAGTTAACTAATAAAAGTTGGTTTAATAAAGAAGTGCATCATTTTGTTTAAATCATCATGAGAATTTGTTTTGGTCATTAGATCGGATAACTTGCAAAAGTGTAAACAAAATTTGAGCTATCTAGACCACTTTTGTTATATTTTTTCAGACCAAATAAAACTTCTTTATTTATACTTGTTATATTTTTGCAGATTTTTTCAGACCAAATAAAACTTCTTTATTTATACTTGTTATATTTTTGCAGATTTTTTCAGACCAAATAAAACGTTTCTTTATTTATACTTATAGTTTGCCCAATGATTTCGACAAAACCAAATAACGAATTCATGAAATGAATGTCAAACAAGATGCGTGAAATAATAGAAATTAATCTTTAAAATAACACAAAGTAAATAATTTGCTTTTTGCTGGTTTACTGAACACAGGTGTTTTAGCTGGTTCATAGTGATGCTATTATTTAGTGTGAGATAGAAGATTGAAGAATAAAATTAAAAATTTGACATCAATTTAGATCAAGTATTTATTTATTTATAATTATAAGTTCTATAAAATTTTAAATGCACTGGCATAAATGTGTTGGGAAATGGAACAAACGTAAATGTGTTTAGTACCTTGATATCTGGTCTACATGAGGGAAATTGTGGGAATTTTGTTGTTGTGGGAACCATGTTTTTAATTTCACATGTGTTATTATTTTTATGGATCAAATAAAGCTACTACGAAATGTGTTTCCTCCCTAGGTATGATTAATATAAACACTTTGAACATTGTAATAACTCCGCCGCCAGACACTGCCTTCTGTCCCAAATCTTCAGATTTATTAAAGTCGTTGCTATTATTTTATATTAGTGATGCTAGCCTTTGAATGGTAGTGAAAAGTTAATTATAGTCTACATTATAATATATTATAATTATGGCATTGTATAAAATTAGCCGTATTATTATGATAGATTGGAATGGTCCGCTGATAATGGAGTAACGATCCCTTTGCGCAAAAGTAACATTGTTTACTGCAAGGTAATACTATAGATCATATACACTGATGACTTCACGCATTAAATGTCAAAAATTGTATTACGTGAGCTAATTAAAATGTGACTTTAAAAGAATAACAAAAGTCTTAAGTTAAAACAATGTTGAATTTAAAAATAAAAAATAAAAATGTATCTACCCCCCTGGTAGTTTATGACTGCTCTACTATCAGTTTAAATAGAAGTTCTCTCCAAATACACGTACATGCATGCACACCCGCACACATGTCTGTCATAGGCAATCTTGAATGCGTACCATAACAAGATGTTTCAATATTTATTAATCAAGTTATTAAAATATTAAAACTTGGACTCCATCGCGCTCTGATTTCCACCTAGCTGTCAATGTTCATACCTATTTCTCTTGTTAATTTCTCATTACTGGTGCAAAACTGCAAGTAAAAAAATATGTTGATGACCAGACAAACATTCGTCAATACATAATGCTGTTTTTTCAGATTTGGCATATTTTCATGATGAGTTGAAGATCATTAAGTAAAAAAATAAAAAGTTGATATTAATCAAATGATGACTTTAAAAAGATTGCACACTTGGTTAAATTGTCATTTTTCAGTGACAATGAAAAATTAAATTTTCTGTCATTAGAACTGTATTGTTAATGCGTCCACATGCAAATCACTACTAGCCAATTAACCAGTGACTAAACAACTAAATTTGTCTAAGCAAAGTAGAAGACATTTTGCCAGTTTGACTGGGAAAGATAATTACTTTATTCAAAATTACATACTAACTACACATTCCTTTTTAATTACATTTATATATTTATTTGTGGGTTGTTATTAAAATAATATATTAATGACTTATATAAATAGCATTCTTTGTTGCAATATTAAATTAAGTATTCATGAAAATACTACTGCTGTGATTTATGTTGCTGTTTTTCGTCTTTTTTCAATCACACAAATTGTTATCTTGCACCAAGAAATTTACATATGTATCACATGTATTGTGAGGGCTAATCAGCCACTCATGGCTTTATACCCTCATTACAGAAACCATGGCAATCTATGTATGTAATTGATTGGAGTGTATCATAGTTTCTGTAATAAACCATTGTTATAATTATTATTCTGTGTTGGTGGTTAGTTTTTTTAGTCCTTTGGGCCAAAGGTCCAAGGGACTATTGCCATCACTCTACGTCCGCCGTCTGCCGTTAGCTGCCGTATCTCAGAAACCGTTCAGCAACTTTTTCTCTAATTTTGCATAGACATATCTTAGGGCACTGCCACTATGCACGGGAAATCTGTATTTGATTGAATCATTCTAAGGGCTCCCTAGTTTATGAATTTAATTTAATATAAGGTATGTATCAATTTGTATACATGTGTTACAATTACTTTATGTAAAGTATTGAACATTGATTTATACAAAACAGCGTTATCACTGGTGGCATCAGATATAGTTTTCTGTCATTATGACCTGATGAGTGTAGGAGGGTATATTTTAGGTTTATGAAATGTACTTCCTAATCAAAATCAAAAGCTACTTTATTGAAAATGTAAATAATATTTTTTTTTAAATATAGTTTTGTCGCATTCATACATTCACTTCGAACTCACCTGAAACTGTTTTCAAACTTTAAAAATATATGTTATCCCATGCATGTGTGCAGTTGAATCAAAACTGCATGACCTGTAAATTACTTGTATAAAATGTAGCCATAATGGTTGGCAAAAACTCTGTGGCGGCCGGCGTAACAAGAAATAAAAACTTGCCTTCATATGAATTTCTGTGACATACATCAAATAAATTGACTACACAACACCCAGTACAAATAACTTGTTCAGTATCTGGCAGGCAGAGATTTCCATATAGCGGTGTCCTGCATCAAACTTCTAGTTTCTTTAGGGGAGGTATCAAAGTTTGCAAAGTCAAATGTACAGTACATGTAAAAAGTAAACAGGTAAGTTCTTATATAGCATACTATCCACTCCTGAGGACTGCAAAGAGTGTTTTACACTTTACTCCCTGGCAGACCTGTTCAATCTAACACCATCTCAATTTCTCTTGGAAGCATTCAGACGTGTTGCAATTAATGCACAAAGACTATCTGTACACATACACCACTGTCTATAGCCAGGTACTCATTGATGCAGCTGAGTGAACTGGACCAACATATGCTGCGTTCACACCTACAGAATAAAAACGGTTTAGTTAAACCTTTTTAGTTAAACTGGTTTATGTTTGTAAATTGAGAGCGTTCACACACACATTTAGCTCAACCATTTTAAGGAGGAAGTTGATATGTGCACATTGCGGCCGACTCCTTCCAATTCGGCCTGCACCCGATCGTCCCCCCACAACTCAATTAACAATTTATTTTCTCTATCATCCCAATTTTCATGTCGCAGTTGCGGTTCTTTAGCTTTTACGTTGCTTTGATCCGTAGAAGACATGATGCCGCCAAAATCTTGTTGATGTTGTAAACAGGAAGCAATGAGGAGCAAGATCAAATGCGCATGACTGTGACGTACTTAAAACTTTTTAGCTAATACGCTTGCGTTCACACTTGCACACTGAACCGTTTTAGCTAAAACAAACTAAACCACCTACTGAAGCGGATTAGTTAATAAACCGTTTTAGCTAAAATGTTTTAGTGCTAAATCGTGTTCACACATGTTTTCTGACAGAATTAGTTAATTAAAACGGTTTAACTAAACCGTTTTAAAGTGTAAGTGTGAATGCAGCTATAGAGTGAACAAACTGTTTTCTAATAATAATAATAATAATAAACTTTATTTATACACCATCAAATCCGGGACTAATGACCCCCGTTCACGGGTGTTTACAAATTGCCAATCATCTAAGAAGCATAAAAACACTTTTAAGAGAATAAACAAGAAAATAAATTAAATTAGCAAACAATATCATAGTATAGGTAGCACAGGATTGAAAGTACAAAGTTCTAGCGGTTGTGCTCAACACTGTGTATAGAGTTTCTCATTGGTTTATCCCAACCCCCCAATGCATGAATTAGAACTTGAGATTTCGAGCTAACCAATAGTTGTCAGATTCAACGGACTTGACATTACCTACAGTAGCTTCAATGTGCATTAATATATGTTCCACTCAGTAGGTGGCAATACTGTAGTGATATACGTTGCGGACTTATGCGTCCACCCCATCATAGTTTTGTGACATGTTTTTTATTCGGCAATCTTGTGCTTTCTAAATATTACTAGAAATGAATTAACTAAAGAAAGCAGAACTATTCGTTCTCGTTTTAGAACTGTCAGCAGTACTGTCGATTTGAAAGAAGTTGAATGGGTACAATTGACAGTATTAATGGATCGGTTTTTATTTATATTTATAACATGATCACCAATAGCCTGCTTCATTTATGCAGGGCATTTCTAGAAGAAAAACAGATCAAGATTTGTCCATAGGTCGTGTATAGATATTATAGATTCTTTGTCACTCAATCAACATGATTTACGACATATTGAATCCGTATTATTATGCAAAACAAACAAGCGACATCGTACCATGTGCATATTGCCACCGCGATATTATCTTTCTATATGTGAAAGGCTTGCTGACAAGCCGTCTTACACCACCGAGCTGTGATGGAATTAATCATGACTTCACTTTATATGCTGTCTATGCAGTCATCAGCTGTTTAAGATGGAGTAGATTATTAATACGGAGCTTTATATGTGACCATCTTGCTAGGCTCTGACATAATTGGATGCCGAAGAGGGGGATGTTTATGATGTGCAGGCGGTTGTGCGTTTTCCCCGCACATTCGATGTTGTTATTCAACTGAATGCAATGAAACCTAAAATGTGATTTGCGAAAAAACTGGAAGATTTGGGTTTTGTTGATTAATTAGTATGAAAATGTCATCTCCAAGACAACTGCGCACCTTTACTTTTTAAGTGGCATTTTTATTGATGATCACGAATCTTTTTCATGCACATAATTTCGAGTGCTCTCTAAGATCATACTGTGCCTTTAAGGTAGTATAATAGGAAACATATCCATGTCATAACAGCTTCAGAATCAAGAAAACAGGCTTGTATTCTATAAAAATAATTGTCCTGTTATTATATAAGGATATTAGAAAACTCATTTGATTTACTTACATATTTATATATTATTTCCAGTAATTAATAGCATTTGTGGGAATGAGGATAACTTCGCTTTGATTCATAAACATGTTTGTTTACATCTTAAAATAAAAAAATTCTAATACAGCAAACCATCTATCAAGTGTTTTAGCAGTAAATAATATGTATATAATACAACAGAACACATGCTACATCTGTGTGGTCACAAATTTATGTTTTGGTTCATTTTCTATTAAGAAAATAATTTTTATGCAAGAAATTCTAACATGAAAACATAATGTAATCAGACATTTCTTTATCTTTTCTTAGAGCTATAAAACATCTATAGTGTTACAAGTTTTAATTTAGCAAACATTCAATTACAATGTCATAGTGGATTCCTTGTGCACGTGATCCAGAGGAAATCATCCCTGCTCGAAAAAAGGAAAGAAGCCTTCATTATCTGTCACACGTTAATGCCGTTTGAATGGATTTACTTGATGTGTCTACGGAAAGGGCACTCTCGGCTGGCAAGCACATTTCACTGTCATATAAATGGCGCGATTCATTCGCTGACATTCATGATGGTGATTTGCTAATGCAGTTTCTGCCCGTCATTTATGTAACTGTTTGCGCAGCCATATTCCCACTCAGAATTACCTCGAATGTTCCTGTGTTTTCTCTGCCATATTCATGTTGTTCTTCTTCAACCATAACCGTAGATAACTGGGCACTTTATATGTAATTTACTGAGTGTTTTATAGTCTGTTTTTCATTTATTACCATTTATTTATATATTGTTCTGAATACTTGAATGAATCTGTTGACTGCCTGCTAGTTTGCATTTAATAAGCTCGAAACCGTGTTTACAATTTGAAAATGTATTTTACATTAAATATTTCAACACTAGTTTGGTGTATTAATTATTTTTTTTTTTTTTCAGTTGATTTGATGACATAATTACATAATATAATAGGACATCACCAGGGATCCATCAGACAATCTGGACAGCGGCTTTGCGTCAATGATGCATCATTCACTTAAATGCCACTTTGTTTTCTGCTGCAAGAGCCGTATTGACGCGTATATATATATATATATATAAAACATATTTATCTGAGAAAATTTTGGTGACTTTGTGTTAGGCTGCAAACATGCAGCTTTCAATAAAACATTCTTAACCGGAATCACGCCGGAGAATTCCATCGCTATGATTTTTTAATTTTTTCGCTAGGGCTTATAGTGTGTCGGTTGTCCACTAGAGTGCAAATAGTTTCCATTTATCGCTGATCAAATCTTGTGGAATGACAATGCCGCCAAAGAAACATCCCTTGATCTCACAAACCATGTTACTTGGATGGGCCTAAAAAAGAAAATTGTTCCGCCTGAGACCGTAGTTGCTGAACCAAAGACAACAAACCAAAAAGTGCAGTTACATTGCCGACATTGGTACTGAAGCCATCATTATGGCATGACTGTTACACAACCCACACCCGGCACAATTTCTGTCGCTGAAGACATCATCAACGTTGTTGGCTCAGTGACAAGATGCAGTCGTCTGCATCCATCGGCTCCCAATGTGTTTCAGAAACAGTGGCTGACACTATTTTCATAGCTACATTTTGATGTGAGAGGGAGAGAGAGGGTGGTGTGGTGTGGTGTGGTGTGGTGTGGTGTGGTGTGGTGTGGTGTGTGTGGTGTGTGTGGTGTGGTGTGTGTGGTGTGGTGTGGTGTGGTGTGGTGTGTGTGGTGTGGTGTGGTGTGTGCGTAGAGAAGAGGACATGACAAATGGAATAAAAATAATTTCCCAAAAAGTACTTTAATGAGTCACCTGGTGCACAAAGAACACATATAATGATATGCCTAATATTAAAAAACCTGTAATGTTCATAACTTTTTTAATGATTAGAAGGTCATCCATGAGGGTGCCAAAGTGTACCTGATTGGGGCTGGAGTAACTCTCAGTACCCACCCACCCTGCTTGGGGCAGGAGTGTGGACTGCGCCAGTATGAATGAGCTACCCCCACCCCACAGCCCAGGCAGTGATCAATGGGGGAGAGTGGCCACAGACAAGGCCAGCAGTCAGTGTTATTGGCTTGATGCAGCAAATGAATAGGGAATGCATTAGCAGAGTGTCTACAGCTTGTCAGGAGAGTGAGGTGGTCAGTGCAGGACTGCAGTCACTGGTAATGGACTGTTACAACAGAGTAGGCATCACCTTGTTCATACCATTGTCGTTGGCGTTATCACCTTTGTTCTGTGACCATCGCTGGTTGACCCATCAAGGTATGTGATGTGTAAAAGTGTGGCGGCTACGTAAATGCGCCGGCTTTGTTAGTTGACGTGTTGTGTGGTATTTTTGGGGAGCCTGTGGAATTTCAGGGATGAATGAAAGCATTATTTGAGGAGAATGTCTGTTTTTGTTGGTGCCGTTCTGAAGCTGTGTGGTATTTTAGAGGACACATGTTCGATTGTGCTACTAGGAGGGTGTAGACTTCTGTTATGTAAGAAACGATTTATCAATTGACGACGTAGTTCGGAAAACACAACAGTTATTTTACTGTATTTAATTGTTTACATGTTTTTAATGTGCTGCGCTTTTCTGGAGTTCGTTTCCATTCTTTCTTCTTCATCGACAGGTTAAGGTAGTTGTATAAAATTAATTATTGTTATTAGCATTTGATAGGTATATTTACAGGACTGGTTTGTTAGTCCTGGCATCTGGGTGGCCGCCCCTGGGTTCAGTGGGGTATCACCCCAATCTGGGGATCAAAGAACAAGATTTTCACCCCAACAAATCATTATGTTGTTTATATCTAGTAACTGATCCCCCCCCCCCCCCCCCACAGTGTTGTGTAGCTCTCAATCTCTCTGTAGGGTAGTGGCTAATTAGGTTGAGACCATTACACTCTGTAGTCAAACAGCTGGCTTTCAGGGACAAACCTGCAAATTACAGAGTGAAGTCACATGGGAATGCCTGGAGAGTTCTACTGGCAAAGTAGTGCATCAAAGATGATGTTGTCCTGACAAAGTGGATTATGTCATTGGCACTTCTAGATGAGGGTAGAGAGAGGGTATGGAGAGAGGGGGCGGGGAAGGGGTAGTAATACAAATAATAATTGTTTAGTTTAGACCAAAAGAGTCCATATACCCCTAGATATATATATATTATAAAATAAATGTAATGAATCAAAATTCAAGTGATTAAAATATATAAATAAACACAATACATTATGCTCTAAAATGAGTAATAAGCACAGCCCATGCAGTAAAAGAACAAGTTACATATATATATATAAGTACTGACAAGTGAAAGCATTAGTATAAATATATGTACTGACAAGTAAAAAAGATTAACTCAAATGCGCCAAGTATCGAAGGCCTTGCTGTTAACGCAGCCAGCCTCGACAATATTGCTAGTAGAATGTGTTTAGGATCTGAATGTTCTGTTTACATTTTCAACATGCGCATGCTGTTTTACATTTGGTAAATGCAATTTGGCGGCCAGCATAGCAGTATATGTTCAATATATTTATTATAGTATTAACTGCAACAGTATATAAATAAAGGTTACTAAATGAGGAAGGGATGTCTTACTTGGAATGTATTATGGACACCGTTTTATTTGTGC
Organism: Escarpia spicata; assembly: GCA_963995525.1. NCBI lineage: Eukaryota > Metazoa > Annelida > Polychaeta > Sabellida > Siboglinidae > Escarpia > Escarpia spicata. The sequence continues at coordinate 30,113,661 of OZ023214.1, forward strand.
CTATTTGCATGTCTGGCCCAGCTACTGAGTAGTCTGGCACAACCTGATCTAACACTCGGTCTCAAAGGTACTGGCTGATGAGTTAAACAGTCTTTTGGCAGGGGACACAACTAACAGTGTCATGCCAGTGTCATCATTGTCACTGTCAGCATCATGACTAGTGACACTGTTTAACACAACAGTGTCACTGTTAGTGTCATGACCAATGAACTGGATGCCACAACATGTCACTGTTAGTGTCATGACCAATGAACTGGATGCCACAACATGTCACAGTCACTGGTCAGTTACACTGTATCACTGTCAGCATCACCACCATTGACACTGTACGAGACAAGTGTCATTATCAATATAACGACCAGTTACACTGTATGAGAAAAGTGTCACTGTTGGTCAAGATCAGTAACACTGTCTGGGACACATGTCACTGGCTCTACCACAACTAGTGACACTATGAGAGTAATGAGAGAAGTGTCACAAGCAGCGGCATTACAAGTTACATTGTGATTGTATTATACAAATGTTCTTGCCAACATCACAACCAGTGAAACAATATGAAACCAGTAGCAATATCAGTGTCATGATCAGTGACATTACACGAGACAAGTGTCAACAAAAACAAAGTATCAACATTATATGAGACTGGTGTCATGGCTAGTGACACTGTATGACACAAAGAAGTCCTGTAGTTTACTCTCTCTCTCTCTCTCCTCTAACTTCCCATAATACACTTTGTGTATTCCTGACCTGGTGATGTAACTTCGGCTAGTTGTATTGCAATTAATGAACACTGGTTGAGTAATCCCCATGGGATTCAAGGTGCCATTCAAGGGGACCATCTCAAAATGGTGCACATAATTGGGTTGCATAAATAATCTGCTCTCTTATATTTCATGGAATTCAGCAATCCATCTACAATGCATTACCTGTACTTAAAAATAAACATCATTTTCAAATCACTTGCAAACTAAATAGTTATACTGGTATTTATTTACATTTCGTTGACAGTGTGGATTTGATATTGAGTAATTTCTCAAAGCTACTAGGGGAATTTCTTCAAAAAAGTTGTAAATTCCCCCAATAGATTTTCTAATAATCTTCAGTCAAGTTTAAAGAAGCTATTAAAATTATTGATATTAAGTAATTTCTCAAAGCTACTTGGGGAATTTCTTCATAAAAGTAGTAAATTCCCCCAATAGATTTTCTAATAATCTTCAGTCAAGTTTAAAGAAGCTATTAAAATTATTGATATTCAGTAATTTCTCAAAGCTACTAGGGGAATTTCTTCATAAAAGTAGTAAATTCCTCCAATAGATTTTCTGATAACCGTCAGTCATGTTTAAAGAAGCTATTCTCTAGGTATCCATTTTTGTGTATATATCATCGCTGTGCATGACCATTTTGATATGATCTGTGACAAAATGAAGACAACAATTGTTGACATCTGCTTTATTATGTATCCAAAGCAATGGTGTTGCGGAGTCAAATAAATCAATATTCTCAGTGGCAAGGCATACATAATGCAGATGATGTTAGCTGAGAGTGAAAGCATTAAGGAAGACTGATGTCACATTGCTATTGATCCTGATCATACGTGTTTTATGGACCCATGTTCATGTCGCTTTTTTCCCTGTGGCTAGACCCCCTGCGGATGTCTGGTAACATAAGACGCCGTCTCAAAACATCCATCTTTGACATGAAATTGATTTAATTAGGGGTTGTTTCGTCTAGCATCATACATCAATTAAATTTATGTATTTTCCTTGAAACAATGTTTATATTTTGACCCGGAAGCTCTTGTTAATGCACGTAGTCATTCATAGTCATTCGTGTTTGGTGCTTTGAAGGCTGAAGCGCCACCTTGTGTGTATAAAGTTTATAATAATAATAATATTGATGTTATGACGGGCCATACCCATTAAAGTTTGCACAACTGTACAAAAAACTAATAGATAAAAATACAAATCACTACATTGAAAATACAAGTATACATAACTAAGGTAAGACAGCTGTAATAAATACCTTGTTTACTTAAAATAAATATCAACATCAGTCAGCTAAAGCAAGTTTATCTATAACAATATATACAGCTGTATAAACGTCAATATGTTAAAACAATCAATGTTATGCTAAAATGAAGTTGCCGGGTCCTAAAGGTCAATGTAACTCAAAGTTCATTTAGCCAGAGGCTAAATGATCGATGCTATGTATTTTAGGAGCATCATCCATCAGTATTTTGGGATGACCTCTGAATTATTGGTATTTGAGTGCAACCTATTCCAGACATTTTTGTTTTTAGTAGCAAGCATCATCAATTATTGAAAGAAATTCCTTGTTTGCTTACTTAACAGGACTGAGTCAGTTTCGTGAGAGAATTTTTTGGCAGTTACCACTTGGGAATTTAATTTGTTATTACCATTGTAACCTAGCACGTAGATATAATTAATTTGAATTAACATAGATTTATAATTAATGTAGAGAAATTGTACATAAATACAATTTTATAATGCAAATATAGGAATTATAATTAAAATAGAGTAGAATTTAAAAAGGAAGTATAAATAGAGGAATTAGAAATTATGTAAAGAAATTTTAATTTAAGTTTAAACAATGTATTTACAATAGGGAATTAAATAAATGGACAAATTAAGATTGAAAATAGAAGAAGTGAAATAAAAATATAGGAATTAAAATTTGAATGAATAATAATTTTTTAAATTAAAATTTGTGTGTATGTTTGTGCTGCAAATTATCAATTTGTTTTAGCTCTAAGTGCAGATCAGACAATAAGAGTAATCAACCTGATTATTAAGGAACCGATGCTTGAAGCACCAATTATCTGTCAAGTTTTTGTTCCACTATTGTTGCTGTCAGCCACTGCAGTCTCAGCACTAACAGAGCACCATGGCAGAAAGCCGAAGCCCAAGGGAGTTTATTTATATTTATGTGAGTCTCTCCTACCATAACTTGATGTTATGTTAATGTCCTGGCAATTTACGAGGCTATAAAACAATTTACAATGCTATAAACTGTCTGTGGAGGAAAGAAATAAATTAACATTATATTTAGTAAGGGCTTCGTTTAAACAGCTGTCAGGGTGTGTGTGCCTGCGCGCTATTGATCCGGATGAAACGAATGGGCACATTAAATGTGCATTTAGCGCAATTCATTATTTAAGAACGGACATTATTCATGTTTTCTAATTCGCATGTGCATCCATCTTGAAAAGGTCATCAATTTGGTCGATATAAAATGTTTAAATTATGATATCGCATTCATTTTCACGACTAATGAAGTTCACCATGCATTTGATTTTATTCGCTAATATTGCCTGCAATATAAGGTCCTTTTAAACGATGAATAATTGCAGAAAACTCATTTGTTCTGTTTTCTAATATCTACTGGGGCACAGGCTGCCATCTCAGGAACATTGCCCATTTATCAATATCGCAAAAAACAGCAACAAGGTCATTTATCATTCGCCGCAAAAAACAACAAAGGGTGCAGCAGTGTCACCATGAATTCGGACCTAGACAAGTTTTTCTTGGCTGTTTTCCAGACAACTGGGAAGGGAGGCCTGTCGTCACTCCATCTATAGTGCCTTGTTGAATTCTGTTGGCCAATTTCTCTGTCAACCAATCGACCATTGTATAGTGAGTGACACGGTTGAAGTATGACAGGTCACACAGGGACATTGTGAGACACTGACGGCTGTGGTCACACAGATAGAGTGACGATTGCAACAGACCATTATTTGTCATACCTTGACTATTTATTGAACCTAAATGTCGTTAAATGTTTAAAGACATTCCTTTTCAAGCAGAAGTATACATGAGAGAACATAAAATTTAGTGTTCTAGTAATTTAATTCTGTTTATATTTTAGTTGTAATTTATTTATTTTAATCCATGTATACTTTTAGCTATACTAAGTCTTGTCTTAGAGCTAAACATTTGATATGTTTTAACAAATAGTCCTAAATTGATAATAGCCTGCATACGATTTGCCAGTTATTTTTTTACAAATTAGCACCAGTTATGTTGATATTTATGAAAAAGAAGTGAACTTTTCTTAGGTATTTTATACTTTTTTTGCAACCTGTCACATGCGCTGACATTACACACATTACACACAAACAATCATGTGTAGACCTGTACATTTCTACGTGTATTTATGTGTGTATATATGATAAGTTAATCGTGTCAGTTACAGTTTTATGTAACATATTCCGTGTATCTTCCTGCGAGCCTGATTGTTGATGGCATTGCCGCTCTCACTCAACGTTCTTGCAGACGTCATTTGCGCGATATGACGACCACACGTGCCCCGCATAAGGTGGCTTCATTGCGCCTTTGATTGAGAAATGAATTTGCAATTGTGACAGGGTTGACTTGAGGAACTGACATGCAGTTAATTCATTTGCAACGCCAGATGGGACCGATTTCTGCTCAATTCCATTTTCTCGACATTGTATCCGCGCGTCCCCACGGCGAAGCCACTACATCATTTAGAAATTAGTTCACTATGCGGAGGATGAATATTTCATGAGGCGGCGACGGCAAACGGTTGCCATGGCATTAATTCATAGCACCGTTATTGGTTTGTACGTGCGCGCATGTGTATGTGTGTGCACGCGTGCTCACGTGCCGCAGAGGCTATCGCTGCCATGCGGTGTGGTCGGTACCACTTACGCACACGCTTGACACCTTTCGTTGCTGCAGCACTTTACTCGGTTGAATTAATAATGATGTTTGCAGACTGCTGAATCAAATGCATGCTTTGCTTTCTCAGAATTGCCATCTTGCATGTGTATTCTTGGCCCTTCAGATGTTGATAGAGTTTTGCGGCGGCGGCGGCAGCGGCGGCGGCGACTGTGATAAGCCGTTGGTCTGTGTTGGAATTTACCAGTGCTGGAGAGGTCCTTAACGATGTGGTCTCTTATAAGTTGCTAAAATAATATCTGTATATTTATGATTAAATATATAGTATCGCCTGCATACACAGTTAACATAAATTGATCTGAAAATCTGTCTTTGTTAGAGGTGGTCTTGGCGCTCGGAGCGTACCACTTAACCATGATCAAGATAAATCGCTGTTATGAAAAAGACGCTGCACGTGGAGCTTCCTGGTTCATTTCCGATATCTGAAGATTGTCAGTTCCATCTTGCCACTGATTACTCTGATGTCATTCATAGTAGGAACATAACAGGTCAGGGTTTTTATTAAGAGCCAGGACCCCAGTAATTTATCCGGCTTTGGCTATCCATGTGCCCGGCTATCAAAAATGGAGAAGGGAAATTTTGTATTAGCACGAGTGATTTGCAAGACACCACTTTTGAATTAATTTGCATTACAAATTGTGCTGTACAGCGTCTAAGCTCCACAAACAGTTCAGTGCATCGATGGCGATTATGACATATCGCAACAAAATAGTGCGGTCTATGAGTTATTTTTGCATTAATAAACGGCACAATTCATATCCAGAGTTTCTGGTTTGTGTCGTTCTGCTGAATTGAATTCCCACAATTCTTAGCGTTATTTGTGATTCCCGATAGAGTTCGCCACTGTGCTTTTTCATAGCTCATCAACAATGTTGGCGTAGCGACGTCATTTCACAACTTAAGACAGTCTAACACTAAGCTAAGAAACAGAAATGTTAGAAGTCATTGAATATAGCCACATATGAATATTTAATTATTGTGGGAGGAGGTGGTGATGTGGGGAAAGTTTGCTACCTTCTTGTCAAAGTCTCCACAAAAGGCAAAAGCAAAACTGTTTTTCTTCAGCGTGTATGATAGGTTTCTGATGTTTTTCCTGTTTGGTTTATAGCCACACATTTTTTAAATATCGATAACTGATTCAGTGGGCCCAAATAGCGCTTCGGTTTGCATAAACCTGTGCTGTTATATTGCTCTTTTCACATGCATTGCACGCTAACCCACGTCCGCAGCGTCGGAGACTGACACAAACCGGAGTGCTATTTGGGCCTGAAAAGTGGCAAAGAATGCAATATTTTATTCGTATTTTATAACATCACATGCCATGCCTGAAACTATGTTGAATGGTGGAAAGAACACACTGAAGATTAAAGGGAGCCAGTGAGTTCCTCTATGCGGAATTAATGGGTGTAGTAATTTGCAACAGGAAGTTTAATGTGTCGGACGTAGGAAAATGTGGCATTGTTGAACATAAAAGAGTATTGCAGTTAACTCAGCCTGACTCGGCCAGTAGAGATTGTTTTGAAATTGATGTTTTGTTTACTAGAACATGTTCCCGGGTCATACCTTCCAAATTGCGAACATTGTTAGGGGCTTACTACTAAACACAATTTTGCAGGCAATTTACCTTCAACAGAGTTAATGTAGTCTTAAGAACATTATATTAAATAACAAATGAAAAACTAGGAACATTATTCCTCCTTTCAAAATGTAGACAACTATTTAGGCCTAGTTATAATACATAACAGTGACATAAAGGTGGGCTTGGTTTCTATTTAACGAGATTCCCATCCAACGCTACTGGCTCCAGATGGCATGTGGACTAGGAAGCTTTAGGCTTATCGAGAGGCCAACAATGATCATCTATGTATAACTCGCCCATATCAAATATTTATTAATTCTACTTTTAAACATATTCAGTGGAATCACACTGATATCATTAACACAGTCAACTTGCTAGATCCATTCAAAGTATTGTATTTGTATTGCAATATATGTAATTTATGAAGATGCTGTGCCTAGTGGCAAACACAATGTTACAACCTCGTTATGTTGGAAATAACAGATTGATATTAATAATAAATCTTGTTTTGCATTAAAAGAAATGATAAAACTGACAATGTATATCAACTCAATTAATATGGGTGGGCATTCAGCTAGCAGTTATTTTTATGATGGACATGTTTAAATTGTAAAGCTTATGACACCATTGTGAAACACTTAATATCATGTTAAATCTTTATTGTTATACTTATTAATAATATTACGAAACCAAGTTATGAGCACTTGACGAAACAACCCTCCTAAGCTTCGACTTGGTCACTTGGAGCATGCTTAATTCTAGCGACTCCTGGATACATGGATTTCATTTCCACCATAGTGATAGGAGAATGAATATCCACACAGCATTGTTTACAGATAGCAGTGTCTGTAAACTCAGAGACGTGTAGGCCTACATTATATGTTAACTGTACAGTGTTTTTGGTTAACAATTAACACAGATGGAACTTAACTTAACACAAGTCAAAACAAAGTGTCTATGATTTAATTACATCATATTATAGTCATGTTGTATCCGAATTTGTCCGCGACGCCCTGTCACTTGGTCAGGGCATGTTATGCGGTCCCTGCTTTGGGGGTCATGGTCCCTGCTATCTGCACACTTAACAAAAACCCTGTGTTTAAAAGTTTACACGTATAAAGTTGAATCCACTTATGAGAGATGTGAAAACAAGACGTTTTGTGACGGGCCAAATCGTAGATGTAGGTAATTTTTTGTTTTTAGTGTTTTTTACCTATCATGTAGTTATCAGTTTTTATTGCAAAACACAGTGTGTTTCTCTGACTCTTTGTCATTCTGAATGTTTGAGCATATCTGTTTTACGTGTAGGGAATTGAAATTTTGTAGGCGTTATAACATGCCCATTAGAATGGTTCGTAAATTTACAGTTTTTTTACCCAGGGGGCCCCAATGAGATGGAGAGCTTGGGCACAAACAAGAAACGTCAATGTTGTCTGTTGCTGATCGCATTGGTTGGCAGGCATAGCATATCAAAACACATTAGTAAATAACTCCTGAGTTCTCTAACTGTCATTGTGTTTTCTAAAATGTATCGCCAGTTGGTAATTGTAGATGAGAGGCCAATCGTCTACTATAACAAAGTGAATGAATAATACAGAAAAGGGCAAGTTGACCGAGACACCTTGGAGGAGATACTCTTACAATGCTGTAAGGTCAGCGCATCGATATAGCTGGTCCAGATATCATGCGGTCAGAAAACGGACCCGCATTCTCTGACCGAGGGGGGAAAGGCTAATCGATCGTGACAGTAGTAGCTGGTGTGTTGTCCAGTAAGCAGGTGTAATAATAATAGTGATTTCTTATGCGCCAGTATCCTCGAAAATCAAAATCAACGGCGCAACAGAACCAAAGAATTAAGCAATCTCATTATCGTATACAATACGTGAGTCGTCAATGGATGGATGAAAGTTCTCGGAAGCTAAGGAGGATAGGCAATAAGATAGGTTTTTAGACGACGGCGAAAGAAATTATTAGTATTACTTAAGGCACTGGGAAACACAAGACTAATCAGGCTGTTGTATGTGCACCTGTAACTTACAATGTAGAATCTTTTCTCTCATCTGGAGAGAGGTGAGTGGAGAACCGCTGACATCCTGTTCAGTTAAGGATGGTTAGATGCTGAAGTACAGATTGAAGCACGGGTGGACACTTTTTGACATGATTTTGAAAGATTTTAACAATAATAAAAATACCAGCTTACCTGTGTAAGTGAATACCAGACTCGGATACATTTATTTTAAAGGTGATTTGCAACCTCTCAAAATTATCATACATATGCAGTACATATACTTTATAAATTATAATACATGTTTATATAGATACATCCATTATAAAAAAAAATTATGCATATATTTTCTTTTATTAATATTAAATGGTTAATGGTTTTATTTTATTGATGCAGTTTTATATAAAGTACCAGAGGTTTTGTTTTAAATGGATTCGGGCGCTATATAAATTTTGATTATTATTTCTCTACCTCTAGAGCTTTTGGAATCATGTATGAACTGCTAACTGGTGTCATGTGATTATGTTGGTGGTTGTCACATGACAACAGGTCCATGAAAATCGTCGGAAGGTGAGGTAGTAGCCTTCAACTGTTGATTGCAGGGTACCTCTCCAATATGTCTAGTTGTGACAGGGGTTACAACCACCATTGGGATGGAACTGATTTATGCGATGACCACCAGTATAACTTAAATGATACCTTTAACAACTCATACTAACGCCGACGAAAGAACTGAGAAGGCCGTGAAAGCTCCATAGTGCCATCTATTAGTAGTCACCTGATGAAGTCCGCTAAAAGTGGTCGAAACGTAACCAGAAAAAAGGTAAATTCACTGTGAAAATTTTTAAAAGAGTAACACTCCTTAGAGCACACTATAAAGATTCAGATAGGTAGGTATACTTTGCTATAGAGGTTAAGAGTTTGCCACCCAAAGCAAAACCCCAAATAGCAAATTGACAAGGAAGCCATTGGATGGTTGAGAGTCCAACATTGTTTAAATTTATATGTTTTATGGTATCTGTCTGTTTGATTGTGCTACATATTCAGTCATGCCATTGTTTGCATGCATGAAGACAATGAATTGCTAGACTATTTTTTTTTCCATTTATTTATCGCCCTCTTAGAGGACCGTTTTGCATACATATTACATATATCTGTCTAGAGCTTTGACTATCCGGTGTCCATAAGTGTCTCGTGCCAACAACCACTGTTGCACTTGTTGCTTAGAACTAGGAGACAGTCTTGTTTGGTCTGAACGGAAGCACAGGATTTATTGATCAGTGCTGTTTTCATCCCATCTAATGCGCCATCATCAGAAAGGAAAAACAACCTTAAGTATGTTGACCTCGGCACTCAAAGAGAAGCAGTGCATTTTACTGACGCATGGAAATTTACTTTTGCAATGTACTCTGAGGTTTTTGTATGCAACTGTTAAAAGCATGAGGCATGACAGCGACATGACGGAACTGGCCACTTGAGACAGGTGTCTCTCTCCCTTTCTAGGCAGAAGCTGTCTCAGACAGGTGTTTCTTGTTCTTTCTCCTGGTTCGTTGCTGTACAGGGGGTGAGGTTTACGCCCTGTATTCTTGCTCTGCTCTTTTCATCCACACTGCTCTCTATCAGCAGTCCCCACTCTTCAACTTCTCCGGCGTCTCACCAATCTTCCCATTTAGCTACACTGCGTCCTGATCTCTTCCTGATCTCATGTATCCATAAACGCTTGAGGCCTATGACAAGGTCTACCATAGTTCATTTGTCAATGAAAACTGATTGGATTTTCCAGAACATCTGTATTATATCTAGACGTAATCTACCGCATTTTGTAGCGGTCACACAAAACAGGTTGTCTCCACTGACACAATATACCCTATTTTGTGCAGACACAAAAAATCATGCGCACGAGACAGGTGTTCCCTAGAGAGAGGCTTGACGATATTTCATATGTTTTTGTTCTTGACGCAATGTTTTCCCAGCCGATAGATTGACACAGTGGGTTTAGAGGCTGACATATAGAGCCTTGGGGAATCAATATCTGTGAGTGAATCTCGCGCGGAGTAATAGCAGTTAATATCCTCGCGGAAAGTGGCAGTGACGAAGATGTAGACATTCGCTATACAAACACCACACAGCTTGTCAAGTGCTTTCTGCTTCGTCGTCGGTATAATTCCAGCGCATGCAGATGAGCAGTCGTCTGATTTAGAGCGGTAAATCACATCTGCTTTATGCTCTTAAACGTCTTTAAGTGAGCTGATGTTGCAGTTACCAGATAGAGTATGACTGGTGATAAAGTTGTCATTATCCGCATGTTACCTTATTCAGGTTACATGCGGTAAATGCGCTCGATCAAATTGCAAATGCTGATCTTTTCTGAGGTTTGGAATTGAAATAAAGATGAAATGTGTAGGAGTGCAGTAACAAAATTAAACATTTTAGAAGTGTTGCATGATGCAAACTGTGGTCATTTACAAATTATTCATATCTGTAATTTTCAGACTTGTTTGGCTGTGAAAACAGTGTATGTGATGGCGTTAATAAATGTATTGTATAAAAAAGCAGCTAATAAATACAACATTTTAGTTTCTAATAGCCTTGCTAAATCAAAAGATCTATGTGATGATTTGCATGATTACAGTATTTAAACCTTGTCTGTTCCTTTACCCAGAATCACCCTCCTAAGTTTGGGGTGATAATTATTAGCAGGAAATTCACTGAATATAAAAATAATGTGAACACACCAAACAACTAAGGGCCTTAACAATTTAAACAATTCGCTGGTGTAACACTCAAATTGTGAACAATAATTCAAGATTATTAAATGCAATTTGTCAGACAGCATTCTGCCAACGTATATATATTCCTGTATCAAGAACGTCGTAGTAAAATATGAAGAATGCATAATGTTGGTTTAATACCAGAAACGATGTACATCAGTAACCCGTGCTTATGATCCTCTGTTGATGAATCTGGCACAAGTGAATCATGCCAAGTAGGGTAATTATCACTGCTGGATGAAGCCAGGAGTAAAGAGATAAATTAGCCAGGTGCTGGAGACAGCTCCATTGATGGTTTAGCCAGTCATGTCAGATATCAGTGGGATGTTGTTAAACGCTGATGATGTGTGGATGCACAGATGAAGTGGCACAAACTACAATTGATTAATCTTTGACAACCGTTATAACATTTACTTGGAAACGAAATCTAATGATTCCATTTCGTCACCGACCGTGGGCACACAACGCATTAAGCATTGTTTGCCTCGTGAAAATTTGATTTTGTTGTTGGTGAAACCTGTTTGCGAACCAGACTGTCGAGAGCAGAGCATGAAGATGTATTATAGTTGTACACAATTACAATTTTACAATATTTTTATATATGTAGATATGTGATGCGTTCACCCACAAAATGTGTTAAATTCATTTTGTGCATTTTGAGATAAATAAAAACTTATTTCACCAGTTAATGGCGGGGTGTATTGCATCTTTTGCCACAAGACACTTTTGTCTCCATCAATCAACGCCACTTGTAGACACCATTATTTGTCAAGAACAGTGTCACGGGCAATGTCATTTACAGTGTCATTGATAGTGTTATGGACGGATAGTGTCACAAACTGTGCCATGGACTATGTATGGATGGACAGGATATTACAATGGATGGTGTCACAAACAGTGTCGTGGACAATGTCATGGATGGACGAGATGACATCACTGATATTGACGAAGTCACAGACAGTGTTATGGGAGTATAATGGCTAATGGAACAGCGACAGACAGACAGACAGACAGACAGACAGACAGACAGACAGACAGACAGACAGACAGACAGACAGACTGACTGACTGACTGACTGACTGACTGACTGACTGACATAAATGTACTAAGATCAACCATGAACTATTGTACATTTTTAATACATGAGAATTTATAGTAAATATTGATTGAGCTATTACTTAATCAGTCAGATTGTATATATATATATATATATGACAAATACAAGAGGCTCAGACTCTGCCCTTCTTAATGACCACATCAGTGCAAAATGCTGTTTTGCTGTTCACCAGTTGCCATAGCAAAAAAGTAATATCTTTTTAGCCTTTTATCATATACAAATTGTGTCAGACATGTTGTGTTCCAATTATCATCCCTTTTAGTAATAGTTGCTAGTGAATTACTTGCAAAAAATACAGGTTTTTCGTCTCCTGTTCACCGTTTCCTGCAGTCTCTTGCAAGTGGAAAATGACTGACAAAGACAAACGTCAGCCGTCTGTTTTGACAAATGTATTCAATGTAAAAAGCTAGTCAGCTTTGATCGTGTCAATTTATCATTTTTGTTGTCACGTTAATTATTCTGTTTCATGTCCTCCTTTGAAACCGTATTTCCAGCCGTCATTCGGGCGAATCATTTGAGAGTCGTAGCTGAAATTAGAATTGCCATGCATGGCCGTGCGGCCGGTTATGATCACGGTCGTGATCACCGTGTTTTGAGGAGCACTGTCGGAAGATAGGTGACATACTGCATTGAGTCCGAGAGAGAGAGGAAATTGTTGGACAGGACCGGTTTTTATTTGATTGACGCTTGTTTAGTTCAACCCATGTGTTTCAATGAATGTTTTATTATGTTTTGTGTTGTTGCATGGCATGCAAATTAATGCTGACTCCGCAATTCAGGTTCATTCAGGTTTATTTGCAGTAAATAATTATAATATATTCGTAGTTGATTTGTTGAAAGAGTCCATACAGTTTGTTAAAACCACTGAAAGAATTTGATTGTTAGATCGGGTAATTTTAGAAAGTATCAGTAGACTACCTTTATAATTGTCTTATTGTATTATATATCTTGGCGTTCTGCACTCGGCAGTTACTGCGATTTGTCGCCATTATTTATGTGATCAAATCAAAATTGGTTTCTTAGTTTGTCCCATGATCTCATCAATCAAAACACATTAATTTTTGAACAAAGAAGCTAACATGTAGTTGTAGTGGATACTGGTTAGGATAGATTTTTCAATAAATCGAAAAAACTGAAAATTTTTATTGCAAAGGCACCTTTAAATAGAATAGAAACATTTAATAGCCTTAGGCTTATAATAACCTTTATTTTGCACCATTACGGAAGCTATCATAGTTGATTATGACATTGTGATTAGCACATTGATCGTGGACCGAGGTTGTTTTCACAAAAAGAAATTCTCAGAATTACAGCAAAACATAATGTTAACAGCTTTTTTGTAGTGCTTAATCAATTATGAAACGTTTGCAAAGAGTACTGGGACAGTTGATGTAATAACAGCTTCTTTCGTGGAAATTCTCAACGGCGGCTTGCTGATGGCTAAATATAGCGCCGAGAACATTTTGTAAAAAATTCCGCTATTGATGGGTTTATTGTCATGCCAATATCTCGATGGTTTAGAATCGAGTGTGTTTCTTCTGTCGGGGTTGTAGGTAAGGTTTATTTGTGGCACCCTGCAAAAAACAGCTGTAAATCTGTCCATTATTCAATAGAGCAAGCTGTCGTGTTATGTTATAAACAGGGTATTTATGGCAAGTCTATATGTGTATATATGTGTAGAAATTAAGTGACATTCAGGACTGCCACTTGCACGCGCGCGCACACACGCACGCATGCGCACACATAACATTGTGGGATCAGCCAGTGGAATGTTGAATTAAATTATTTTAATTGTTATACATTATACCGGTAGTAATAATATATACTTATTCATGTACGTCTGTATATGACTGTACAAAACATACATAGTACATACGTAAGTGGATAGATGTACAAAAGTATAAGAATTTAATAATAATAAATGTTATTATAACATTGTTTTACATGTATCGTAATAAAAATAAATAAAATATAAAACAAAACAACTAAAAAAACTAAAACGCAATAAATAAATAGATAAGTAAGCACGATCTAAATATTACAGTGTGTTGTTCTCCTAGAATGAATACGTTGCTAACACAAAACCCACTAGTTGAGCTGATCCCTAGTTTTTGCATGCTGCGCATAATAATTATATTGACATAACAATACAGGTCAGTAATTCATCGGCAAACACAATCGCATGATGCATTCAAGTGAAACAAGCTACACAAGGCCGCTGGGTAAACATGTTTCCAGTTATGAATGAGCATCAACACGTGCATATTTGCTATTAATGTGTGGTCTCTATGGTGACGTCAGATGCTGTGTCATCGGAGTCTGATCAGCGTCGATGCCGCGTCAGTCTGCATAAACGTTCACTCTGTGTTTCAGACTCGGTGCATCGCGGCCTTCAGGGCGGCCTCTGTCCTCATGATGTCTACAGGGCTACACTGCATCTCGCCTAATCTCAACCGGAATATCAACGCGTATCGCGTGAGTACATTCATACAATATCGTGCGATGATACGTCGTTAACAATACGCGCCGCTTTTGCGGTGTCACGTGGTATTATATCCCCACACAATTGCCACTATCATCGGGATATGAAAAATAACTGATTGTCACAGCATGTTATGCTGTGTTATTGGTATTTATTTTTCTGGTCTGATGTATAAATAGACTTTTGAAAGGGGTGCTTCTGTGGCTGTTATTCATGTTGGACAGCGTCGCTATGCAATCAGGTTTATCTGGGGGCGTTAACGACTGCATTACTTTGTAGCAGTGCAAATTACCTGCTAAAATAGCTCACATTCTCGGCAATAAATATTAATGTTGAATGAGAAACGACATGCCTACATCAGTGGAGGGATTTTGCTAGAGATTCATGGCTGCGTAATTTTCATGTGTGGGTGAACATTTCTGTCTTTAATGAAGAGCCATTTATTGTGGTCAGAATCATAGTAATATAACTGATGATATACCTGTTTTTATTAACAACATTCTGTATTTAATCATAGTAAAATAAAATATTTTCCAATTTGCAGTAGCCATAAATAATCGGCATTCTAAAACTAGTTTTTACGGTCAGAATGGTTGATGAAGACTATGGGAATGAGCTAACAGTGGAGTGGCGTATTGGTTATTGCAAATTTCTTTCATTGTGAGCTATCTGGAATTGAAAAAAGACATCATCATCAGTGAATTTATATATGAGGTGTCTACAGAAATCATGAAATTAATACACCCCCACTGTGGAAGAAATTTCCACAGAATTGCCTGTAATTACCCAGTGTGCTTTGATCTGTGGTCAGCCCTTGTCTTTGATCATTGGTTTGTACCTAAGGAACTACGCCCCTTCATTTAAATATCTGTAATGTTGGTTGTTCCTGGAGAACAGCTGTTACTTGTAAGTCTTGTCATTAGGATCAGCATAGACACTTAGACAGTACAACATCCCTGCCTGGTGTTCCTACAGTCGACATGGTTTCTTAACTTTTTACGTCCTTTAGGGTTTCATGGGTATATTTCTTGTCATGAGAAAGTGCCGGAAAGAATCTCAAAAAATACTGTGGCATCATCATAATTTAATGTCAATATCTTTAATTATAACTTATTTATATTTGTAACATTTTAATTTTTTATTTAGATTTTAACATATTATTTTAAAAAATTTTATGCAGCGTTGTGTTTAGTGATGTATTTATTTTAATATCAAATAAAAAATAAATAGTATTCACATCACAAGCACAATTGGTTAATTATATTTATGATTTTGCAATGCAAAAACGCATTGTATATCCATTGTTTTTAACCTGAAATAAAATATGTGTACACTTTAATACAATTGACATTACATGCACCATTGCTAAATGATATAAAATTTTGTAGTATGTTTAGTCATGTTTGTCTCAGCATATTACAATCATGGTTTGTATGAAACCATCATTTGGAGAATATGTACGTGGATAACAGCAGTTTTAGTAGAACTTTGTGTCAGCTATGAAAATATCAATAACCACACCTTTGTTCCTCGGCTAACTTGTCAGTAAATATTAGTCGATCAATGTAGACACAGCATAAACATCAAATAAATATATATATATTACACAATTAATGGCATCCAATGCTCCACCTCTTTTACAGACCTCCGGAAGGAATATCTGGTTTACATCATAGCATGTTTAATCAAATAAATGCTTCCTGTTTGAATGGCACAGTGGTGTAATAACAAGACGCGCTGTGGCATGATTGATGATATATGGACATTTTAAATGTCATGATCTTTGTAGAATTCTCGACGGAGGCTCGACCATGCGAATGTGTGAACTTCTGTGTGTTCATGAATTCATGGTACACGCGCATTGCGTTCATGTATCATGCATGCGCCAATGGGATTAATACTTTATCAGGGATTCCCTTGGAGCACGGAAACGCGTCAATGATGCATTGAACGCGTCATTGACGTTTGACTATATGCACGTTTTTAAACTCATGTTTGCTAAATGTTACAATTGGAGTACATTATAAACAAAAAATAAACATTTTTAAAAGCATGTTTATAAATCATGCCTCCGTCTCCAATTCTCACAAATAGTACATTCATTACAAATGCCCCCATCACCCAGGGTCATAAACTTTGGAGAAAAAAACAAGGCTGAGTTCTAGTTTTATATGTAATAGTTTTACTGTAATTTAATTGGGATAATTTAATTGGGTGGTTTTCCACAACTGAATTTTCTCTCAGAAAAGTGTGTCGATGCAATCTCAACCACAGACTGAGTGAGGCTGTTCCAAACATCTGTTCATCCGTGTATCAATGAGTTTTTTAAAGTTTAATCAACATGGTTCTTTGAATATTTTTTGTTGGTGCTCTCTCGTATGTGAATCACTGATCATTGTCAGTCAATGTCACAAACTACTGCATCGTATTTCTCAGTTAGAATCTCCCTATCCTTGGAGCCGTAAACTGTAGTAGCATAACAAGTCCACAAAAAATGGGACACACTTACCCAGAGTGTATCTAGTTTTGTAACGTTACAGATTTTGAAGAAAAAAACCAGACATTTCTGAGCACTGTGATATTGATGGTTATTATATTTTGTAATCAGAAATATGTTGTGTTGGCAGTCCTAAATAGAATTCAAAACAAGTTAAAAAATAACATTATTACATGCCTAATATTAAAACAATGTAATGTTCACATATATTTACCAGGTTATTTAAACAATCATACTATCATGCAAATTAATTAGTAAAATTTTAATCAACTGATTTGGGGCACATCAAATTTCTAAAAGGCACATAGTTCTGTATCTGATGTGCCTGAAGGGCACTTGCAGGTCTTTTTCCAGATCAATCCCTGCTTTATGAGGTTCGCTGCGTGATTCCTCATAATACTCTCGAATTGGTGAAACAGCCGATACAGCTCACGTCGATAGTTTTGTTTATGTTATTACCATGTATTACCTTCGATAGTTTTGTTTATGTCATTAGCGTGTATTACCGCAGAATGAGGTGGTATTTGTAGGGAACATGAGGGAAAGAGTGTGGAGCGATTTCTATAAAATGTCTATTGAGTTAACAGTTTGAATCGTGATGAAAAGCAAACAGGAGCTGGGAGATAATGAAATTCAGAATGTTGATTAAATATGTGTTATATTCCTGACAAATTGTGTTATTTTATTTTTGTTACTTTGTTTCTTGACAAAATGTGTTGCTTTCTTTCCATATGCAAACACATCAATACAACACATCATCACTTGATTACATTCACGAGACAGACAATACAAACAACAGGTTTGACAATCATTATTTTATATTTTGTGTTTTTTATTTTTTTTATAAAATGTCAGAATGATAAAGAATGTGTGCTATTTTCAATTTGGGTGGCTTCTATCATAGCGAGCAATTTTGGTCTTAGTATGAATCTCCCATTCCACAGCATTTTTATTTTTTGCTAAATGTATTTGGCTGATTATTTATTGATTGTTATTGTATATTCTACAGTTAAATGTTAGTATGTATCATGCATGTATGTATATATAATTTATATTTATTATCAATATCAGTAATATATATATTTTTTTGCTCTCGGGACAAATAAAATTATCCATAATCATTACTTTTTCCCGTTAGTTTTTCTTAGCAAAATCAATTACTTTGTCCGTTGCTTCTGCTGTTACATTCTTAACCAGTTTATGGATGCCTGGACGGGTCAGTGGATATAGACCAGTGACCTCATGAAAACTGACCAGCTGGTTAAAGGCCCACTCTCTTTAATAGGAACATGAAAAATCAATGGACACTGGTCAAGCATTGACCCTACAGGAATGGTCATTGGTTCCCTGGTGTGGTGACCACTATTTCTGGTACTAATTGAAGTGGCTGTAGCTTTGATGTCCTCTACAAGGGGCTGTGATTGGCCTGTATGATGACAGCAGGTTGGTGTACTGAGAGATAGGAAGGAGAGGGGCTTCCCATCTGTGTTCCATATCCCCAGGGGTCCGTTAACATACTCATGTTTGCTTTGTTTAGGCCTCATTCTGAGAGTTAGCAGCAACTTGTTTGCAGAGGCCTAGCCTCATTCTGACAGCTAGTAGCCTCTTGTTTGCAGAGGCCTAGCCTCATTCTGAGAGTTAGCAGCATCTTGTTTGCAGAGGCCTAGCCTCATTCTGACAGCTAGCAGCCTCTTGTTTGCAGAGGCCTAACCTCATTCTGACAGCTAGCAGCCTCTTGTTTGCTGATACCTAACCTCATTCTGACAACTAGCAGCCTCTTGTTTGTCGAGGCTTACCCCAATTCTAACAATTTGTAGAAAGTTGTGAGGATGTGAAGTTCTACCTCATGTCCTATTGGATACCATAGATCTACGTTGACTGCCATAGAAAGCTTTGAGGATGTGTCAAGTTAGATTAATATTCGTCCAAGTGTTGACATTTTCAAAGTGCCCTTTATCGGCTCTGTTTCATTCGCCTGTAACCTTTAGATACCAGGCAGCATGACATATCGAGCTCTTAAAATGTATCAGATGCACTTTTATGATATCAATTGAAGCAGTAGGCAATAAAGCATGATGTCACTTCACCATAATAGGTAATGTAATTTCGCTCAGCTGAAAGAAAGGTCTCTGGATAATTGAGAAGTGTACAAAACCAATCAGTGTCTCATGTCTCGAGCTACTTAATCAAGGAATACCTCGCAAGTAGAAATTATAAATTAAATAGGATATTGGAATGTGAAGGTATGTTAAACTATAAAAACCCGGCAATTATGTCCCGTCACGAAAGATGGCA
The DNA here is from genome assembly GCA_963995525.1 of Escarpia spicata. Lineage (NCBI taxonomy): Eukaryota > Metazoa > Annelida > Polychaeta > Sabellida > Siboglinidae > Escarpia > Escarpia spicata. The sequence goes on from OZ023214.1 coordinate 30,133,128, forward strand.
AATTTACCTTACATTAAATTTTATTGATGACACACTGTCAAAAATGATCTGATTTTTTTTACTAAAATGGTTAATTGGTAATATGTATTAAAACATAAATTACACTTATCTTGGATTTAATTAACGGGTGTCACATTATTCCAAAGCTCAGCTCCTGTACATGGATTTTTTCATTAATTTACCGAAGCTGTTAGCTTAAAATTAATTGCATTCATAAGAAACCAGAAATTATTTTTGTATGGCCTAACTGTCAGTAAATTGTAGTTTCACCACAGCTGCCAGCCTGCCACCACATCTGCTGTAAAATGGTTGGCTTGTATTTTAAGTAGGGCTGTAACGATTAATCAATGTTTTGATATGTCACCATATACAGCCTGCAACAGATATACGATACTTCGCCAAAATATTTAAAATTGATGTTCCGCTTCACTCTGGGAGAATGAACAGATTTTTGTATACAATTTTGTTATTTCTAATTTTACAAACAATAAAGATGCATTAAAAAAATAAATTTCTCCTGTCATCAAAGGAAAGTTGAAAAGCTTCAAAGTGCACCATAATGTATTATTATAAAGCTGGTATTGATCAGGTCATGCCCCAGACCCCCAGACGCACTTTGCCCTTTCTGCACTCCCCTTGTTCACCCCCACTATACTGCATAATAATTTTCTCAGGTAACATAATAACCAATGTAATTTTAATTATTGTGATATTATTTTATTGTCACTCTTGTAACCTGGTAGTATGGTACGTATTGCATCGTGAAGTTACTGTACCATTACAACTGTAACATTCAGGGTAGCGTAGAACTGTGGGTCGGATCAAGAACATACATACATGGTATGATTTTCAATTCATTTAAAACATAAAATGGGAAGTGACAGTTAAGTGCAATTTAATTTTCAAAACATATTATAACCAACTGACTCTGCTCTCTGTTAATTTGCTGTTACATGAAACGTTATATTCTAATGCCAGGTTGGAACGTTTACAGAGAACTTTACAGTGGTGCTTAGTTGAAACGTGGAGAAGTTACAGATAAGTTTACAGTGGTGCCCGATAAAAAGTGTGTTTAAGTTACAAAAATGTTACAGTAGTGCTCATTTGGAAATAATGAGGATTTACAGAAAAAAAATTGCCTGGTTGGAAAATGTACAGAAGTTATACACACTATCACGGTTGTGTCCAGTTGATAAATACAGTGGAAGAAACTGTTTAGTGTATCCAAAGTAACATAAACCATTACAGAATGATCATATAACGGTTTTGTTATGATAATTATCTTGTGTAATTGCACACCACATGGTAAGCAGCGGAATCCCTGGTTATTTATGACGTGGGCAGTCATTTGGAAGAAGAATATTAGGATGTCAGCACTGAAGTGTTTTATTGATTTCTGTTTCGCTTCATGGCTGCTGGAGGTAATGTATGATAACTTCCAATTAAACGTTCAGAATAAACATGAGCGTGTTAAGTAATCAGTACAATCGCGTCAAACGCTGCCGTTTACGAGTTTTCAGTCAACAAACCGTGATGATTTCGCAGGCCTGTCCATTGTGCCTTGAGACTTTTGCACAACCCGCCCTCCCCCCGCTGCAACGCAGTGGACCGGTTCGCATGTTTTACTGTCCTGTTTGGCAAATTGCATTACAGTTTATTATGGGTTGGCAGCAGTGGCAATGGCATGGATGTTGTGAATGACAGCATGGAGAGGGTCTGTCACTAGATAATATCAGTGAGAGCATTGACACATAATGCCATGTCTAACGGAAGTGGAATATCATGGTGCTATGTCAGCTGATCCCGGGCCAGTCCAGCTGTTTTAGATCTGACAGCCATACAGGAGCTTAGCTAAGGATTAATTGGGGCTGATGTACAAGATGACAGAAGTAAGTGTCATTTATCCATTCCGTTGCTAACTGGTTCTTTAGCAGATAGTACTACTGTCTGTGAGTAGAGCTGTCAGTGAGAAAGTTTGCGGTGTGTTTTTTATTTGTTAGGAGGTATTGGGAAAGGTATCTCTTGCTTGAGTTGTTATCTACATCCAAGTGGGTGCTGCATCGCCCGCAAAACTTTTACATGAGGAATACCTTTATGCAACTTTTATGCATCCATATGTCAAACTCTTCATGGTTTGTGTAGATACAGAGTAACAAACACTTCACTGATGAGGCAGATTTTGGTAGTTCAGTGGGTTTTTTCCATGATACATTGGGATAGTTCCCTTGTTTGTACAGTGGGGTTGTTCACTTGTACAGTGGGGTTGTTCACTTGTACAGTGGGGTTGTTCTCTGGTACAATGGAGTTGTTCCCTTGTACAGTGGGGTTGTTCCCTTGTACAGTGGGATTGTTCCCTTGTACAGTGGGATTGTTCACTTGTACAATGGGGTTGTTCCCTGGTACAGTGGGGTTGTTCCCTTGTACAGTGGGATTGTTCCCTTGTACATTGGGGTTGTTCCTTGGTACAGTAGGGTTGTTCACTTGTACAGTAGGGTTGTTCACTTGTACAGTGGGGTTGTTCCCTTATACAGTGGGGTTGTTCCCTGGTACAGGGGGGTTCCCTGGTACAGTGGGGTTGTTCTCTGGTACAGTGGTGTTGTTCCCTTGTACAGTGGGGTTGTTCCCTTGTACAGTGTTTTTTTTCCTCTTGTACAGTGGGGTAGTTCCCTGGTATAGTGGGGGATTTTGATTTATGCTGTGGAATTTTTCTGTGAATAAAAGTTATTCACTTACTATAAATTCCATGTCAAGAAATATACTCCCACATTTTCTCATTTTCAGTAAGAAAGTAACATGAAGGTCAGATGGGCTTCATTTGTCAAAGGGGTTGACAACTTGACAATTGCTATTGCAAACGTTGACAGTTGTGGAATGTTGAATTACAGTAATCACTCGCGTAAACGCCCTTGCTCACGTAAACGCCCACCCCTCTATTGGCCAGAATTTCATATAAACGCCCCTCCCCGAGCCAATTTGGATGAAGTATTTGTCAGTAATAATAATTCAATGGCGGGAGGCCAGATGTACAGTCCTGTATTCGAGTGAATACCTCAATGATGTCACAGAATGCCCTGATTCCGTGCTGTTAATTGGTTGTTGCGTATTCGGTAGAATTCGGATTAAATAATTAATTGTTGGCGATCCAATTCCTGTGCCATTGTTCTAAAATTAACTTGCATGTTAACTGGTTCTGCACCGACGTCACTCATGATAGCATATACACTACCGGTAGTCTCAAAAATTAAAGACTCGAATGGAAATTTCAGATTTTTCAAACAAACTTATCGCTTTGGAGATTTTTCATATTCACGCCAATGAACTATTTGTCTGACTTATTATTAAATGAGTGCACATTGTCAAGATACAAGTAAGAAATGTGGGAGCCCAAGCCATTGTTTTAAAGTAACAGTACGGTATATGCAACTCCTCGGAATAGCTGAATCTTTTATTTCTGCGAGTGGTATAGGTGTACAGGAGTTGCAATAGTGTGCTCAGTGCACACGGCAATCATCCGTCGCAATGTAAATATCGCATGCTCGGGCTTACGTGGAAACTGCTAATCAAATTTACTAATGCGCTAATCAAATCACATACTGATTAGCAATAATTGCTAACCATTTTTTCAGTACAAATTATTCCCTGCTGGCACACAATAAGCATACACACATGGGGCTGCATGTAATGAAGACTGACGATGAATGACGAACACGACACTGAATTTTTCTCAATGACAATATCACAATATTGCAACCCAAAATGGTACCCTATTCCCTTGATGCCACATTCCAAACGCCCCCTTTCATAAATGCCCCCCTTTCGTAAATGCCCCCCATCTAAACGCCAATGCTGGCATAAACGTTCACCCCCCTCTATAGGATTTTCCCAATTTAAATGCCCTGGGTGTTTATGCGGACGATTACGGTATTATTAACAATGGTACCGAACACCGAGTAGTGGCAACACCAAGTAGTGGCAACACAGAGTAGCGGCAACACAGAGTAGTGGCATAACCGAGTAGTGGCAACACCGAGTAGCGGCAACACCGAGTAGCGGCAACACCGAGTAGTGGCAACACCGAGTAGTGGCAACACCGAGTAGCGGCAACACCGAGTAGCGGCAACACACTGAGTAGCAGCAACACTGAGTAGTGGGAACTCTGAGTAGCGGGAACTCTGAGTAGCGGGAACACTGAGTAGTGGGAACACTGAGTAGCGGGAACACTGAATAGTGGGAACACTGATTAGCAGGAACACCGAGTAGCGGAAACACCGAGTAACGGGAACACCGAGTAACGGGAACACCGAGTAGCAGGAACACAGATAATGATAAAGATGTTCCCCATGACATTTGTCTGTAATAGATTTGTAAGTGCCTCCATGCTGTACTCTGCCCTGGTACCCACCACAGCTGACAGTGCAGTTCACAATCCAGTGTCACCTGTCAGGTTCTCCTCTGACTTTTGTAACTTGACCCAAAGTAACTCAGTCTTAAGACCATGATATGACAGAATGGTGACAGTTGTCTTATATTTAAAGCATCGTTTATCACTCTTGTAATATTTCTTTGGTTTTTAACTCATTAAATCACTGATTTAATTTCTTTTGTGACATTTTGTGTGGATTTTTTTCAGTTTTTCACTGTTGCACATTTTGTCGTTTTTTCCAGCTGTATTCACGTAATTTGTGTATATGTATATTAATGTTGTTAGTATGTTGCGCTATTATAAACCACAAACAGCTGCATTATTTTTGATATCACACGCCACATATTTTGTATTTGTAAACTGAAAAATTTCATTGTATGCTTAATATGCTTTACCTATATCCTCAAGAACCTGAGATCAGAGGTTCAACAAATGGCTATCGTTTTTATTTATTATTAGTAATATTTAATTCCTTGAGGAGTTTTATTTTATCAGTTATTTATTTAGAATTGTTAGGCATCACTCATAAGTAGGGGTGCACAAAAGTCACGGCACAGCTGAAAATTTAGCAAAGATGGAAATGCAATTTCAAGCAAATAAAAGTACTACCCCAGGTAGTAGTCTACATCAAACACTTTTTCTACAGATTCTTTCTCAGTATACAGTAGCTTCCTTTGACCACTGTCAGCTCCTTAGAGACTGCCAGTGTCAACAATGATAAGGACCTGATTGCCTTTTAATGACTGCCGGGATGTATGCCAGGTGGGGCCTTCAAAGGGCCTAGGCAATGTAGACAGTTATTTTGTTAAGGTGTTGCCCAGATGTGTCGGTTATACAGCATTTAGTGAGGATGTTAAGCAACAGATGTCAAGACTTTGTAGTTAAGGGGCCATCTCCATTAACTAAAATGTCTGTTCACTTTTAATGCAATATTTGGAATGCTAGAATAAATATGGTCCAGATATATTGCCCGCCAATTTGCATTTAATAATAATACAATTTATTTCTGTATAGCGCCCGATCAATCATATTGCCCTCAGATACTTTACGTGCATGTACAGCTGTACTCGTAACTATTTAGAATTGTATTAAATTAAAAAAAAAATGATTCTAAAACGTGCCATGAAATAATCATAAAAATTGTCCTCCATTAGTAATAAACCCACTTGTTGGAACAATTAAAAGTATACTATATTTAAATAAAACATAAGTTAATTAAAATATTTAAAATAATAGTAACAATAATTAATACAAATATGAATAAATGCCATTGATGAAGTCCAAGTGATCATATCGTAGAAAGTTAGAAACGCTACTCAACCTTAATAATGTTGAAATAGCTTTTGCATGGCAAACTGCAAGTTTGTGGATTGCATTTTGGTGTTTGGGACATTTGTCAAGACGGCAGATGGGATGAAGTACAACTGATATCTCTACCTTCCTGCAAATCATTACCACCCTTGGATTGATTCCACAGTAACACGATAGTAAATAAAGTCGCTTTGACCTAGAACAAGGACAAGCTAATTTTCATTGAGTGTAGTAATAATTAAGACTTGATTACAGTGAGACATGGAAGAGAAAGAGAAGAAATACTAACTCCAAGACAAAGACATAAAATTCCTACATGTACTCTGCCTCAGGGAGTAATGTCACACTTGGTTTTTATTTACAGACATCCTGAGCTGAATAAGCCTAAATGTCTGGTGCACCAACGTAGGTATAATACTAAAGATTGACACAATATCTTCGCTATTCCCTGTATGTGTTCTCTCCAAAATGATGTAAATTTATTCTGCTAATAACCATGATGATAACCAGTGTGGTATACCCATAGAGCACCTTCCAATGTATGTAATTCACATAATTAATATATCATTTTCATTAATATTTCATTATTATTATAATTTTATTGGTTTACCTCAGAGTGGGACCGATGGCTGCAGTTTGTCAATTATTAATAAGTGTGTATATTAATTATGCATGTAGAGTATCTGTAAATGAGATGGCTATGGAATCAAATTATTGTATTTTCAGAGTTATCACTTCCAATAGTCCGTGATGTATGTGCATATTTTACGGCGATGTTTTGATAATAAATATAGTCTTAATAGTTATTTTATTGCTTTACAATACAACTTGATGATCAAGAAAGCAGCTGTCGGTGTTTCTGCACTCGAATATTGATTGAGTCCTGCTAGAAGTCAGTGGAGTCTTTGACATTGGTTGCTACGGCGATTCGGTACATACTTTGGTGTTTTATGGGCGCCTGTCACTGAATGATTGATCATCCCACAGGTGTGGCTGTTGAAATATCTTTATGCTACGCACTTAATTGTCATCCTCAGCCAGTGAGTGTCATTTGGCAGCGGTATAAATCTTATATCACTTTGACACCTGTGACACAGATATCACCTTTAGGTGAAGGGAGGCGGGACAAATCTTTCCCCGCAGGCAGAACAAAAAATTAAACTGGTGAGGAGAAGCAAACCACATAGCACAGGTAGTTGAACCGTCCCATCATCATTGCAATCTTCTATGCCAGATTTTGACGCAATTTGTTTTATTGTCCCGAATAAAAACCACTGTTTGAAACATGAAAAAATACAGTTTTTTTTAATTCCAATTTTGTTATAGTATTCTAATAATAATACTAATCATTTGTTAATACCCCATTGTTCTGCGGTGCTGTATAATGGTAGACATTAATGTCAACTACAGTATTTAAGACAATGGTTTGGCAAGTGTAAAAACTTCAAATTAAGAATGCATGGATAAATATATAGATTAATAAAAACAATGACAACTTAAATAAGATAACATAGGTAGATAGATATTAAAATTTGAACAATTTCAAATCACAGCAATAAATAACAATAGCTAAATGTTAAATAATTAAAAATAAATTATTATTATTATGTTTGTATTTTTAACTGATTTCATTGACTGACAGGCCATGATAAAGACAACATTGCCTTCTCTGTCTACTACATGCCACAATTTCATCTTTGTTCTGTGCAGTCTGCTAACCCCCTCTCTGTTTCTGTGCAGCTCCATTGTAACCAGAAACTGTGGATTCAGCAACAGCAAATTAAATGAGATTGCAGTCTATGTAGGAAACTAGTTAGTAGAAGCCATCAGCATATTGAGTCTGTGTTTGGCCCAGCACTTTCAGATACCTTCATTTTTTGACATTATTGATCCAAACAAGTATCTAGACCGGTCTGAAAGCCAGGTTCGGCTGTAATAGCGTCCTGATTATGTTCCGTGTGTCATTTCATCTTCGTTATTAATAATCTGTCGTTTTTGTTATCACCGCGCCAGAATAATTGCCCAATATCACTGTGTCAATGCAAATTATTCAGCCTTGACTGTTCCTGATTATTCCATGTTTCATCACATTGTTCCAAAGATACTCCCCGGAGACTCCGACAGTGCCTTGCAGTAATTTACTGCTGATGAGTTTCTTTTTAAGTTTCCTGTTTATTAATTTTGTGAAACATTTTTATAGCATCAACCTTGTCAGTGTGTGTCTGGGATTTGATTGATTGATTGTCGCTTAGCATTCAGCAGACAATTTTGGCGTTCACCTACAAATTTTCCATTAGTCGTAACAATGTGTCTGAAATTAGCAGAAATGCGCCATCGAAGGGACACCTTTCAAACGCCAATTGAATCGTCTGCATCTCACGGCAAAAGTGTCGCAAGAGTAGTTTTTGCACTGATGATATTGTCATGTTAGACATCGTCGGAGTATGTGAATATACCATGGAAGTCGCAAAGTGTGCAACAAATTACTACTGTCCGGTTTTATGGCCAGTTGCCAGCTTAGTTGATTGGTCTTGCGGTCAGTTATAGCACAGGACAATTCGTTACTCAGTCATTCAATACTCAGTCTATTTTAACCTGAAACAATGCTTTGGTCTTTTAAAGGGGATGTTTTTCAGTGGCTGACTGATATTGATCAAGCTTTGGGTGATTTGTATTTATAACTAAAATACCTCCAAACTCAATTCAGTCCATTTTTTATTCTCAGAATACATCTAAATTATCAACGATTCATTTGACGTTACCATAAAAATAATAGTTATCAAATGGGAATTTTACAGGCCAATAAATGATTCAATAAACAACATTCTACACTGTATTTCTTCTTAAAACATTATGGCTTATTGGTGTGTCATTCATTGCTGTAGTATATGAGATAAAACTTGCATATATTTTGTTTCCAAGACAAAATTACTTTAAAATTAAAGGACGAATGATCATAACAGTAAATGTTTTGTATACATTTTTAAACCAACTGGGATTTTGGACTGTAGAGTTTTAAGATTGTTAGTTTTTATCCATAGACCATCTGTGGCCGGAATGAAATAACCAACGAAGAATAAACATCCCTGGTGAAATAGCAATCTTTGATGTTTTCCTCAGGGAAATATACTAGAGAGAAGAGTCATTAGAAGACAATCAGTGGAGAGTGGGGGCTTCAAAGAACATCATTAACCAGACATTGCCATGGTGTGCTTAGCAGATGTCAAAAATAATGTCATTCTAGGAAAGAATCCACTCATTATAATATATGCTGCTATCCTGAGAAGGAATATACCAGAATAGACTATCACCATAGGAAGAAACGGACTGGAAAATAATGTCGTTGTAGGAAGGAACTAGATTTAGTTTTATCTTACGAGGATGATGCATAAGTTCTCAAGAAGGGATGGACTTCTACTTATTCAGTTATGCTTTGAAGTAATGGACTAGATGTAATATTATAATAAATTATTATCGAAGGATGGAAATTGTTGTTCTCCCCTTCTTTTCCCTGAATGTTCGGAGTGAGGCTGACCTTGAAACTGCTCCTCAGTTTCCGTCTTCTCTTCTATACTGTATTACTAAACTTCTATACTATTTTATACTAAATATAAAGCGTTATCCTAATCCAATCCAGTGAGAATTCCGACACTGACCCAGCTGTCATGCAGACATAATATAGACAAATGCTACATTGACTCAAAGCCCATCCATACAACTTTGTTCGCAGGACAGAACAAAAACTGCAAGTTAACAATCATAAAATATTGCGCTGCATAAGATCAACCACAGCAGATGTGACTGCATTAATCACTGCATATTTTATTATTAACATGTTTATGCCTACACCAAAAATTGGACAAACCTGCATGTTGTAGTGATACAAATAAACAACGACTTATACGGGAATATGTAAACCGTTGAACGACATGATATTGCATTTATAGTGCACAGTGTGTTGAGATGGTCATGTTTTTCAATAGGCATGCCGCCGATAAATTGAATTTCCATGAACGCAGCTGCGGATAGCATCTAAGCTTTTTGGCGACATGTCATTATTGCCAAATGACGCATAGCTTTTCAGATAAGTCACATCGCTGTCAAGGTTAATGCAACATCATTCACCGGATCATTTTCTTTAAAGTGATATCTGTCGCGTGTGTTTAACAACGAAAGAATGCTATTTCAGGGATTGGCGAAAACCGTAACTTTGAAGGTAATTATTTCTAGCCATCACGTCCGCGACATCTATCTGACGTCAACGACGGTGTGTGTGGGGGTGAATTATTTGTTTTGAATGAATCCCTAATAACACGGACTAATTTGATTGGTTGCAATAACCACTGGCAATGGGGATATAATACAAGGTGGTGATTTATAAACGCTGTTATGACCGTTTACTTCCTGTTGTAGTGATGGCATGCCAGATGGTCACAGTGTCAATATGTGTTGATGGATGGTCAGTGATGGTGCTGACCAATGTGGCTGCAGCCATTAGTGTGGACATTAAAATGCCAGTGTCCATCAAACAAGTGTGGCTTGTTTGGCTTTGTAATGACCAGTGGAAACCAGTGCGGAATTAGGTGTAATTGTGTGTCCAGTGGTCACTAGGCACTATTTTGGGGGCTGGACAGAGTCAATAAACCGTGACAGGTGGATAATTTGTAGCACTTTGAGTAAATAACTAGCAACTTGGTCAGTTGCTAGTGTGGGTGTGGCACAGTGGTGTGGTGTGTATGTTTCTGACAGGGCAAGAGGGGTTAGAGCACAGTTAACCTTCCTTCTGCGTTGCAGAATGATATAGTACAGTAGGCCTACAGAGAAAATGGTTATTTTTGAAATTTGAAAGTTTTTTATGGGACACAAATGAAGTTGATCAGGTAGATCATACTAGCAGGTTGAGTGCTAGCATGGCAGTGAAATGTCACATATTTGGAAGAGTGTAGTTTGCAGAGTGATTGTTTGCCATTTTCTGGTCACATAGCACACGAGAGTGCAGAAAAACATGGCTATTTTGGTAAATATTGACGGGCATCGTGCATGCATGTGTTTTAAAAGAGCTGGATACATGCTTATTGAATGGAATTTTATTAGCATATCAATGACAGTGGCTGTGTAAAAATTTCAGAATTTTGAATGGTACAATTTTCTTATAGTCTGACAAAGCATTAATATGGCCGCCAGTGGGAATGTTAATAGTGGTCTGTGCTCAAGAGTCTGTTTCTGTTAGTCCCCCTATGAAAGGTCAGTTTTAATGAAGGAGAAGGCTTCCTCTGTTTCTCCACCCACTAGCAACCCCCTGGGGAGTCAACTATCCATGGGAGAGGTGACCTCACAGCTGAATTTGTTGTCTCTCTCCCTTCTCATTAGACCACTCTAACAAGCCACAGCTTCCTCTCCTAAGCTGATCTTGTTGTGCAGTAATTTACTTGCTTTATCTTTGAATCATAATTGAGGTACCCTAATGTCCCTATGTATTGGGACACTTCAGCTGTCCCAAAACATAAGGTACATAAACATAATTCTCAGATTCACTGTCCCAATACTTAGGGATGCTAGCGAATCCAAATTTATAGTTGAACATGCACCCGTGGTCTTGCCTTTCAAATTGCGACCATTACGGGCTTACTAAACACAATTTGGCGGGGAGTATACCTTCAACAAAGTTACGAACATTATATTAATTAATACATGAAAAACTTGGAACAGACTACGTCCTTTTAATGAGCCAGCCCGACCCCCTTGACATGAACTTATTATGGGCCCGGCAGTGAATCTAGGGGCCAGCGGGTCTTCAGGCCCCTGCTAAATTCCAACCCCGAGTTATTCTTTGAATTCCTAGTAAACTAATTCCTAGTTGCAGTTCCCCAATGTTTGTTGTTTTAATCTGCTGTACATGAAACGATGTGCAAGTCTTGGGGCAATGCAGACAGTCGAGAGATCATGCAGTCTTGTACATTACAAACATTGGGGGACAGCAACTAGGATTTTAGATGCATATTGTGATACTTCCTAAATGCGTAAGGCCACAGCTGGTTGCTGAGAGAAGGACAAAACATTGTTGCTGGTGCTGCAGTAGTTACATCACCCAAGTTTGTGTAGTCCATGTCAGAGCAGCTGCGATTGTAATACGTTTTACTGATACACTGTTTTTTAATTACACTTTGGCATTGAAGGTAAAAGTGGGTACTCTCTCGTCAGAAGTACGGATAATTTGTGTCGCAATACATAGGGACAAAATATAATTACATTTACAAAGGTGTGCCAAAACATATGGTACAGAAAAGTAATTATTTTTGTAGATTTTTAGGGTGTCCCAAAACATAGGGTCATTACGGTAGCTGAAACTGTTATCACAAATTGTGTTTGTGCCATGATTAATTAATCACTTCTTACCTCTTTAACTGTGTTAGATTTTTTTTTAAACATTTACATAAGTAACAAGTAATGTCAAGGTAAATTCTTATATAGCGCAGTATCTAGTCGTTAAGATTGCTCAAAGCGCTTTACACATTATTCCCTGAGTGACATTTAAATATTGTCAACATAACATAATTATTGACTTTTTTTATTTAGAAATATTACCTGAAATAAGGTGCACAGTGATTTGTATGTAGGAATAGTTTGTTGCATTTTATGATATTAATTAATATGTTCCTCTTCAGAACTTTCATTGGATTTTAGCTAATAGTGTGCAGAAGACCATTTTAAGGTGACAGTAATGCAATGCTTGTGCAGTCGGTGACATCGCATGATTGTCCTTTATTCAGGTCACTTTTCATGTGACAGTTTTATGTCTATGTCAAGACATAGTATAGCGTCATAGTGCACCAGAGCTCACAAAGTTGTCTCCCTAATGGGTTAGTCTTTGAACCTCACATCTATTGAACAATGTTGTAAAAGTTGGCAGGTTTAGTGCGGAGCAAACGGACTTTCGATGCCGTTGTTTCTAATGCTGTTTACACTTACTAAGCTAACCCAGGACTACAGTAAAAGCAGTATTTATCATTTGGGGTGCATGTGTAGATGTTGCTGTGGCATGGTAACATTTCTAGTTAAGATGTACTCACTGCCTGTCTATGGCGAGGGGTAAAAACCCTGCTAAATAGTATCTGATATATCTGCACATGTATTGGCTGTAACTGTAAGGATAACATTTTAAAAATAAAGACAGGACCAATGTAGTATTCTCCACCAAGCATATGATATGCACATGAGACATACTACTTTATCGCCTTGTGTATTGCACATGCCTTTCCAACTTGGATTACATATTCTAGACAAGTATGGTTTGTGTCTGGTTTTATCCAGAATCAACCCCCAAAATAAGTGTAGAAGATGACAATAATTCTGTGTAAAAACATCTCTTGCTAAACCATTGTAATAATAATTATCTGCCTGATTACTAGCAAAGATTGTATTACAAAGTATTGTTGTCATCTTTTTTGTGAGTTAATTTTAATAATTCAACAATGTAATTATTTCTCTCACAAAGAATTCACTCATTCCCAATCAGATGTTTGACAAATAGTTGCCTTCATCAATATCATATTATTGTTTCAGACATTCCACACCCCGAGCTTTGGTGACGACGAGTTTGAGATAGCGCCGTTGGCCCTACCTCCCTTGTCACCCCACCAGAACTTTGCACCACTCGCGCCACAAAACGGGGCATTCCCGTATGCCTATCCACCGCAATATCCTGTGCCGCCGATCGCCGTGCCGACGCACCACCTGCTGTCGCACCACATCGTGTCACCAGTGTCATCATCCATAGACTTGCTGTGTCACCACGACATCAACCCATTTGTGTCATCGTCCATTCTGCCGAAGTTCCCGCCGCAAAACTTTGAGATCCCGAACATCGACCTGTCGATGAGCGACATTATGGACCGTCAGTCGAACGAAGGTGCGGATTGCGCCACCAACGCTGACAAGTACCCAAAGGTGGCACCACTGGTGCTGCGCTTGCCACACCAGCTCGTGATGCAGCATATGCCTGCAGTTGTCGCAGATTTCCACCAGTTACAGGCTGGAGCGGATCAGCTGGAGGCAGCCCTCAATCACGGGATCTCGCCCCCGGGGTCAAATAGCACCTCCCCCAGTCGGGTAGGGAGCAGCGAGGAGTTCAGCAGCGATGACAGCGTGCCGCTCTCCACGGTAAGTCTTCCGTTTGCATCGGAGATGTTAAACTGAGGCTGTTTGTCTGTTCTGCAAAATTTTTATCTCGTAAATAGAATATTCTAAATGTAGGCAGTATTGCAAACGCCACTGGGTTGACAATAAGGCTGTGTGATATTTGGCGCGCACACGTGGTTACCACATTCAAGACTGTTGAACTTCCTGCTAATACTTACCAACCTGGCTGGTTTTGGTAGTGGGACAGAACGCTTTAATGTTACTTTTAGGGATCACTGTGTAATGGTTTGGCATAGTGGGGGGGGGGGGGGGCAGGCAAATAAAGTAGGTATAAATACACCTCTTTCCGTTCAGCTGTTACAAATGTGAGGTTTACACAGATGTGATTGGAAAACATCTTTGATATGAAGATATGCTACCCTTAATGGATAAATTTACAATTATTTTAAATACAATACTACTTAGGTAATTTGTAAGGTATTTATGAAAATGTTACCTTGTCAAAACAGAAATTAACATATTTGTTATTGCCGTATGCAATTTTATTGTTTTATTACATTGACATGTTGCAACTTAGAGCTCTCAAAAACTTAATTATGCTAAAATATTAGCACAATTTTCTATTTATTTAAAATAAAAAAATGAATTGAGTCTCAAAACTTACAAAGATTACCCCATTGCACATGATTGCCACAGTACAATCTGTTTACTCAAATAATAATGGCTCATGTGAGTCATGTCAAATCATGGTTTGACAACACTAGTGACCAGGAGATTGAGAGGAGATCAGATAGAAGTTTTTAAAATATTGCTAGAAATATTTTTTTCTCAGTTAAGAAAGATAGAAGGACTAGGGGACATGAAGTAACTAATCTAATTTCTAATCTACACTGCTTAATAAAAGAGCAGTGTAGATTAGATATAAGAAAGTTATAATTTTCACAAAAGGACTGTAAATGATTGGAACATATTATCTGCTGATTGTGTGGGTGCTAGTAGTGTGAATATGTTTTAAAATAAAATTGGCAAGTACCTCAGAAGGGCGGGATACACATAGATAAAAAGGGTTGGACTCTCAATAAACCAAAAGGCTTCTTTGTCCACCTGCCATGTAGGTGGCAATCTTGTTAAATAAAATCACCAAAATGTTTTCTTCCTTCTGCTTGGTTGCAATAACCCATATAATGTTTGTGTTAGACCATTTGCAAGACATGCTGACTCATTACAACACATGAACAAGATGGAATGTTCAGGGTAAATATTTTGAACAGTAACAGTGAAACACGCCTACTCATTACTTGCAAAAACATTATGTGACCTTCATTGGCATAGCTGTATGACGTTATGCGGAAGTAAACAGTTGAAGGCGTGTTGACATTGCACTGCCAGTCATCATGACACGGTTGAACAGAGGCAGTTATTGGCCTTGACATTCGAGTTAGACACGCTATAATTTTTGTCGTTCATTGCCTTTGGTATTACAGTTTCCATGCTCATTTCCTTTAAGTTAGTATTAACATGTTTCTATAATTGACACTGTTTAAAACATGTTTCTCATTTCATGTGTTCAATTATTTCATTAACGATTTCAATGATAGTTAAAGGACTAAAGAAGTAAACAGTGTGTCGTGATAATTTAATAACGTCATTTCTGTCACAGACAATTCTGTGCCATAGAGACAGTACTTAGCAACATGCTTATCATTGCAAATTATTTTGTGAAAAAAACAGGTTGTTATGAAATATTTGTAAAGGCATTAAAAGTGATAAAATTCAGATGCTACATTTAGGATAGTAAATAATGGGTTTAAAAAATTACATATGGGTTTTTGCCTAGATATATGATAATTTCTATAAATACGTAGAAAGACCTACCATTATACGCACCAGTATGGTACTATCACCTTTGACCTATGTTGACCCCGAGGTCAATGTCATTACATAATTTTTTAATGAGTGCTCATAATTTTTTTCTTGATATTTATTGCATTAGACTAGTAATTTCCATAATTGGCATGTTTACGAGGTGTTGTATTCGATATATATAATTTAGGCGTAACAAATTAGTGTAAATATTTTTATGAATGTTTCTTTCCAAGGTGTCTGTTACTTGTAATATTTCAGTTGAAAAGGGTGCTTAAAATAGTATTGATGCAGCCCCATATCTTGTTTTTGACCTGTGAGTCTATGACATTTCGTTTTACGATGTCATAGTCCATACAAGTGTTGTCTGAGCTCCTAAATCTGCAGTGTTTGCACTGAATGCACCGTCATCAATCATAGGTCAGGACAGGGATTCTTTCTACTTCAGATTCAGTGGCAAACAAAAAATCCATTCTCTATTAACAACAGCAATTTTCTTTTGACATTTTGATTTTATTAACATCCTGTCCTTTTCAGCTGGAAAAAACTTTATTTTATGAATAGTAATATGACGTTAGTACTCTAGGAAATATTAGTAATGATGATTGAATGTTTCATTAATTATTCAGATTTTAATGCAGTAAAACACAAATAAGTATTTTTTCTGAGAAAATAGTTAAAAACTGTTTTTGTGTGGCATTTGAAGTTATTTCTTACTATAATATAAATTAGCCAAATGTGTTATTTTGTCATTTCTATAGTATTAATAATATTTTGTAATTCAAATTAGTAATTTACAATCAAATATATTTGTGCAAAAATAAACTCTTTCATCTGGCCTTTAAAGCTATTTCTTAAAGTAATACAAATTGTCAACAAAAAATTATATTCTAATTGTTACCAATATTAATAATAATTTTTTTATATAAAATCATTTAAGCAATTTAATTAATTCTATTACAAGAAAATAAACTGTTTTTCGTGTGATATTTGATTGTGTTTTTTCACATGATATACAAATCACTGAGTAATTCTTAGAATACCACTGAACAACATGCTTACATTGTTACGGACAAAATTGATCACTTGATTATGGCTCAAGATAATGTCAGAATGATAATAGAACTGACGCAGGTAATCACATAGTTGACGTCAGAAACAAGATTGAGCTGACAGTTATGTTATCTCGTCTTTAACTTAACACAGAACATCAATAACAGCAGATAAAGCATATGAAGCTGACAAAGACATCTTGTTCTGATCAAGGAGATGGCAGTGACACAGGAAACATCTTTTTGTCTCTAATGTCTTGCTTCCATGAATAAACAACTAAATTACCTAAAACAAAGGCCATATATATATATATTGTCCTACTACTTGTAAAATATATATAGTAAGACAATATTTTTATTAATTTGGATTAATGGGTTAAAAGGACAAGTTAAACCAATTAATGTAAGAATTGAAAGTAAAAGAATTACAATAAACAGTGATAAATATAGCCAATCTCTGGTAATGAGGTATTTTAGAGGCTGCCAATGTGGATCATCATTAAAATGGCATATGTTGATAAATAAATTGCCTGTTAAATTTTGTATAGCTATAATATAGTCAACATGCCTTTGTCTATTAGGCAGGATAGCATTGTGATGTTCTTATTTTGTGTTTAGGAGAAGATCGTGTTTTATAACCAAAAAACTCATATTTGCACACTTTTACGATAACACCGGCATGTGGACAGTTTCTTTCAGTTTGATTATTTTGCAAATAAATGTTTAAATGTGATCAGCCGGTGCATATTAGTTAATGAATGAACTGTTGATATCATGTTGACCATGTAAAGATGCCATTTATGTAATTTAAAAAAAAAATCTGGTTCTGAAATGTTGTGTAACGGACGTTATATTTCCCTGTCCTCAATATAGCAGCAACACTCTCCACATTTTATGTAGACCTAAATGCCTCTTGTCGTACATTTCTGAAGAGATTTTAAAAATGCTATTAGCAAATGTCTTCATGCAGTACAAACGCAATGTGTGTAATAAATTATGAACAAATCACGTTTTAGTAATAAGGAACAATTTCCTGTTCTGTAATAACGGGTATCACGCTTCACCGATAAAAAGACACTTGTACATTTGCAAATTTTATAGTGTACAAAATAAATATGTATCAAACTTTTGGCACTCCACGTGTTATATATGTAACAATACATTAAACACTGGGTTTTAGTATCAATTGAAAAAAAAATGATGTTTTCCTGTCCACATAACGTCCAGTACGCACCAACATTAAAATGGCTGCCACGGCACCAATACTAGGAAAGTTATCCCAAAATTTCACAATATTAATGTTAACTAAGATATTTATCATTTGACAGCAGTTTATTCACCAATTTGTTACTTTTAATTTTGAGTGGTGTTGTTAACCAATATTACCTGATTACCAGAGACTGGCTCATATAAACATGTGCTTTAAATGGTAAACCATAAATGAGGAGGCTGTCAGTGGCAGTAGCTCCAAAGATGCCAGGGAAGTCTCAGTTTATAACAGTTACTGTCCCAGCTATTGTGGAGGTCACTGACATGCGGGATCATTGAGTCATAACCATCCAATTGGATCAGTGAGTCATAACAATGTAGTCAGATCATTGAGTCATAACAACATAGTCAAATCTTTTAGTCTTAGCCATATATTTGGATCACCGAGTCATAACCATCTAGTCAAATCGTTGAGTCATAGCCATCCGGTCAGATCATTGAGTCATAACTATCCGGTCAGATCATTGAGTCATAACCATCTAGTCAGATCACCGAGTCATAACCCGACCACCTCCAGAAGAAATAATTGACTAATGTGAGAAGTCAATATATGAGAAGAAATCGGAAATGTCTCATATATGGGTGTCAGGTTGTCCAGGCTAAGTGTTCTCCCAAGTATCCAAACAGGATATTACTGTGAGTGCCCAATCATCTTGACCAGCGTCACTTTGCTGTGACAGTCGGACATGACACTGTCATGTTCACGGCATCTGTGACTAGCATTTAGGTGACATTTATTTTACACTCACATGCTTTATCGAGCGTGTGACAGTGCAGTGAGTTCATGTGAAGAAGATCGCTACGAGACATTGGACATTGACAGCACACCTATGAATTTCTCATTGATGCACGCCAAACATTTGTTTGCAAGAACCAGTTACATTTGGCATAAACTACACATAACAAGGACACTATGTTTGCAATGTTGTTCAGCACGATAAAGAAATGACGTCAGCGATGATCGATTACGCAGTCTTATCTGCACACATAACGAGACGCAGTCAATAAAAATGTCACTACAAACGATATTATTAACATAATTCGTTTCGCGTTTCACAGTGATATTTACATGTTTTGTTTACCGGGTAGTTACAATTTGACAGATTTTAGCTGTCTTTGTCAGACAGACCACCACTAGATGGCGACACGGTAGTCATTCGGCACAATTGCCATTAACCTTTTACCGATAGTCGGTTGGATGAGGAGAGTTGGAAGCTGCAAAAATGCAGCTGAAAAAAACGAAACAAATTATTTGAAACAAGTATGATGAACTCTTCACATGTAGACACTATTAAGAACATTTTATTTTTAAATTGAACTAATTTAATTATTGATCTATCTACAAAATGAATTAATGCCTTTAAATTTTTTAATATTAAAAAAATGTATTAATGAGGAAATATTTTTTTTTTAATGCTTTTTTATGAAATATTGTAATGCACCCAGAACAATTATAAGAAATTTATTTGAACTAAAATTGCACTAAATTTATACCGACTCGACTGTAACATAGAACTGTTGAAATCCTCCAGTAGAAAGTGTTTAGACAATCATTATATCTAGTGTCTTCTTTATCTGCCAATGGTGACTAAACAGCTGGGAGAGGCCGTGTTCCGTGTATGGCATGGAACCGCCGCGGAAATCAATATTCCAAGCTGACCTTAGATTTTGACGTGAATCTGAGGATTAATGTAGTTGTATGCTAATCGGGAGATGGCATAAGCCTTAAAATAAGTGGCAATGTATGAATTGTACCGTCATTGTTGTGGTGACTCATAGGTAGAAATTGACGTCAGAAACTGTTGACATTTAGGGCTTATATTGCTTTCTGTTAAAGAGAAATATAACTTTATTTATGTAAGAAAAAACAATAAACTGTAACAGTAATGACCGAAGGGCCTGTGCTAAATAAAATGAACGTGTAATTTATAGCCGGCAATTGTGCTTGATATAGTGCTATTGTTGCCAGTTTCTTTCAGATAAACACTTAAAATAAAAAAGGTAAGTTCTTATATAACACAGTATCTATTCCTCAGGACTGCTCAAAGGGCTTTACACTTTACTCCCTGGCAGACCTGTTCAATCAAACACCATCTCAATTTCACTGGGAAGCATTCAGCCATGCTGCAATTAATGCGCAAAGACTATTCATACACAAATATTCACCACTCTCTATAGCCAGGTACTCATTCATACAGCTGAGTGAACTGAAGCAGTATAGAGTAAACGAACTTGCCCAAGGTTCGACCCCGCCGCACAGGATTCGAACCCGCGTTCTCTCAGTCGAGAGTCCGGAGCTCTTACCGCTGGGCTACTGCGCTCCACACTTTTAGTCAGATATTGTTAATTAAATAGTATATTTTTGTAGTATGTTTGTGTTTGTATTAAAAACACTGGTTTACTTTTTTCTAAATTAGTATATCATTAACAAAGTTAATTTCTCTCTGTTTGTGGGTAGGGACATACATGAATGTGTCCACAAAAAGTGCCAATAATGGCTGTTTACAAATTTAAAATGTTGTACACTTTCAATGTATTTATTATGGTTTGAGTTTGTATGAAAAACATTATATTTAAAAACGATGTCCACAGAGCCTCAGTTTTAAATAAATAGTCATACTTTACATAGTTGTACTTTATATATTTTGTACTTTACATAATTGTAATTATTGTAATTGTAATATAGTTGTACTTTACATAGTTGCATCCACCAGGTGGAGCTACAACCACCAGTGACAGAATATGATAGTGCGTAAACAGGGTCACGGGCAGTAGTTGACCTTACCGCTGACCGCTGCCTACTTTTCATTATGATATTGATTACGGCCTTGTCAATGGAATTGATTTCACATTAGGGTGGATGAAGTGCCGAGGTATGACGGATGACAACTGACCAGTCCAATTGTGTCCAGCGACAACAGTTTAGCATTGCGACTGCCGGGGGGGGTGCAGATATCAGCCGGAAGATTATCATCTGCGGTATGCTTTGTTATGATTCCACTTAGCTGTGGCCAGAAGTCATCGGTCTTCTTGGACAGAACTTGTTTTGACAGGTTCTGGGACCAATTCTTGTCCAAGGACAGTGGACAGGAAACAATGGTGAGGTGACCAGTGGCAGCTGGTCATATGACCGATGGACAGATGACAGACTGAGCTGATGGATGTCAGATTCAGATGACGAATGGACACATGACAGATTGTCAGTTGACAGATTAACATATGACAGAATGTTAGATGACGGATGGTCAGATGATTGATAGTCATTTGACAGATTGCCAGATGATGGATGGATGGACAGATTGTTGGTTGACAGATGGTGAGATAACAGACTCAGATGATGGATTGTCAGATAACAGATGGTCATTTGACAGATGGTCAGATGATGGATGGACAGATGATGGTTGGACATGTGATGGATGGTCAGATGATGCATGTCAGATGATGGATGATCAGATGATGGATGGTCAGATGACCAAATGACGGATGATCAGATGATGGATGGTCGGATGAAGGATGGTCAGATGACGATCAGATGACGGATAGTCAGATGACGATCAGATGACGGATGGTTAGATGAATTATGGTCAGATGATGGATTGTCAGATGATAGATGGTCAGATGACGGATGGTCAGATGACAGGTGGTCAGTTGGTGGATGGTCAGATAACACATGGATAGATGATAGACTGTCAGATGACAGCAGACGGTCAGATGATGGATGGACAGATGACACATTGTCAGATGATAGATGAACAAATAGAACAAATGGACAGATGGCGAGTCAAATGCATGGTCCGTTGGATAATGGGTGGTCGGACAGTTGGTCAGATGATGAATGAATTCTGAATGGATGGGTAATGGTCAGACAGGCAGTCCAACAAAGGATGAACGGATTGTCGGACGACGGACAGATGAATGGTCTGACAATGGACGAACAGATGATCAGAGGACAGAAGATGGATGAATGTTCTGATGATGGATGGACAACAGTCTGTTGTGTAGCTGATGGTCAGATGATGGACTGTCACATGATGTGAATGCATGTTGGACTATTATGGGACGTTAACTCAGAGTGGCATGGACAATCAAAGCCTGGAAGACAAAAAATATCTAAATTTGAGGTTAGTTTATGACCATTAAATTTGACCACTGAAAACTCTAAATAACTACCTTAGTGTTTTTTAATACACCACCAGTTGGTAGAGAGTACAGTGGTCGAAAGACGTGAATGAACAAAGTGACGTGAATTAACAACGCAAGAGGCGAGTGGATCTCGGTACCTGTGAGGGGATACACGTACAGTGCCCCCAAGTTAGCATATTAATTATTATATAGATGCACAGGCTGCCAGACAGATTCAACAACAATTCATAGACTTATAGTATGCAGTATATTTTTAGTAATGTTCACTTTTAATATAATCATGACCCTTTAATTTATCATTTCTCCAAATTCACGCTATGTTCATAGAGAATGTGAGTGAACAGTGAAACGACACTGCTTCGTCATATCAGCTGCATGTCTCTCTGGCTGGTTCTTTATGCCCACGGACACAACAAGCCAATAAAGCGCCTCGGCAAAGCATGCACACAAAACAATAATGACACTTGAGAAAAAATCTCATTAATTTTGGCGATGAAACAACAACGCGAAGGGCCCGTTTTTGTTGCCAATAAGCCTAATTCGGGGGCATAAAGCACACAAGAGACTTTTAAATGGCCGGCTCGCGGCTACAAACACGGCTGTTATTCACTGCCGTTGGTCGCGTGCGCTTTGCATAAACTAATTGCATCCGTGACCTCTGTTGTGGTATGGCCATAGACCACGTGCGTCTCGGTTATATGCCTCGTTGTTAATTTGTCGTGCGTGGTGCTCCAGGAAATGGTTGTAGTTATTTTCACATTGATCAATCTGCCATAATGACCGGGTAAAGATTCCTTTGTTGTATTGAAGCGAAGAGAATAGCACAGGAAGCATGTCTGTGATTACTGGGAGTGCGATCATCGCCCATCCCTTGTGGCTTGAAGCCACGGCTTGCGAATTCAGTCAGTGCGGCCGACGGATTAATTCGTGATTACATCGAGCGATAATCTTGTCTTGTGATAATGTAGACATAAATTAGAATCACCTTCATAAGGACTCCTTTGGGTTGTTTGACAGATTCACTTTTTTCCTTATTGTCTCATGCTTTTATGTTTGTCAGATCTGAGTAATCAATCTTTTTGTATTTCCTGTAGATTTTTGTTCCTCTTCTACATTTGTTTCCATGCCTTTTTAATCACTTTTAAACCTCTATATCTCATGTACCCAATTTAATTTTCTCCAAATAATAACCCATGAAATTTTCATCTAAGAGTGAGTTTGTCTCCCATGCCCTGGAATCAACCATGGGTGAATATCATTAGTAGGAAGTATTCTAAATCTGTTGTACTTGGTGGCAAGTTGCAGTCTGGCACATGGGAACCAGTCAACGTTAAAGCAATAAATGGCTATAAAGTGTAAGTGCCAATAGTGACTGTTTACAAATTGAATGTGATTTGAACATTTCATGGGTGTAACATTCACATTTGCGAACACTGTTTTGGTGTATTAAGCACAATTTCATTGGCAGTATGCATACAGCATCATAACAGATTATTTCTAGTATTAAGAATGTTCATTAAAAAATAAGGACCAGACAGCCCTGGTTTAAAAATTATATCATATTCAATCTTCTTGTAATATCTACCTGTCAAATTCCCTTGTTAATTATCATCCTCTGACCTCCAACCAACGTCAGAACTTCATCAATCTTTTCTCGATGAATCTATGAAAAAATTGTTGATCTCGGTCAGGTATTAAGAGTCTTGCTTGTGTTCCTTGACAGTGCGTTGTTATGACAGCTTGTTTTCTAGAAAGACATTCATGACGTCCCGCCCACCTCCGGTTGCGCATGGACCGCGAGAACACGCATTAATCTTCCGTCCGTGAAGCGTGACAGCTTCATAATGGCACTTTGTGTTTCTGTCACGTTAGATAAATTACTCTCATTGATGTAGGCAAAACAACCAAGTAAATATGTGTCGTATGAAATGGGATGATGCGTAGAAAAAAGGGGGTGAGCAAAACGGGGTGATGGACCAAATAGGGTTGCATGTGAAATGGGGTAACTGATAGAATAGGGTGACTGACAAAATGTGGTAGACAAGAAAACATGGTAAGCAGCAAAGTAGGGTTACTAGCAAAAAGGGGGTGACTAGCAAACTGGTGTTTGTTACCAACAAAATGAAAATGGAAACAACAACATAACGGTTTCATTTGTGTATCTTTAATGTAAAAAACAATAATGGTCTTGCAAGTAGATCCACCATTGGTTCCCATGGTATTGTATATGGAATTAATTAATCAGTTTACAAGTAGGTGGTTTTAGTTTATGTGTGACAGTGTCTCATAAATATGGATGGCATGGTTCTCAATCTATCGTAGTTGTTTACGTCATGCTATGAGGAAAACACAGGGTCAAATCACTGCTAATTGTTGTGGGTTTTATGATGCAGAGCCTCTCATTAGGAGTTGAGTAGATTATTAAATGGTATAATGAGCAAGGTTTCTGTCGCTTCGTATTATATATGGCTTCATTACTTTTCGCGATTGAAGTTTCATCATTCAGGCAATCATCGGAGGAAATAGCTTTCACACATTCTCACTGAGAGTGTTGGTGTCAGAGATATTTTTCTACGTCCAGTGTACTGTAAACAGGTTGGCCTGTGGTCAGTGAAAGTCAGCAAAAAAATTGGTCAGCGAATGTCAGCCTAAAATGCTCTGAGTCAGCTGAAAGTCAGCCAACATTTTGATCAGTTGTCACGTAGTGTCAGACGAAATGCCGATCAGGATAATCCAGCTTTCTTTGACAATGGCTATGGAAGATTACGTTTTTTCGAAGATGTTTTCCAAGTGAACCGTTACCACAATTCCTCAGGCGATCAACTCGTTTTCAAAATTCCTAAAAAATGAAGTCTCATAGGGTGTGACATCCCTGGCCTCCAGAGTCATCAGGGAGCAGTAATTTGTTGGCAAAAGGGATAAAATGGAGGAGGGGGCTTTTTATGCAGTGGCTTGCATTTATGCATTTGTGTGATGGGGCAGCCAACATTGAGTGTCGACCGTGAGGCGATGACTCAAGGGATGGACGGAGACACCCTCACTGTGCACAGAGTCATGTACGTTTTGTAGAAAAGAGTTTCAAACTTTAAACAAAGGAATGAAATAACAAGCATGTAAATTATGACTTTGAAGGAGGAGGCCGCACCTAGAAAATCTGAAATAGCTGTATGGATGTTGTAAATATCACTACCCCAGGTAGATATTAAAAAATTGTCATTTAAAATGGGAAAGTCAGCCTAAAAGGCTACAAAAGTCAGCTGAATTCGCAAAAAAATGTAAGTGGAAGTCAGCCTAAAAAGTTCACTGGCCACCCTCATGTAAATATATGGCTTTATTTCTGTGCTTCTTGTTAGGGATATATTTTGTTTACATCAAGTGGGGTGTAAATATATGGCTTTATTTCTATACTTCTTGTTAGGGATATATTTTGTTTACATCAAGTGGGATGTAAATACATGGATTTATTTGTATGCTTCTTGTTAGTGATATATTTTGTTTACATCGAGTGTGGTATAAATATATGGATTTATTTGTATGCTTCTTGTTAGTGATATATTTTGTTTACATCATGTGTGGTGTAAATACATGGATTTATTTGTATGCTTCTTATTAGTGATATATTTTGTTTACATCGAGTGTGGTATAAATACATGGATTTATTTCTATGCTTCTTGTTAGTGATATATTTTGTTTACATCAAGTGTGGTGTAAATACATGGATTTATTTGTATGCTTCTTGTTAGTGATATATTTTGTTTACATCGAGTGTGGTGTAAATGTATGGCTTTATTCCTGTTTCTTGTTAGATATATTTTGCTTACATGGACTTTATTGTAAATATAGAGATATAGATTGTTTACATCAAGTGTATTGTAAATAATTATTTTATATATGGTTTCATACCTATGCTTCTTTCTGCAGAGTTCTGAGTGTTTTTTTACAAGACTTTGAATACGTATTGTTATGTAGTTCCCTCTAGGCAGCATGCAGAGTCTCAGAAACATGACATTGCAAGGCAATATTTTGTGTTCCCCAAAGCAGAAATCCTGATCACTATGTGAGCTATAAATGTGACACCCTGACACAGTCCACATGTGACACCTCAGAGTTAGCCATAAGTCATCAAGTTGTGTTGTTGTAAATGCCATTTTAATGGCAGCGTTAGTAATATAAATGTTTGTGTACTGTGTAATGGTGTCAGACACAACATAAGAGTTGGTCTTTATTTCAGTGGTAATGGGTGTACACTTCAGTGTAACAAATTAAATAAAACGTGTAAGTAAATTTTAAATTAATATGACAAACCAAGTAGGACAACTTATTGTTTTAGGAGTAGAAATTAAATTGCATAAGACTAAGGTTTCGGAGGATAGTTGTTTTTGTATAAGTATTATTATTTATGTTTTTTGGCAGTGTGCACAGCACACCCATTTGGGAAGCACACTCTTGGTATGGTGACAAAACTACTGTAAGCAGAATTAATTGCTTAATAGATCTGACAAACATATTTACAAGAACAATAGTAACAGTCTGGCTCCTATTTTAACAAAAATGCACCATCAATGGAGTCGCCTTTATGTGCAAAATTCATTATTATTCATCGTGGGTTGTGCATTACGTTGCCTAGGTAACCGGTGCAGCCAGCAGTTTCGCTGAACGTCTCAGAAACTACACTTCTGTTCACAAAAAATTTAAGCGGACAAAATCCGGGGTGCATAAATGATGGAGAAACATCTCACTATGTGATTTCCTTCTCTGATCTAAAGTGATAAGAAATGTGAATGTGTTACTCATAGACCAGAGAGAGAGCATTATTACTTGGCATTAGACATAATCATCTTGATCGTGAAGACCGCCTGTTGTTTATCACGGCATCCAGGGGGCGTTGTTCATGGTCTTTGTCTTTGTATCGTCCTTTTGTGCCGTTTGATTGCTCTAGTGGTGTTCGGCGTGACCGAGCACACACACAGACAGCTGATTTTTAATTTTCCTTTGTGTTCCCTTGGGCGGAGTCCCATTGCTGTCTTGTCTTGTTGATACCACCGACAGGTATGGAATCATTCCACTCGCATCAGGTGTTATTCCAGTTGCTTCCCATGTGGAATCATTCCAGTTGCTCCACATGTGGAATCATTCCAGTCCCTTCAAATGCAGAACCACTCCGGTTGATTACAATGTGGAGTCACCCCAGCTGCTTCAGGCATGGAATGTTGCTTCAGGTGTGGAATCATTCCAGTCCCTTTAGGCATGGAATCATTCTCGTTCCTTCAAATGTGGAATCATTCCAGTCACTTCAGGCATGGAATAATTCTGGTTGCTTCAAGTGTGGAATCGTTTCACTCACTTCATTGTTGTGCGAAAATTCAATTAGCTATGATAATCATAATAAAGTAGATGTATCACCAAATAAATAATTGGGGATTATGCATAAATCATTGATAAATGGCTTTCCATGTGTAAATTAATCCTGCAGTTCAGTTGATTTTTTTAAAGGAAAACTAACTGCTCAAACTAAAATATTATTAGCAGAAATACCCATCAGTTGGACCGGAAAACTTGACAGTTTGTAAGAGACTAGATGATCGTGTTCATGGGTAGGTCACCTGGTGTCAAAGTACAACATTAATATATATGATGCCGCATACCTACCAAGGTAGTAATAAGATTGGTCCGTCTTTTATATGAACTAATTTAGCCGCCAGATTTTCGATATATAAAGAGTAAATGACCACAGGCTAGGGCAAAAATAGAGTTTTTCACCGACACTAAGAGCATATTGTTTTTCCAACTGGCTAATGGCATTGAAGCTTCATGAAGATAAAAGTGTCGCCGTAAATCAATAGAATTAGACTCGACACAACAATAAAGGAGAAAGACATGGCCAGGATTAGAGGCTATGAGGGGGAAGATCACAAAATTACGTTAATCATAAAAACGCAGCTTTCAGTCGTTAGATGTAGCAATTTCTTCAGTGCCATATGACCAACCCTGGATCGTTTCACAGCAGCTTCAATTTAATTAGCATTTTTATCTCGCATGTTTTTATTAAATAGTCAAATTTGAAGGCATTCATGTGATAGTTTGTATTATTATTATTAAATTTAGCAGAATCTGATTTGATTGATTGAATAGTGTAATTGATTTTAATTTTGATTTTTAATGTGTTGTATGTAATTGTATGGCTCCTAGCAAGAACGTATTGTTTTTATTTTTAGCTGGCAAGTTTTTTGGCAGTAAAGGTAATTATGTGTATGACTTAGATAGGATATTTATACTTTCATTAAATATTAATAACAAGAAAGTGACACCTGAGCTAGAAAAAAACAGCATACATGGGGAAGTCTGAATAACAATTCATTTGCTCTATTGAAAAATATAATTATTATGTCTAATCATGAACATTAATATAAATTATAAATTATAAAAATGTTATGTGATGTGTTTGTATCCTATATAGATGATGAAAATGTTTGATTCCTTTAATCCCGAAATTAAGCCAATGTGGGTTCACAGAATTGCATAAAACATGAGGCAGCAATATGCTTATAAAATGCATGGAGATTGTTCGAAATCTCAAAGTGGTAGTTAGTTACAACATTTCGATCAGCTTTCTGTAAAAAAAACAGTAATTCTACTTGTGTTTTACGAGTATGTGAAGATCTGATAGGTTATATGTGCCAGGTTCCCATTCTATTTAGTTAACATAATTCAGCCACCAGGTGTCGCTAGCGCACAGTTATTGCATATCATTGGTCAATTACGAGGTCAATGATTGCGATAGAAAAGATCGATTCTGTTGTTGATGAATCTGTGAACGAGTGAAATCAGCATTAATAAAGTTGTATTACTAATGTATGACAATAGCACAGTCTTCAAGGCCATTGTGAAATGAATTATAACTGGCACAATGTCACGTCACGCTCGGGCGAGCACGCTGGCAAGGATTGTTAGTTCGTCTTTGTTGTCAGAACAGAATCATCAATCATGATGGTGGTTAACTCATTAGTATGCGCGACATGAATTCTGTGGCAGGGAACATGATACATCGAAGTCATTTTGTCAACAGGTGGCAGTTCGTGCAGTATCGGCCAATCACCAGTGGGCAGTTTTGAGGCCCATCTCCATTGTTGGATGACTGGTTATGTAATAATAATATACTAATAATATACATTTATTTCTAACAAAAGTAGAAAGATGTACATAAGATACAAGTTAAATATATATATGTACACATCATGCATTAAAAGCATTGATAATTTATTGATCCAATAATTATAATCATCAGACTTCTATAAAATAAAATAGTACCAAAAAATTCATCCCAAGTTGTAAACTGGGTCAAATTTGCAACCCTACAGCCTGTTTTGAAATTATTTCCACTACTGAATGTTACTATTTTAGTCACATGACCATGGCGACTGGATTAAGATTACCGATATTGACAATAAATAGATCTGATTGTCTTTCTGGTCAAACAATGACCACAGCAGAAAGCCAGAGCAAATATGCATATATCCACACATAGGTTCTTTCACAAATTTAGTATTCATTTATTTATTCTTAACTGATTATGTACAGTACCTCATTATTGTACACGACCAGGTATATGGCTAAACAAATAATTACAGAGACCTTCAGTAGCGTACACGGATGATTGCCTGGGATGGGAAGGGACTGGATATAGCATGAAATGACTGTTTAAATAGTTCGGTCATTTCAGCAGGGTGAACACAAATTTTATGACCATCCTAAGTTTAGCAGGTGCATTTGTTTGACAAACATGTTACAATTTTAAATTTCAAATCCAAACTATTATAAAATGTCAAAATTACTACAAACAGGCTCAAATAAGACGTCATATATGCAAGGATCAATTCAAATATAATGTATCAACCATATGGTGTACAAAATATTTAGAATCGTAGAAATTATTGCACAAAACAATGAAGAAGTAGGTAACAGAGATATGCATTTGCCGATATTTGAAATCCTATAATGTTCAACCCGTTCAAATACGAGTTGCTATAGTTTGTGTTTATTTGATCAATTACGCCAAATACACCAAATACAAAAAAGGGCTTCTGGAAAACGTCAAATACAAATATAAAAAATTATCATATTTTTTAATGGTACAAGTTCGTATTTGAGCTGAACCATGGAGAAATGATTTACCAGATGTACACATGTCTGGCGGTAGAAACACGGACATGCAGGCTCCCTCTAACACTCATCCTTTGTGTGTTGCTCAGTATTGACATTCAGTGACAGTGTCAGATGTCACCCTGACACAAATGCCTTGTCACTGTCTTAATGTGCTTCTGCTTGATGTCTCCACAGCTTAAGTGGGCAAAAAACACCGCCACAGTGTCTCTTGTTTCATTCACCTGTCATTCAGTGTTCGATCATGGAACAGTGTAATTTCTTTTTATTTATAGTTAAAACCTGCAATGCAGACAAGAGTGATTTTTTACTGTATTGTTTTGTTACTAGTTACTAATGTTCTTAAAAAAAAAAAAATTTGAAAAAAAATTGTTCTTTCCTTGTTGTTCATAGCAATTTTTTTTATAATAATAATGAGTCAACTTGTAGATAAATAAATCTAGACAAAAGTCCATTGACAGGCGCTAAAATACATTAATACATGAAATGTTAAAACTAGCTAGTTAAATAAATTATACTAAAATAAATAAATTGTTAAGGCTGTGGTGCGTAATGCATAGGCAATAAGATTATGTAATGTGTAATGATATTGTAATGTTGATACAGTAAAAATGTAGGCCTACTGATACTATGAATAATAATTATTAAATATTTTTTCATGCATAAATTAAAACATAAAAAAATGTGTGTGGTTATTTGATCGATGATGTAATTTACATCATTATAACTTTATAAAGGTTTTATATTAACTGCCAAAATCATATTACTACTGTATATATGTTATGTCGTAAAACTTCCCAAATAATGACTTATTCCTAAAAATCTCTGATCTGTATCTGACCTGACAAGTTATGTCAAGAAATATATATATTAGAACCAGTATCTCAACCGAACTTTAGGTGACAGCACTAATAGGCAATAAGATGTCTGCTGACGACAGCACTTTATACCAATCACTTACGATGATAACAATAGCCTCACAGATTCGATGTACCCTCTCTGCACTATCTGCTTATCAATAAAATATCAACATTTGAATGGAAATAAGCCTGTTTGTATTAATAATCTTTTCAAATAGTCAAATGCATGAGATTCATAGGCAGATGCGCGACAGTGAAATTGTGAGTCTCACGCCAAAAGCGTGATACCTTGCATTTCTATTTGGATGAAATTAATTACTTTGTTATATACATCAATATTTTTATTATAAGAATGTCAGAATTTACAAAATAGAGCCCCATTTTTTTTAACTTGATTGTGTAGACAATACACAGACTTCAGTTTATATGACTGTCGTTCTTCCCCTTTAGCTTGTGGAGAAGCGGGCAGCAGTGATGGGAGCCAGTCTACCCTCAACAGAGGTTCGCAGCAAGAAGCTGAAGGCCCCAAAGAAGCGGAAGAAGAAGGACCCCAATGAACCCCAGAAGTAGGTCTACCTGGCGAAGATTTCCATAGAAAAGTCTCTGTTGTTTTTGTGCGATTTTCCTCATTACATTAACATGTAAACAGGGTTTTCAGTGTTATGATGTGTAAGGTGTGCATTTGCTGAAAGAACGAAGATTCACGCTTGTTTGAACGTTACTTTGTTTTTTTCAGATAGCTGTTAGTACTTAACATTATGATGAGGAGCCCTTGTAGTTATTTTGTTAGTGAAGTAGATGGCTCAAAACAAGGAAAACAAACATGGCACTATGTGTATTAAACAATGAAACTTTGTTAATACAAACAAGATAATATAGAAACCTTGACACCCAGACATCATTTCATGGTAACAGGATAACTGGGTTTTCAGATGTTGATACTGTAATATACCTCAGTATGTGGTCTGTCTGGAAAACTTGTCAATCCGGACACATACACTGAAGATCAAAGTATATGCATTGTGAGGTTCTTCTGTACATATGCAATGTCTTGTCAAGTCTAACATCTTGTGTCGTTGTCCTCAGACCCATCTCGGCATATGCACTGTTCTTCCGAGACACCCAGGCGGCCATCAAGGGCCAGAACCCAAGCGCCAGCTTTGGGGAAGTCTCCAAGATCGTTGCGTCGATGTGGGACAGTTTGGATGAGGAACACAAGAACGTGAGTCATGAATATTTTTATTTTAAAATGTTTTATTTGGTGTGGATGTGCGTTATTCTAAAATATCTTATTCAGCGAGGACGCACGTCTTGTAACATATTTATGTTTACATTTAACATAATGTTTTTAAATATTTTTTATTTACTATTATTTTTCCTATGTAATAATTTGTCCTATGTGTTAACAAACATTTTTTTAAATATTATTAGTAACCTTTATTATGGTTCATGATTACATTTACATGACCATCTTAATTTGTTTTACTAAATATTATATATAATTTTATCTATTATATCACAGGTATTTTTTTACAAAGTAGTGTAAACAATTCCGTAAAGCTTAGTGAATTGCATAGGAATGCTTTATAAAATAGACACATTTATTATCGGTTTTGCTTTATACAGATTGATTATCAATTTTTATGCAATTTTCTCCAGTGAAATTTATTTCCATAGCGGCTCTTGCAGGAGGGAATTTTTTTTTTTTTTATGTGATTTCGTCCCCTTTATAGTCGTACAAGAAGAAGACTGAGCTGGCAAAGAAGGAATACTTGAAGAAACTTGCTGCTTACAGAGCCAATCTCGTCTCAAAGGTAATGTCGCAAAACATATAAGATAGGATAAGGTTTGTTTATTGTCCACATAGGAAAATTCTCTCTGTGTGGTCACCATTCATAAACAACAGTGCTATATGTAAAGGCTTAGTGCAATCAATTATTTACATACACAGGAAACGTCCACGTTAGAATAGGCAACTGGCGTTAATTATTTGTTTTTTATGCAGAGATACTTAGTCAGTGGTATGTATTTTTTTCTGTTTTTTTTTCACACTAAACTTGCCAAAATTGGACGCAGCTACCAGTAACTACAAATAGATACATAAATTACGTTTGTGCTGGAATAATCCCGCTTTGGTAGATTATTAGCTAGCATTAACTGAAGTGGTAAAACTACCAGTTCCAGAAGGAAACTGGGACAGACATGAAGAGCTGACTGCATCATCATTATTAGGCCTACCAACATAATATTTGTGATTCCGCTACCTGACTGACCCTATTAAATATAGCTAACCATAGATTTCTTACGACATGACCAAAAAAAATGTTGTGACCCTGTGTAAATTCAACTTTTTGTGGTATATAAATCCAAGCAAAAAGCGATATTCAATAAATCTTTGTCACCCGTCCTACTCCAGCACAAAACACCAAGAATATTTTTTCAGAAGAAATTGGGCAGGGTGGCTGTATTGCTGGGGTGACCATAAAGCGGGGTTCAACTAAAACCAACCAAATATCACTCATCAATTTGTTATGTGCAACCAATCATGGAACTTCAGAAATGAAACAAATTTCTACCCTAAGTATATTGACGTACAGTGTCTCATTTAGGGGGTTGCGTGTTTCAGGGGGCGTTGGTGTCGCAGGAGGCGAATGAGAAGCCTCCCACCAGTCAGTCTGCAGTGACGGGAGCGAGGGTATCTTATGGGGGTGTGGCCCCCCAGTCACACCCCACCACGATGGCCCCCCACATGGTCGAGGCGGCTAGCCCTATTGCGATGACTGCCCACCAGATGTCACCACCGCTGTACCACCACCAGATGTCGCCACAATCGTCACCGACAACGATGAACATGTCGCCTTCGGGCGCCGAGTACCCGTACGAAAACCAGGTAAAGATCTTTAATAATTTCTCTATTTTTTAGTTCAGTGAGTGCAAAATGATATGTAAAAAGAATACTGAGCTGGTGTTTCGATATCAGTACTGGACAGCTAAAACTAATCACCAAATATTTTTGAAACGAGACTAACAAAATCAAGTGAAGTGGGATCTTTAATGTGGAGCGCAGTGGTGCAGTGACTAGAGCGTTGGACTTTCAATCAAGAAAACCTGGGTTCAAATCCTGTGCTGTCGTGTCGAACTTTGGGCAAGTTCGTTCACACCACGTTGTTCCGCTTCACTCAGTTGTATGAATGAGTACCTGGCTATAGACAGTGGTGATATTTGTATACGAAGTCTTCTGCTGTTCGCACATTAATTACTTCCAGAGAAGTCAAGATGGTGTTCGATTGAACTGGTCTGCCAAGGAGTAAAGTGTAAAGCGCTTAGCGCTTTGACTAGTCCTGAGGACTCGATACTTCGCTATATAAGAACTTACCTTTATTTTTCAATTTACTAAGTGCCCTGTTACAGGTGATGCCGTCGGCCAGCATGTCGCCCCTCTATGGGGTGGGGTCCCCTGGCATGTGTGTGCGCAACGGCTGTCACAACATGGCAACTGAGAACCCAGGCTGGGACCGCGAGTACTGCAGTAGTGAGTGCGTCGTCAACCACTGCAGGTGAATGGATGGTGATGCAACGCTGACACCAGAGTATCTGGTAATATGTTGATGACAAGTGTTTGGTGACGCGTTTGACACAAAAGTGTCTTTTGACACATCGGTGACACAACAGTGTCTGGTGACGCATCGGTTACACAATAATGGTAACGTAGGTGGTAACGCAAAGTCACTAGGGTGTTTGGTGACATAAATGGCAACACAAGAGTGAATGGTGACGTATAAGGTGACACGAGTGTATGTTGACAGGTGGTGACACGAATGTACAGTGACGTGGTGATAATAGGTTGTGTGGTAAGGTAAATGGCGACACAAGAGTGTATGTTAACATTAGCAGTGACACATGAGTGTATGGTGATGTAAATGATGACACAGTAGTGTCTGGTGATGCAACAGTGTCTGGTAACATAGTAGTGTGTGGTGACACAGAAATGTCTGGTGACGCACTAGTGTCTGGTGACACAATAGCGTCCAATGACAAAAGTGGTGATACAAGAGTGTCTGGTGACACAAGAGTATGGTGACACAGGAGTGTCTGGGTGATGTGTAGAGGACAATCTGTGACTCTGTTGAGATATTTGTGTTGATATATATTATTTATGGATGCACATATTAATGAATTACAGCCATACTAATCTACAAAATGATGTTGGAAATTAAGAGAATGAAAGTGAATAATTTGTTATACTCCTGCTAAAGTTGTTGTCTAGCTCCTGTTTCATTCGTTCATTGCCAAGTTCTGTCTGTCTACAGAGACGTCTTCACAGCGTGGGTGGCGGCCCGACAGAATGACCCGCCCTACGTCAAGTGACTGCCAGTATGCATACAGCGCCCCCTACTGGACAGATGACAACACCACTGCAGCCAGCCGAAAACGACCACCTTCCCTGATTGGTGGATCTAAATATCCATTATGATGACTGCATCGCACAGAGATGCCTTCATGGCAGAGATGGAGAATAGACAATTCACTGTGTTCATGCTGTAGTATAATGAACTCTTTCAGTACCTTGTGAGCTTGGGGGAGACGGAAGGTTCATTATTTAATTAGGATGTGCACTGGGGTATCTCGGCAATTATGGACGAATGGAAGACATTTCATACTGTTAAAGTTCTGTTATAGTCTGTATAATTCCCAAAGTTGATTTTCTGCACACTATACCTCATAAATTGTGTATTTTAGCTGATTGTTATTTCAAAACTTGCTATTGAGATCATTTTTTACAGAAATGTTCCTCAGTGTTCTTGGTTATATTACGTACCCTAAGATCATGGTGGTAAAGTTCAGCTCAGGTACGTACTGCATCATTTCCATAAGTGAAAATTAAATTATGATTTACAGAATGTGCACATTATGGTATAAAAACTTGCACGAAACAAAAACCACCAACACCAATATAGAGTGCCAGTAAATGATCTCTGATGTGAGCATGTATTTAGTGGCTCATGGACGGTCATTAAAAAGAGGATGGAGTCGTATTATAGAGGGCGTCTGTGTCTTACGCCATGTTTATTATTCTTAGTATAACGTATGCCAGTGATATTAATGATATCGACGTGGTCGTGGCACAATTTGTTTCACTAAGAAGCTCTCTCGCGCCAAGTAAAATCAATAATATGCAGAACTGTTTTGTCGGATGTCGCTGATCGGTTATTTATGTGTGTGCAACAAACTACTGTATACCATGCTGTGGTATTGAATGGCTTAACTACGACCTGCAGAAAGTCGTTTATGTACTCGTCGAACCTTGTTAATGTTCTGCTGTGAATGTGGAGACGTGAGAACCATGTCTTACTAGTAGCAGGAAATGCGTGAATAATACGACTTGTAAGAGGTAATGTTTGTACTATCTGCTTGTGTTCATAGATAGAAAATTGTTATTGCATTCATTCTTAGCA
Organism: Escarpia spicata; assembly: GCA_963995525.1. NCBI lineage: Eukaryota > Metazoa > Annelida > Polychaeta > Sabellida > Siboglinidae > Escarpia > Escarpia spicata. The sequence continues at coordinate 30,169,804 of OZ023214.1, forward strand.
GAGCGGTAATGGCCTGGCTAAGATCTTGTATATATGTGGCTGTTCTTTACATGCTCCTTACGGATGATTTACAAAGACAAGGTTTCAGTCTGAGAGGGTGGCCTGGTTTTGTGTTTTTTGGTGAGAAATGAATGAAAATATTGCGTTCTTCCAACTTTTCAGAAATAACATCAATTAATACGTCCTCTTTTCGCAAAATGTTGGAACCTCACAGCAATGGCTGTGATTGGTAGTGTAAATCCCACCTCTGCCCCAAACGTTTGCAAAATCCAAAAAATCTATAGATTTGTATAGGAATGTATATGATATAGAAAACAAAGGAATACTATAAATATTCTGGAGTAAAACATTGGCAAAAATTAAATAGAAAATTCAAAATTGTTCCTAAGAATGGGAAAGAAAAAACAGACACATGCTTCACTGGAAAAAACAACATACTCAAATGCAAGTCTCTGTTGCCACATTTAATGCTACTAAGCCAGTGTAACTGATGAGGTCCAGTCGTGGAGTCATGGTGGTTATAAAACCGAGTTTTGGTCACATCGGTCCTTTGTCAGACAGCTGTTGTGGTCGGATATAATTCCACCAGGTGGCGCCACACTCTTGTTTGTATAGAATAGAAGGAGCTGCTGTATAAAATGTTAACAAGGTTTCATACGGCTTCTGTTTGTTGGCTAGATTGTCGTAACTCTATACAATGGTGTCCAGTTGTAGTCGATTTGTAAAATATCAGGTGTATATTCTTGGTGTATTACGAATGTTGGCATAAGCGATATGTTTACCTAATGGAAAAATAAACTGTTGACAAACAAATGGCTCTGTTATACGTATTTGGTTACCAGTAGTGTCAATTAACAAATGGCTGTGTTGTACGTACTTGGTTACCAGTAGCGTCAATTAACAAATGGCTCTGTTGTACGTATTTGGTTACCAGTAGCGTCAATTAACAGCTGTTACAAGAACGCGTTGTTTTGTATGTTATGACCAAAATGTGTTTTCCATATTAACGATAGTTATTGTCAGTTACAAAAAGGTATAAAGAAGATGAAGGTAATCCATTATTATTATTTGCAAAATATGTATTACACGACATGAAAATCTACTGCTGACACAATACAGTATTTTTTGCAGCTACTAGACCTTTTGTGGTCCGTATAAGCCCTGTCATATTTCACCTATGTATTTTTTGCAGTGTTCCATGCTTTATCAATAAATATTTAAAAATGATGAAATGTTTCTGTGTTCACTGTTTGGTCTAGACCATAAATGGTAAACTTAATTTAATTTCAGTTCTTTTCTTGAAGTTGTGTATAAAGATCTTGTGTTTTGTGAATGAGGTATTTAAGACATCTGCGTAGCTTTTATGCCAGGCCTAATAGCATTATCCGTAAATTTATCCACTGTTCCATCGGTGTTAAACTAAATTTGTTTCATGCATATTGTTGTAGAATTTATTGTTCCCAACTCTGGGTAAATTTTGAAAAGGGCACTTATTTAAAATTGCCTACATCAATATGTGTAGACGGATCCTAGGATACCACCGATGGGACAGTGCGAGTGCCATGTTTGTTAATAATGCTATAGATACTTATGATGCCATATTGCGTAAGAATGTTTACGGTTTTAGAAAATGGATTCTCAGTATTCACATTGATCTTATAAAGTGTATGCATGATTTTACACAGATTGTTCAGCGATAGAAATAAGCCCAAATTTTCACTTGTCCGCCTGACAAGTTAATTTGGAAATCTACTTGTCCGCCAACATTTTCACTCCAAGTCGCAGTGAATCGAAGCCTTGAAAAAAACATTGAAAGAACTAATTTAATTTTAAACAATCTTCCTGCTGTTTGGGACAATCTGATCTCAAATGTATTTTTTTAATACTCGTTTAATTGCAAATATTTCCCAGATTATTAAGTGATTAACAATGTTTTTTATCACAAATATATTAAAATGAGACGTATCATATGATGTTTCAACAAATATTTTTAGAGATGCTGAGTAAGTAGAAATGTGTACTTACATTAACGTGATAGTGTGTGTACACAATGTGATAGTGTGTATGTACACAAAGTGACAGTGGTGTACACAACATGACAGTGGGTGTACTCAACTTGACAGTGTGTGTACACAACATGACAGTGCATGTACACAACATGACTGCATGTACACAACATGACTGTGTGTACACAACACGACATTGTGTACACAACATGACAGTGCTTGTACACAACATGACAGTGCGTGTACACAACGTGACAGTCGGTGTACACAATGTGACAGTCGGTGTACACAACATTACAGTGGGGGACGGTTGTCAACCGTTACTGAGGCCCACGGGAACCATCCGACAGACCACCTATGTGGGCGAGGCTGACATCTACACGTTTGAAGGTCTGACACTGGCCGTGGTGGGTGAGATCACTCAAATTGTTTGAGGGTGTGATGGTGGCCACGGGGTGTGAGGTCACTCACATTTTTGAGGGTCTGACAGTGGCCGTGGGGGCTGACATCGCGGTGTAAAAATAGGGCTATGAGGAAATGCAACGCTCTTTGCAACTGTATATTTAGTAGTTATTTGTTTTTGAATATTTATTGAGGAAATTGAACCAGACGTTGAAAGATAATATTATATGGTAGGCATTTCTACAAAAATCACAAAATTTATCGACCTGGATCACTGTGGCAGGTCACATATTATGTGAGCATATTTATTGACTGACAATCACAACATGCCATATGTAGCTCTATGTTCCTAGTTTAGTTCACAGGCCTGTTGTGAATGTAGGCAGTGTATCGCACCGTCACGCTGTCTAGTCCTCTCTCTCCAGGCCAATGTGCGGCATGTGAAAAGACTCAACCATCGACACACACGTCACATCATCATCACCGCAGACACCCTCATTCTCGATGCCCTTGGTCATGTGACAGGGGACATCAACAATGACTCCTGTCCTGTTGGTGACGGCACTGACAGCTCAGGTAAGACTGGGGACAGCCAGGTAATGATGATTTTACATGGACGTCAAAATTAGATGATAACTTCTCTTCCCTGGCTTCCTCATCCTACATCCCCTTGACATTTCATCTCTACTCTTTCCTTCCTTCCTTCCTTCTCTCTTCAATCATTCTGTCTTTCTTTCTCCCCCTGTCAGGGGTGAGGTCACTCACATTGTTTGATGGTCTGACAGTGGCCACAGTGGTGAGGTCACTCATATTGTTTGATGGTCTGACAGTGGCCACAATGGTGAGGTCACTCAAATTGTTTGATGGTCTGACAGTGGCCACAGTGGTGAGGTCACTCACGTTGTTTGATGGTCTGACAGTGGCCACATTGGTGAGGTCACTCACATTGTTTGATGGTCTGACAGTGGCCACAGTGGTGAGGTCACTCACATTGTTTGAGGATCTGACAGTGGCCACAGTGGTGAGGTCACTTACATTGTTTGATGGTCTGACAGTGGCCACATTGGTGAGGTCACTCACATTGTTTGAGGATCTGACAGTGGCCACAGTGGTGAGGTCACTTACATTGTTTGATGGTCTGACAGTGGCCACATTGGTGAGGTCACTCACATTGTTTGATGGTCTGACAGTGGCCACAGTGGTGAGGTCACTCACATTGTTTGATGGTCTGACAGTGGCCACAGTGGTGAGGTCACTCACATTGTTTGATGGTCTGACAGTGGCCACAGGAGTGAGGTCACTCACATTGTTGGATGGCCTGAAAGTGGCCACAGGGGTGAGGTCACTCACATTGTTTGAGGATCTAACAATGGTTGTGGGGAGTGAGGTCACATTGTTTGATGGTCTGAAAGTGGCCACAGGGGTGAGGTCACTGACATTGTTTGAGGATCTGACAATGACTGTGGGGTGTGAGGTCACATTGTTTGAGGGTCTGACAGTGGCCACAGAGGTGAGGTCACTCATATTGTTTGATGGTCTGACAGTGGCCGCGGATCTGAGGTCATTCATATGGTTTGAGGGTCTTTTTGGTGGTGCCTTTACAGTGCACAGTGGCTACGGAGCACCGCAATATGGTGGCACAGGCACCGTTTGTCTGGCCACTGTCAATGGCACAGAGATCATCACTGACAATGGGGCTATACGTTCAGCCATCGCATCAACAAAGTCCAGAAACTCACACTAAATGGCATTGTGTCATTCACCACGAACGGTGACATGACAGTAAGCACTAACGGGAGCGTGTGTGCCTACTCCTGTGGTACTACATGTCGTTTAACCACCTCCACGGAGACTCTGAGTATTATCTGAGCTCTCGGCATGATGTACAATCACCACTGCACAGCCGTTTGTGACCTACATCACCCATATACGGATCTATATACCGACAATGCTCTAGGTGAGATGTGTATACGTATCTGGATTCATCTGCCATTACGTTGTTAAAATACCTTTATATGGGACAAGGCTCCTTGGTAATGTAATGGAGTTATGACTAGGAATCGTGACTAGTTTTGCTGCTAAGTAACAAGGCAGGTATGAGTTTGTAAAAGAGCTTTGTATTCAGCCAACACATTTTTAGCTAATTCATACAATACATATATATATATATATACAATGTGTAAATTATGTGAATTAGCCTATATAATTATAATCCATAATACAACCTCAACAGCAAAGGTGGGGGGAACCAACCACACGCAGGTGGCTGAACCCACCCTACATATTATAACCAGACTTTTCATCTGCCATTACGTTGTTAAAATACCTAATATAATTAGCAATATGTTGTTGGTGTGAATTTCTGTGAGGACTTGTGTAGTGTTGATTTAGTAGAAATTATGTCAAATTATGACAGCTGTCAGTCAGTGCGTTCCTGCGTATAGATACAGGTGTCGTTTAGATTTATGATGTCATCAGAGCAAATCAAGGGGTGTCAGGTTAGAAGTTGGTCTGTGAGATAATAAGTTATAAGAATTTAAAAAAATATGCACAGCAATTGTGTCTATGGAGGTTAAATATGGTGAGGAAATTTCAAGAAGATTGTTAGAGAAAGTTTGCAATAAATGAAGGAAACGTTATAATGGTCGCCTTTGGATCAGAAAACGTGTGGTGGATTCGGACATTCCATCGAATATTTGGTTGAAATTCTGGTCACAAAAGTATTTCTTTATGGCAAAAACATAAGGCAAAGTTTGTAACGTGACAACTGTATGTGGGAATGTTTGATTTATGAGATGTCATGTAGAAATAGTAATGTAATTCACGTATATATAACCATTAAAAACATTGTTGGCAAAGCAGAGCTTGACGGAGGTTACGTGCAAAATTCAATTGTGATGTAAACAAAACCGCGACATAGTGAATACATTAGTTATTACACAAACTAACAAAAATATTGGACCATCAGATATAATACTTCCCAAGATGAATCTTGGGGAGTATTACGCATGCCGAACACATGCAACAACATGTAGATGGGTAAGTCTCACATATATATTGTACTTAAAAATGTAGCATGGAACAGTCAAAGAAAACATGCATGACATTGAATACAACTGTCCCAAGTTATGCAATCTTCATGAAATGTCTCATATAAATACTTCTTGAAACTGTGTCTTGCGTCTGTGTAGGTAGCGCCATATGGCACACAACATACCAAACTAAGCAATTGGTTTCTTACATAACCATGAAAATGATCACCATAAAAATGACCAGGTTATCTCTTCTGATGGTTATCTTTTGCTAGGCAACAGGTCACGTGATGGATAGGTTAATTGTAACGTGTTCGGTCAGTGTTGCCAGAAGGTTGACAGTGGTTGTTGTGCTTCAGGCGGCGTGCCTAACCTAAACGGCATGACATTTAGCCAGCACGAGAATATACTGGAGGGTTGTGTCGGCAACCTGGGTTGTGTCGGCATCCAGGGCAAGGGACCCATTGACCTCACCGCTGACGCTGTCGCGGTATGCTATGGCACCCTAACACCCCTCATTGCTGCGGCCGTGCAGTTGCTACAGTGTATCTTCGGGCTACGCAGAACCAACAAAGTCAAACCCCTACATTGTATATATCTCTAAATTATTCTTGCTTTTTTATGTTTGGGGGCCAGTGCTTCAGACAGTATATATTATTTTGTCAGCTTTATTAGTTTTATTAACAGAAATGTAACCGAATCAAATTATATATCTCAGCTGGTTGATATTTGATTTGAAACTTATTAACAGAACAAGAAGAACAAGAAAGGTTATTCGGCTGGTTGATATTTGGAAAAAAAGCACAGTTTTGTTGTTATCTGGCTGGAAAATGTCTATGATAAAAAGATAGGTTATATGACTGATGAAATTATTATGTTCGGAAATCGTGAGAAGTGGCAAACAAAATGTCATGAAGGTGGATGCCTATGCAGCATGAAGGGAGATGTTGGACTATTGGTCGGTTGGTTTTGCTGGGCCTGATGCTGTAATAGGAAATACTGAAGAGTAGATATTGACTTAGGCAGCGGAACCAAGTCAACCAAAGAGAAACAATCGCTGTATTTTCAATGTTGCCAACAGAATCTAGACACTGTATACTTGTGTGTAGCTACAGTGATATGAAAGGTCTATGGGGAACAAGAGTTTAACTAATGTCTGAATGGATTGTACCATTAGCCTGTAGATATGAATTCTTTGTAATTTTACTTGATTCATACACATTTTTTAGCAATTAAATATTGTCCATTTCTTTCAATGTCCAAGGGAAGATTCACAAAGCAATGTTAATATGAAGGAGAGACAAGGTAGTTATGTGCAATCATACCACTAGATCATGCCAACAGAAGTGATGGTCTGATACAAAGTATTTATTGAGTGCAAATGCCAAATATGCCAAATACTTATTGAATATTTTTCCACACAGAAACAGAGTTTTAGGGGAAAGAAACCTAGTGATGTATTTTATTAGAATGTGGAACATTTCACATGTCCCATCCCTGCTTTTGTATTTTTGTAGAGTTGGATGAACCGTGTGTGGTTTAATGATATATATATATATATGTTCAAAATACAGCATTGTTGCCTTATATTTTAGATGCCAGTATGTTATAATGAAAATGTCAAAAGCACATGGTAAAGAAATGTTAGGTTTTCGTTGTAAATTATTTAAAGATTTATCGACATGCTCATCTAGCTGTGGATATCTGACCTGGTGAAAACTGGATGCTCATTGGTTCCAAGGTGAACACAGTTTTTGGTGTGTAGATCTACATTTAGCTAGGTAATGTTTGGTTTTTGTTCATATTGGGGGTAATAGCAAAGTTCACACGATTCAAGTATGTATACTCTCAATAGTAACTTGTGTATTATTTATTTTTGTATAAAGATACACAATGTTTCCTCAAGAAGAACATTATTTTGTTATTCCCTAACTTGAACTTGTATGAAACATTTGACATTCAGTAACACTGTCTCTTGAAACTTGTATTTAAAATATCTAGGTGGCAATAACACTACAGATGTATTGTTGAATATAATACACCTTTATGCAAAGCAACAACGCAAGTCCAGTGTAGATTGAAATAGGCCAACTTAAGGACATTTACTTTTATTAAATAACAAAGATGATGTACCCATCAATACAATAATCGAATCACATATTCACAGCAAGCAGGTTGGCCCCAATTGTATTGCTACAAAATATCTACAATTCACCGACCTATTAGTAGTCTCACTAATAGCTATAACAATATTCTTTAATTGTCTCCAGCAGATACACCTTTATGATAAGCACATCAATAACTGGCATTATGTTAATTAAGCAAAGAGCAAACCGATTAGTTCTTAAATCTAGAGAAGTGAAAACAAAAAGACTAGTCGCTCACTACTTCTGATCATGGGATAAAGTAAAAGAGAATTGCCAGTTTTAATAAACATGTTTGAAAATATTGTTGTCTTACCAATGCCTAGCATTATTCAGCATGTGTGTACATGGTCATAGATGTGTAATAAATGTGTTACAAAAATCGTATCTTGTTATGGCAAGTGTTCATATGATAGAGTGAAACCCTGGTAATCTAGATCCATAACATGAGGACATAATATTCCTTGCAATATACATGATTAGTTTCTTTCAGAATCTAAACAAATAGGTTAGTGATTAAGCATGTCAGTTAAAATTGCACAACCGACAAAAATACCTAGTAAAAACATTTCGGTATTATTATCCAAAGTTTTGTAAACAACTACATTTAAATCTTGCAAAATTGGCTATTGCACTACAGCAGTACACATCCGGATACTGCACCCATTCTTGGCAAACACCCCAGAAGACATATTATAGCAGTATAGCCTCTCATACTAGAGTACAGTTGTAGTTGTCGAACATTAGCATGTGGTCGGCTACCGACGTCTGTGTAGAAACCATGCAAGTTGGCTCCTTTCCTCCAGCCATCTTTTTATTGCATAGCACATAGGCAACATTTCTATCACATGTTGGGGTGCTATGATATATAGGGTGATGTTGGGAGATGAAATGTTGTATTCTTGCCCTCTTCAGGTTGAAATACTCCCTTTTGATGGGTTTTCTCTGTGAATTTAAAACTATTTATGTACAAATTCCTACATTTTCATCCCATTTGGGTTATTTGTCTTCCACCCTCGTTTACACGACTGAGTCATTGTTTAGCCGTCTGAAGTTTCTTCCTACCTAGCTGCCATTGCCATATTATATGTGGCATGCTGAAATTTTCATGTGCTATTTCCAATAATTGTTTAAGTGGAATTAACTTAATTTAGGTGGAGTTATTGTAAACTGCTGAAGTTATTGAATAAGTGTGTGTGCACAACCAGTAGTGTATAGATACTGAACACCAGCAAGGATCGAACCTGCCACACACGACACTGAAACACTATTGTCATAAACAATACAGTTCAACAGTTTTTAAGCAAACAAATGACATAGTATACCTGCATTTACAACACAATACTCTAACAGCATTCAGTCACAAATTGTATTGATTACATTGTTGGAAAAGTCATATGGTACATACACATATCTGAAATTTGACAAACAAGTGTTAATGTTTCACAAAAGAGATAATATCGCATGTTTGTATAATTTGACAGAAAAATAATACAATATATACTTGTTATAAAATTATCTGAACAAACACACAAACACACTTTTTTAGTGTTATGCTCTCAAAAGTATATATCCTCGCTTGTTATATTAAGCTGCTGACCCACTCCTGTAACAGAAATCCACACATGTCATATAGCTACAGTTGAACCTCGGTTTACTGTTACCTCATTAATACAGCCACATTGCAATTAAGGTCACCCTAGGACAGGTCCAAATTAGTTCCATATAATACTGTTTAAATATAGCAAATTGGTTCCACTAATATGAAAATTGCAGAAGGAGGAAATAATTAAGGTAAAAAGGGCAAAATAACCAACCAAACCCGAGCACAGTGAGTGCCAGTTCAGAAGAAATAATTGTATGCTAATGTACTAACAAAAAACTAACTGAACAAAAGTGTAGAATAAAAAACACTCAACTCCTCCACATGTTGTAGCACTTTCAAAAGTAAAGCCTACACTACTGGGGGCGCGCGATAGTGTAGTGGTTAGCACATCCGCCTGACATGCCGGCGCCCCGAGTTCGAAACCCGGACCGGGCAGGTATGGTATATTTGGTGTAAAAACCTGGCTCTCAACATTGGGGACTGTGTATCCCTCGTGACTCGGAGATCACGTTAATGTCGGTCCCGTCTCAATTTGGGACGTAAAAGAACCACTGAGGACGACAAGCACCCTGGCAGTGACCACCCTCAGTGCCAGCATAGAAAGGTCGGCTTGGCGATAATGTTCTGAAAAAGGCTGACTAGTTGAATGAGACCTCATAAGATCACTGTAACCACAATATATACAGACTAGTCAGTTAATAGAACGTTGCCGAGTGCTGGAAACAACTAGAACTAGAACTACACATTTTAAAAGACAACTTACCTCGCAGGAATACAACCTGGAAGGGTATTATAAGGAAACTGTGAACATGACTGAAGGCAAAGGGAGAGGGATGTTTTGTTTATTCACAAGTATTTGGCAATTGAAGTACAACAGTTTGATATTGAGTTTAATGAAGAACTGTTTTGCATTTTGAAACTGAAAGGGAAGGATACCCTTCTCGTAGGCTCTTTTTATAGAAGCCCTAACAGCACCATTGAGTACAATGACAACCTTAACAAACTATTAGATTATATTAGCATAAAATAAGTGAGAAATATTGTTCACATGTTCTGCTACTTGGAGATTTCAACTACCTAAAGATTGATTAAGCACATATATATGACAAAATCTCCCACAGTCTGTGGTTGACGCTTCACCGGTGCAGCCGTTTTGTTGCAAAAATAGATAAGCACCTTCTGAAAACTGAATACACAGCCCCACTGCTATCTTGGATTGTGCCAGACGCATCCGCACAGTCCGAGCAGATGTCAAAAGCGAAAGCTGGCATGTAAGAGGCAGAGAGGCAGTAATGTCTAGTCAAGCCAGAAGGGGACCTGTAAGATGTCATTCACTTTAATTTTCAGCTCTTAAAAATGTCCCAGCAACATTGAAGTTCATTTTTGCAAGACAAAAAGAGAGAATCAGGAAGTGGGAGACACTGGAGCCAGTACTGCCTATGATACAGAGCTAACTGCACCAATGATCGGCTCGGGACATCTCATCGGGAGCTCCTTACAACCCTACTGTGGACAGTAGTGTCACAGCCTGATCTCTCACAGCTGACCCACACCGTGTGGAAGTACCCTGCAGGGGAGGGATATATCGGGCCCCAAGCCTTCCCGGCGTTCCCATAACCGGTGTGGTCATCCATGCCACGTGATATAACCCTATATATTGAGCACGTCAAGCTGCAATTAACATAGGAAATTTACCTGCTTTTATAACCTGCCAGACACAGACAGGCGAAATTGTGGTGTGAACTTTTCAACTTTAATTAATCTAGGATATCTTCACCTAGTGAAGTTATTTATTCGTCAGAGTGGTACTAAAACGTTGCTCATATGTTATGTTATATGATATATTGCAGTAAATGTATGTATACGCGGCGTAAATAATATTACTAATCTATTATATGTATTCTGATGTATGCAAGTTCATGGATAGTTATGGCTGAATACGGTAGGGGGCGAATCCAAGATGGCGCACACAGTGGGGAAACTTCCAAAACTCGGATCATAGTTATTCTGGATATGTATATTACGTTGACCGATCAATCTTGATCATTAAACAACGGTTGGTTTATAGTTGGAGGAAGCAAACAAGTCGAAAAAAAAGAAAATATACAAAAGACCAAAGGTATGG